>LTAT01000001.1:61304125-61317228 GCA_003286495.1 Chlorodrepanis virens | reverse complement strand
TTTTTTTTTTTTTTTCTTTTGTTGTTTTGGTTGGGATTGGGGTTTTTTTGTGGGTTTTTTTGTTTGTTTTGTTGTTGTTGTTGTTGTTGTTGTTGTTGTTGTTGTTGTTTTGGTTTAATTTCTTCATTTGTTGGGTTTGTGTTATTTGGAGGTTTTTTTTGGTTTGGTTTTGTTTGGTTTAGCTAGGGCCAAATAAAACATATCAATATTTAACAGTATTAGAGGTCAATCCCCCATTCAGTTTGCAGTTGCTAAACCCAGTCTATGAATCTTACCACTAATCATTTGTTATGTCTGTAGTGGAATCTTCAGATTTATACCAAGTCACTGGCAGAAACCCATTCAGTCTGAACCAGCTAAATGGTAGAAGACAATGTGCAGCAGGTCAGGCTAGGGAGAATTATGCAGCTCTACAATCCTTTAAGCAGAGTTTCCACTTCCAGGTCAGAAAGGTTCAAAGTTACCTATGGACGGACTTTTACTGAAAGATACAAGGAACTTCTGAACTCTAAAGCTTTGATTGTTTCACTGCATATTGTGATTTCTGAAATAATAAAACAATAATTATGAGCTGAGAGAGAGTTTTTTGTACTTTGCTCAGCTCCTCAGTTTGGATAAATAAATACTACTAGGCAAGGGTAGACATTACTGCCAATCTCTTTGTCTTTAAATACTAAAATAAGACAGTGAGAAAAATCCTGATGACTGCTTGTAACTGAGAAGAAATATTTACAGAGTAGTTAAGTCTAGACACTTCTCATAACAAAATATAGCTTTATTTTTCCATGAAATAAAACAACCAATGAACTATCCATTCTCATGGGTTTGACATAACATTGTCTTTCAATCTAAACTAAAACACGTACTGAAAAAAAGTGGTTTGTTTTTGGTATTTTTTTTCTTCAGAGAACCTGAAGAAGGGAAAAGAGAATGGCAAATAAGTTATTAGGTTCATGTTCACTTAAAAATGAAGTGCTTCTTTAAATAAACAGGCCTAGACCTACAGGATCAATATTAGGATGTGAATAATATTCTTTCAAGGCTTCCAGAAAGAAAGATCTGTACTTTGATCTTGATATTCTAAATTCAAAAGGAAGTTAGTGCTCCTCACACTCTTGTTCTGTAAATAAACTGCCATCAGCATCTTGCTTCTATAACCAGGATGATTTGTGAGATTTTTCTGTCGAAATTTGGTACATCAATAGAAATGACACAGAAACTGTTAGAAGGGCAATTTGCTGATCTTCTAATACAGCTGTCATTTATTTTTCAAGAACTTGTAATAACAATGAGCTTGGTAGTACAGACACAGTTCAGCAACAAAAATTGCAGCCTTGCTGTAAAAAAAGTGGAAGATTATTTTGGAAGAAAAGAATACTGAAAGCAACCAAATAGATTTCTTTGTGACCTCTGAAAAAAATCAATATGCATCCATATTTTTTGCCCCAGCATACCTTTCAAATCAGGGAAAAAAAGCCAATCCAATTTTTACATGTGTACAGGGCACTAGTTACTGGATATATGAACAAACTGATGCAGAGTGCTAATAATTTCAGGATCAAGTCCTTGGAAGTATATTAGGGAATGTAATATATTTGTGTTATCATGGAGGATTTATGCACATTGACGTCTGACTGTCAAAATCTATCCTGTGGCCATTGCGTCTGCCTCTAATTTTCAAGAGGAAAAAAAGGTCCACAGCAGAGGGAAAAAAGGGGGAAAAAAGTGGTAGACAAGAACCCTCACACCTGATGATGAGCTGAGGAATCATCTGGTGGCAGAATGGAGGAAGCTGGAACACTCACATCACTGTGGCATCCTACCTCTTTCCCAACAAGCTTGATGGTGGGTAGCTTCTCCCTTCCTCCACTATTTTTGGTGGTCTGTACATAGGGAAGGGGCAGAAAAAGAGCACTATGAGCCCCAAGTCACTTTTTCTCTCTCTTCTCAGCCCAGTGGAGATTTTCAAGTGACTCTGTAACACACAGGCACTGTCCATTGGTGAAGCAGAGAGCAGCAGAAGTGTTGAGGATGGGACTGGGCAGGTGATAGCTGGTTACACCTTGCTGAAACAGCTCTGCTAATTCTGCCTAAAAACTGCCCAGAACCATGAGATTCCTAAGCTCTCCCCAGCTTAGGAACACTATTTTTGCATATGACTGCTCCTGGGGCGTATGTTAGAAAATCAGAATTTGTGTTTACTGTTGTCTTTTTTGCTTTAGTAAAAGAAGTTGTTGACTTTTAGCACCTTCTTCCTGTATCTGTCTATTCCTTTTGAGGCAGTAGTGAGTGCCTTTAGGATAGGTAATAGTTGTGTGCCAGTGATTCTGCTTTTGAAATGGAGGTGCACATGTCCATCCCCATGGCAGGTGTATGCCAGAGGTACAATAGCAGAGAGTGTGTGCCCCTGGGGTAGTGCCCAGGCTGGTGGCTGCCACTACAGCCTGGAGTTCTCCCTTCCTGGGGTTCTGTGCAGGTAATACAGATCTGCTGGGTGAAATTCCCTGAAAGAGGAGGCCAAGGAGGCCGCTCTGAGGTCACCGCCTGCTGCTCCATTCTGCAAATGTTACAGCTCATTCTGGCTCCAGATCTGCTTGACTCTGTATCAGCTGTAGGTTCTGAGCAGAAAGAAGAGGATGGCTGGAGATGAAGAGAATGAGAAGGCAGGCAGTAAACACACCTCCTTGCTTGTCCTAGTCTGGCCCTGCAATTCCTTCATTGTCAGTTTCCAGTCTCAGTATCCTGTCTCACAGGAGAGAGAGTCAGTGTCTCCATCCTGACCTCTGACTGTCCCCTCAGGACAAGGCTGTGCCAGGTACCTGTCTGTGCCCACAGGCTGAGAACCTGTAAAGGCTCTTTGATCCTTCTGGTTGTTGAAATATATTTGCTTCATTATTTGAAATTGAGGACTGAGGATACTATGTAACAGAGCAATTTTTCCCTCAGAGCGCAGGGGCCCAGAGGAAGTAACAATTCTTCCTTTCTTCCTTATCTCTACCTGTAGGCAGAAGAAGAGTGGAGTATGGGTGCAGCCTGGGCTGAGATAAGCACAATAGGAAAGGAACATAATTTGTGATGAGCCAAGCAAACATTTGCTCCCTGATAAAGGTTCTTGGTCAGAACTCCATTGTGTCTTTCTGGGGCATGAATCTTCCTCAGAACTACTCAAATTAAAGTGACGCAAATCTATGGACCATTCCTTCCTTCCCATGCCAACACACTTTTACACCTTTGCTAAGCAGAAAGAAAAGCTTAAGGTTTTCCAAGTCAGACTCTTATTTTGAACAGAAATTATGTACAGTCTCATATTCTCCTACAGACTTATTTGTCATCTGTGCACAAGTCCACAGTACTTCTGTACAGGTGGTAAGAAAAAAGAAGGGAAAACTTTGTTTCAGTGTAACCTGACCAAGTATTTTAAGCTATAGATGTGAGCAGTCAGAAAGGTGACCTGAATGGAAGGAAATAATCATTGAACAGAAGAAAATGTCTGCTGAAATACAGAGAAAATGCCTACCAGCCTGGGAACTAGGCATGTGAACCAGAACTATCCTTGAAAATTGCAGCTGGCATCTTTGAAATACAGCTGGGTACCTAGAAACCAGAGACATCCTGGGATAACATGGGTAATTGTGAAAAAACGGAATTAAAAGTGTAATTTATCCTGTGAAATGGGGAAAGATAGTCAAATAAAAGGGAAAAACATCCTGATAAAGTAAGAGTCTATAGATACCAGTAACTGCAAATTTTCTGCAAAAGCAGAAAAACAGCCTGGAAACATAAATATTGGTCTGCAAGAAGAGAAAATATTGTTATCTTTTGGCTATCCCAGACGAAAAAGAGAAAATATCATTACGAACTGGCTGCTGAAGCAGGCTGTTCAATGCCTTTTTATGTCTCTGTGATATAAAAATGACTTAATTTTTTCCCAAAGTGGAGTTTTTCTCCCTTAGAACTTGTCATGCTGCACTTACTCTAAAAAAAAAAGTGGAGAAGTTCCTAAGGTAAACTCTTCTATGTTGGTGTGTATCATAGGACCCTGTTTACCCAGGGCTGAGTCTCTCTGCACCCACAGGCTGGGTAGCCCCAGTCAGGTCATGACAGATGCAGTATCCAAAGCCAAACATTTCTGCATTCCTAGCTAATGTAGCCAGCCATACCAGTCAAAGGAGAGGGAAAGATGATGGAGCTTGGGCATTATGATCTCAGACAAAACCTCTGACGATTCAGGCATGATTATTTTCTTTTGTGCTGCTTAGATGTTTATGAGAGTTGGGAGCAGGAGCTGTTCCTGCCCACACAAATAGCCACGCCTCATATGTTATGATCATCATATCCCATGATGATGATCATACTAAGTGCTCAGGGCTCTGGACTAAGAAGCTGAGCATAGTCCATTTTTTGTTTTTCTCTGCTCAAAGAATTACGCTATTTTGATGGTTCAAACATCTTGGTTCCACCTTTGGCCTTATCTAAGTTCAAAGTATTCTAAAAAAAAAACTTTTCCACTCTGAACAAGTTCCCATTGTGTGGTGTCAATTAGCACTGACATATCTAAGTGAGCCAAATAGATACGGATGTGTTGAAAGTAATTTTAAGAAACTGGAAAACAATACTTGCAATAAAGAATGAAATATGCATTATTTTTGAGTTTTCAAAAATATTAGTCCATTTTAGTATAGTGAAAAATATCTCTACTATGAAATTGGTAGGTTTCAATCTTTACATGGCTACCCTTTAGACATATACATAATGCACAACCCAAATCTTCCTGTCAGATATACAGAGAGAAATAAGTAAATGTAGGGCAATTACTCATATGACTTAGTGCAAACAAATGTTTCAGGATTAAAAGGCCTTTGCTTAAAAATTTCCTATTTTTCTCTGCAGACTAGGAAACTTAATATGGCTAGTTAGTATGTGAGCTTTTGCATCCTAGGGATGATTTCTACTGGCAGGTAATTAGGATTAATTAATGTTGAGTCTTTCAGTTTACTGCTGGTCCATTCTCACATTCTCCAATCTCAAGAAAGTTGATCAAACATGCTTCTGGGTCCTGGCTCCAGAAAGAAAAGTCATGCAGCCAGTTTAGTTACCACATTAAGGATTTTATTCTTTCAGCAAGAAAATACTTAAGGTGCAAACAGGTTTAAAAAGCATTTAGAGTGGTGTTGTCAAGTGTTTCAGATTGTCCTTGATGATGCAAAAAAGTAAAGATTGCATTGACTTCCAGAGATGAGTTTAAGACAACAGGAAGTACTTAGAAATCTCAGCACTAACATAAGTGATGTGTTAAAAATTTCAAGTTCAGTCTAAAATGAGATTTAACCTTGGGAGCCACTATAGTTTGAATTACTATAATAGTTTGAATTTTATAACTTCCAGTTACTTCAAAAATGCACTTGAATTATTCTCAGCACATTTCCTATCTTATTATGAAGTCATGAGAACAGATTAATTTCCAGAAATTCAAATGCTTTCCACCTCTCTTTTAATAGTGAATAACATTTGGTTATCTCAGCTTAGATCTGTACTTGTAAATTAAAAGGAAATGTTCTCCAGCTATAAGAGTAAATGTCAGAAAAAGACTCAGTCCATAACAGCTTAGGACAAATATTTCCTCTCCTACAAACAAATATCCATACTATTGGCTGAAAACAGTATCTATATTAGTCATTGTCAGTAAAAAGATTATTTGGAATAAGGTAAAACTTAAAAAAAAAAAAAAAGTTTATCCATAGGGGTTTGTTTCTCTAAATGATAAAATTATGATCTTTGAAAAGACTTGACTACCTCAGTGCCTATTCAGCTGTACAGGAAGATGAGACCCTGCATGTTGTAAAGGTTGTATTCTAACCATACTTAAAAACTGAATTTATCTTGTTTACAAGTATTTCAATGATATCTGTGGGCTGACATTTACATAATTTAGATGTATCAGGTGAATTGTCATTGCTAAGGCCAGGCTTATGACGCACTTCCTCCAAACACAGCCAGGAAAACCATACTGTGAGACCACATATATATGAGGCCATACTAAGTCCCAAGATTCTCTGGCTGAAATCCCACCCTGCTCTGAAATTCAGCTAATTAGACAAATTGGTTTAGTAATCAGCAATTTCTCATGCCTATATTTGCATTTTGGATTGTCAAATATTTTGAACAAGGACTGTATTTGTTTTTTTCTTTAAAAGGTTAATTTTAGGTGAATGAAAAGACTTGAAATGAATAAACAGATTTTTAGAGCAAATATATTGTCAATCACATTGCCCATGCTTTGTTAAAACCATGGAAAAGATCAAAAAGACAGTTCATCCAATAAATACTCAACAAAATAACACACCATTTATCCTGCTACAATGAGACTCACTAAAAGAAAAAAATCCTTGTTTATCAGATTGATATGAAAATATTTAGGATATTTAGATACCATTTAAGAAAAAATTTCCTATAATTGATACCAATATTTGCTACATTTGCTGTTACCTTTTCTTTTAAGTGTTAAGCCAAGGATCCATGTTCAAGCCATCCATTTATTTTTTTCTTATTATTGATAGCACTTCTCTTAATTCTTCTTTATAACTCAGTAACAATCTCTAATATTTGAATCTACATAATGCATTAGAAATAAAATGCATTATGTTCTTTTTTAAGGTTGATTTTCATGCCAAAAAAGCACTTCTGTCAGCAGGAAGGATGTTTTATTTAAGTTTTCATGTCTCCTGAGTGTGCTTCTCAAAAGGGAAGAATGGGTTATTTATTATTTGAAAGATGAAGGTGTTATTAGAAGACTTGACTATTACTCTTTTCTGCAGTTTCTACATGGCAATAAAAATTACTTCTAATGTCTTTGATGTTTCTCTGTGTGCTTTCAGTATCTTTGATACTTTAGGGAATATCTTCCTAGATGCATGCAAACTATTATGTTATGTACAGAAAAAGATAATCTGATTTGCCTTTAGTAATCTTTTTCTTTATGCTTCTAAGTATAAATTGTTTTGATAGAGTTAACTGCCCATCAGTTAACTCATATTTTGCTATGCTACTTTTGTTTCACAGTTTGTATTACTGCTCAAATTATTTAGCCTATTCAATTAAGGTGTCACAACATGCCATACAAAGTAAATATATTCAAAATAAAATATCTAAAACCTCTTTTAAATAGAGATTTCAGAATCTCACTCAATATTGTAGTCAATTGTGCATCATTAAATGGGTGACTGAATAGCTGCATATTTAAAAGAAACCTAAATTCAAAATGTCATATTCATAGCTAGAGATTTGTAGGAGATCATTTAACAAATTAGACTAATGGAGTAGCAAAAGTGAATGCTTTGTCTTCAAAGTTTAAATCAGGATTATTAATAGAGAGAGAAAGAAATAAAACCCCAACAAGTGACAGATAATGAAAGAAAAAATTTAGGACCTTCATGACTAATAATGGCCTACACCAAATAAAGATAGGTAATCTTTAAAATTATTGATAAAAATGAGAGAGAAAACTATCAGGTGATAATTTAGAGATATCAGGTGATATAATTTTAGATAGATGTATTATTTATGTCATAAACATTTTATATATATTACAAATATGAGATTATATACTAGAGCAAAAGATCAAATAAAAAAGCTTTTAAAATTATAGTAAATATATAGGATAAATTAACAAATTTACTTGTAAGTCATGTGATGCGATGTGTTTAGCAAGGAAAAAAATGCATGAAAATTCTGCAGTGAAAATTATTTATAACTTGATGAATTTATGTTTTTGGTTTTTTTCCTACTGAAATACAGGAAACAGACTGCACAGGTAACTTCATCCTCTTTAAAGCATGGCATGTCCAGCCACTTCGGACTAAAAGCAAATATTTCAGATGTCACAGTAGAGTTTTTAAATAAGTACTAATTTGTGATCAACTATTCAATAGACATAATCTATACTGCCACAACCTGCACCTGAAATTTACTGTGAAAAAAAAGTAGGTACATGCATATTCACAACAGTATCGGGAGCAGAAACAAAAAGTATTCTTTATTGGTCCAAGAGTAGAGAGCTAACTCCCCTGTGTATCTTTCGCTGCAGAAGACATGCCAGAAAATGCCTCTTGGAAACAGCAGTTAGGGTGAATTCTTTTCACTAATTCACTAATTCACTAATTCTTTCACTAATTTCAGAAAAAATTATTTCCTTATGTGGAAATCATCTCCAGCATGAAAGGGCCTCTTCCAGATTTCAAGAATAAACTGATATTATTATTCATAGCAGTAACTATTATTCAGACTGCTCAATGAATTCCAGTAGCATGCCTCCAAAACTGCTCTGAAATAATTTTAACTATCCTCTATTTAAATCTTACCCAAGTCTGTGCTCCAACTGCATTAAATATTTCTTTTCCTGTCATGAAGAAAAGTATTGACTGCCACATCCACAAAACCTGCAACCACACTTGGTCTTTGGGAGTTTGTCTTGAAATTTTCTAGCTGTATGAAAAACTGAATTGGCAAGAATTTATAAAAAAAAAAACAAAACAAAAAAACCAACAAAAAATAGCTACTAAAAAAACAAAGCACTAAAATGTCCTGCCATCATTTTCCTGTTCTGGCACATCAGAAGCAGATATTTATCTTTGGTTGAAGTGTATCACCTTGCCTTCAGTGATTCATATGGTCTACTTTCCAAAGTGGCAGGAAACCCTGTGTGACTTTTTTTAGCCTTTCAAATCTGCATACACTGCTTGACACTATCTGGTTAGGCAATAATTTATCTTATGAATGAGAACTTTTTATGTATTGCTGCTTTTAAATGTTTTCCATTTGAAAATTAAAATCTGTCTCTCTGGCATTAAAAGCATTAGAACTTGCTCTCAATTTAGATTTGGTTAAAATCAGCAAACTACAACTGTGCAAACTGCATACCTACCAATAACCTGACAGACTAATCAACTTGCTTTTACCAACTTAAGAATGGAGGAAATCTGAAGAGGCCTAGTTTTTTTGTTCACATGAACATTTTGACAGGACGGACATAAATGTTGTGCTAAATACTATCAGAGCACAGAGATTTCTGATGTTTGGTGAAACCCTCAAGGACTACAGACAACAGTGTGCAATCCTGTGATTTAGCTCAATTCTTTTTAATTTAAGATTGATGTCCAAAACCCAAACAGCAATAAGTCTCATGCTACTCCCATGAAAATGCCACAAAGTCTTAGGAAGATTTAGTTTATTATTATCTTGTTTTCAAATAACCCCCACATTTACTCTTGTTACTGTGTAGTAATGCTTGTTCCAATATCTTCTGGACTCGTCTCCTCTGTCAATCCATATTCCCAATTGCTGGGTAAATTGAGTTTTTCATCAGCTGTCTGATAGCTGCTTCTCACCTCTTTGTTAGCCCTTGTTGTTCCATTTGTTTAAATTAATCATCGCAATGACAGAGCAAAAGGCTTCACTTTGAATGGCTCAGCTAGTGGATGCATTTCAATTTTTCACATTAGTCATTCCCAACCTACTAGTGTTTGTCTACACTTTCCCAATTTCCTTTTTCTCTTCTTTTTCACCTTTTTCTCCGGCTGAGACTTTACAGTTCTTAATATGCTAAATCTTGAAACAGTTATGTTCTAAAGTGTCACTTGAGATGAAGATATTCATGGAACTGGATCCAAAATACTAACTTTAGTTATAGCTCTACTATCAGTTAAATTGATAGGGGGGTGGGCTACCATGGAAAGGGGGGGCTTCTTTCCCTCTCTTCCTTCACTGCACACTCCCTCATTTTCTCAGCAACCACATGACAAATAATGCAAACAACATTGTTTCTTATCAAGTGAATCAATTCCCTCTTTTTCCTCTCAAGGCCACCTAAACACTCAAATCTGCAAAGCAATGGCACTGAGAAAACCTATGGTTGGAGCCAAAGGACAGAATGGGAGTGCCTTTTTCAGCAGCAAACATATTAAAGGGAAACAGGCAGTATTACAAATTTTTTTCTGTTTTTTTTTTTAATCTCCAGACCTCCTTGTTTCAATTCTTCCATCACTTTCTCACAATCACTTCATTAATTTAAACACACAAGCAACAGAGATTTCATCTATGAGCGCTCTCACTGGGTATTAAACTGTCAGTTGTTATTTTCCTTTCACTCACAATGAATGAAGATCCAAATAATCTCCATACTGTTTGTAAAAGAATAGCTCAAAACTACTTTTTAATGGCTACCAGCTGAATCAAGAGAAGGAATCATTGAAGCATAGAATGTTTTGTGTTGGAAGGGACCTTAAAGATAAACAAGTTCCAGCCCTTCTTCCATAGGCAGGGTGTCCTTCCACTAGACCAGGCCATCCAAAGACTCATTCAGCTTTGTCTCGAACAGCTCTAGGAATGGGTCATCCACTTCTCTGGATGACCTGTTCCACTGTCTCATCACTCTCACAGTTACTTTCTTCCCGATATCTGATCTAAATCTACCCTCTTTCCTTTGAAAGCCATTAGCCTTTATTCTACCTCTACACTCCCTTAAAAAGGCTCCCTCACCATCTTTCCTGAAGATCTCCCTGGAGCCTCCCATTCTCTGGCCTGAATAATCCCAATTCCCTCAGTGCATCCTCATAGGTAAGTGTTCCAGCCCTCTGATCATCTTTGTGGTCTTCTCTGGGCTCACTGCAACTGTTCCATGTCTTTCTTATTTTGGGAGCCACAGAACTGAATGCAGCAGTCCAAGCGGAGCAATGGAGGTGATTCTGCCCTTCTACTCTGCTCTCACAAGCACTCTCTTGTGAGAGCAGGGTAGAAGGGCAGAATCACCTCCATTGCATTGACCTGCTGGTCTCACTTCTTTTGTATGCAGCCCAGAATACAATTGGCTGTTTTAGCTGGAAGCATGCATTGCTGAGTCATATTCCATTTTTCATTCATCCTCTCAAGTCTTTCTCCTCAAGGACTGCTCTCAATCCACTAACACACATCTTGATCTCCTGATGGACTATTTTACACTTTAAAAAGATGACAAAATGATGTATTTTTCAAGATTTAGCAGGATACACTTAACCTTAAATTAGCTATAATGCGCTATCCACTCTTAGTTTCTCTTGGGTACTCCAAATTATTCATGCTCCAATAAAGTTTAGAAGAATTTTCTATATGAGTATTTCTTTTTCACCTTTCTTTTTTAATCCAAATTTTAGGTTTCTACTCTAGTCAAAAAGGCTTGGTTTCAGTTTGCTAAAACTGAAAGAATTATCTCCACAGGACTTCTGTAATTTTTGTTAACGAATCTCCAGCGGTTGTTTGATGGGACAACAATTATCTTATGATCTCTGTTTTGAATATAGTTGTTTGACTGATATTTACTATGATTTCTATGTCCTTAATCAAGCCAGGAAATTGCATTTTTTTGAAAGGAAACCTTGTCACATAGTTTTCAATATATTCATGTATTTAAAAACTGAGATTTCATTTAGACTCCAAACAGCAGAATTATCTTTTTCTTTGCTTTGCATTAAGTTTAAGATATCAACTAGTCCAGTATCTCCAGATAAAAAGAATTGTTTGCCAATATAATTTTCACTATCAATGAATGAGTTCAGGACAAGAAAATAGTAACATCATAGCATAAAATGGCATGGCTATGTAGAGTCTTGTCCTCTCTAAATCTCTGTTTAAATACCTTCAAAATGCAGTTTATTTTACACTATTTTGTTAATTGTTCAGTACTACTACGCTAGCAAAGAGGTGTTCCCCCAGCAAGTAATTTAAGATCCCAATTTTGTCACATAAGTGAATATTCCATCCCTATTCAAAATATTAGAATAATATTATATATAATTTAATAACGTATCCATATTCAAAATATTTCATCTTTATAATGACAATGGCAATAAACTCTAATTCAGCCCCTGCATTTAAAATTATATGTAGAAGTATTTAAGAACTGTGTTGAAAGGTAGCACTTATTAATATATTTTTTTTTAAAGTTTGCAACAAGCCACACTTTTTTTCCTGATAAAGTGACATGATAGCACAACATAAGCAAATGTAAACCCGGTAGTATTTACAGATGAACCTGAAAAACGATATTTAATAGAACATTATTAACTGAAAACAACTGGCAGTCTTTAGGTATTTTGAATTCAAATAAATTTTCATTTAATAGGAATTTTTTCATTTTCAAGGATTTCTGAAGTAGCTGTCAAAATTTTTCTCATGAGCTTCCTTGTTGTTCAACTGCCATCATACATATTGATGTAGTTCCCCATTATCTAACTGCCTTTAGATTAAGAACTCCAAATCTTCTACAGCCAACTTGCTCTTCTGTTTTCTGGATCTTTAGTCAGCCAGATCCTGGAACCCTAATTTGAAAAGCAGTATTGAAACTCTCTGACTTGTACTCTGAGAAAAAAGTAAATAATAGTATATCCAGTTTTCAAATTCCAGGCACTCAGCTCTGTTTTATAATATCTGTGATTTATACATCCTCTGAGAATAGCTTGGCTCCCTTGACAAGCTTCAGTAAACTAGATTTCCAGGTGTTCTGAGACCCACAGCTGCTTCTGTGGAGAGACCTGCAGAAAAATAGATTCTATTAATTCAGCAATTAGAGGTAAGAAACCATAAAATTCTCAGAAGTCACACCAACTCCTGTCACTGGTTACTAGTGGTCCTCAAAGAGGTGGCTGTGCTGAAGTATGGCAAGTAGGTCTGAATTCAAATGAGTCTCTATTATCTAAGAAGCGCCCTCAATATTTTCAGAGGAAATGCTCTACGGTTGTATTCCAGAAAAAAATTCAGATTTTATTCTATGTTTTATAAGAAAAAAAATAAAAGGAAAAAAAAAAGAAAAAAATTCAATATGGTATGTGTGAAAATATCACTGGGTTTTCTAAGGATGGCAAAACTTGGCTCAAAAATGTCCTAAGAGTTTGAGCACAAACTGTGTCAAGTGTGTTTCGTGACTTTTTCATCTTGGGCCATAAACTTGGTTGGTGTCAAACTCCAGATTTTCTGTCTTATTTGCCCTTTTTTATCCTTGAGAGTTTGCCTGTTTTGTGTTTTTTGTTTGTTTGTTTGGGGTTTTTTTGTTTGTTTTTTGGTTTTTTTTTTGTTTG
>LTAT01000001.1:61290024-61304112 GCA_003286495.1 Chlorodrepanis virens | reverse complement strand
TTTTTTTTTTTTTTTTTTTTTTTTTGTTTGTTTTTTGGTTTTTTTTTTGTTTGTTTGTTTTTTTGGGTTTTTTTTTAATAAGATCTGTTTTTAACATATTAGATTAGACAGGGTCATTTCCACTGACTATTTTTATATTCATTTTGAAGTGAACATTTTACACCTTCTGTAAGAGCACCTGAAAATCAAATTAAGCTCTGTACTAGAGACAGCGAAGTAAAAGTGAATGTAAAAAGGAGAAAACGGCTCAGAATAAATATAGAAATTCCAGTTACTTCTATAATATCTTTTGTTTCTTGTAAGTAAAATAATAATGATAAAAAAAATTAAAAGTTTAATTAAGTTTTATGACTGAGGTTAAAGCAGTTGATAAATTGATAGATCTGTTATAACTATATCTAAAGGAATCAAACCATGTCTATGTTTCAAATTGCTTCAGGCAGCTGGAAGTTAGGTGGCAGAAGTTATGGTATGTCAGAATGTGAGATGGCTTTAAATCTCTTTATTTAGACAACTTCTCTGAGTTGCTTCCAAAGAGTCCAAGTGTTAAAAATATGTTTTACCTGACTAGATAAAACAAAGTAATTTCTTTTGTCAGCACGCATACACAAGTCTTATACCATTTGGGAAGTTTTAAAGTGCTCTGCCTTTCTTTCATTTGCCACTCCAGAAAAGCCTGAATATCTCATAGGTTTTTTGCTGTCTCTGTCAACTCCATCAAAATGTTTGAGAATCTCTAGGGTGTTTTATTCATTCTAGGTGCTTGTGTAGATTCAGGTTCTCAGTGTCTACTTTCTGGTGAGTTGAATTTCTATACAGGTTACATTGATAGTAGTGACTATGGCCAATTAATTGGGCAAAATTCATTTTTAGTGGTATTTTTGGGTGTTGTGGGGTACCTACTTGTCTTCCCATAAAGGATTAAGTCCTATTTTACAAATGCCATGCCATAGAACTGTCTTGAGTTCTCTGCATGATCTCAAAGAGCACAGTTAGACAACTGTATCCTAAGGTTGTAGAAACTGAACATTAAACCCTTAATTCAAATGTTCACACCTACAATTAGACATCTATTTTTAGTCATCTTAATTTCGAGGTGAATCTATCTATCTATCTATCTATCTATCTATCTATCTATCTATCTATCATCTATCATCTATCATCTATCTAATATATCTAATATATCTATCATCTATCTATCTAATCTCTCTCTCTATCTTTTTTCTTTTTTTTTCATATTTTTCTTCTTTATAAGTACAAGTTTTACTTGGCAGTAATTATTTTGCAATTTATTAGCTATCTTCTGGGGTTTTCATTTAGAAGGAAAGACAAAGCATAGTTATGGGCATTGTCACAGCAATAATTCAATACCTGCTGAGGAAACAAACTTCAGAATATTACACTACAGTGTTCAGCTTTAATGAACAATTTGAAAATTTTGAACAATATTCATAATATTATTCAGTTTGCAATACATTTACTGATCTAAGAAACAATGTTTTGTATACTTCTGAATATGACTGCCCTGCATAGATTCATCAGGGCAATAATATGCAAAATTATACTGGATGAAAGTAAAATCAAATTGAAAATAAAGATTCAAACACAGGAAACAAACAAACAAAAATGTTTGAAAATAAATATTAAAAAATCTGACTAATCCGTCCAGTGTGGGACAAGATAAATGATGGAATAGGTTATTAGAAAAGTCTCAGCAGCTGCAATATTTTGCTATCATTTTCTCTGTAGAAACAGACCACAGATCAAAAACTTGTATAGCAGAATGTCAGATAATTGCACATGAATTTTCCCTGACTTTGATTAGCTGTACAAAACACAGAGAATGAGTTAAAGACAAGAGTTTTACTTCAAATCCTTTCATATTTCAAAGATTGAATATTACTAGGTATTTTAGTTAATGAAAATTTCAGTAGCATTTTATCCCCAAGCAAAATGCTTAATAACACCTAATACTTCTCATTTTTGTGCACTAGCTACATACAGTCATCATGGTATTCATTTTGCTCCATCCTTTTTTTTTCCCTAACTTTGACCACTGTGGTCAGTCTTTTGAACCATCCATCCATGTTTCTTTATTTTTTTAAAAATTTTTTATTTCCTGTTTGTTATTAGAAGCTAGTAATTCAACCCAACATTTATCACTCCTAGCTTTTAATAATGTCATGAATGTTCTATCCCTTGCAGAATGGTGCTGCTTGGGCTTTTCATACTGCTAATTCTATATAAGTTTTAGGAATGGATTCAGGAAAGTACCTTGCTATTTGAATTAAATAATAGGTGGTGAATGCAATGGGGTTCATAATTTTCTTCATCTTTTCTATATGTATCAAAAAAGTTCTGTAACAAACTTGTATTTTCTAATGTCAAATGGGGCATTATTATTATTATTATTATTATTATTATTATTATTATTATTATTATTATTGCCATTACACAATCATATGAATTTCAAGGTATATTTCCAAACTGATAGGACTTAGCTGCTTTCCTTTACATGTCAGGCATTATGCAAATTATAAGTGTGAATACTCTTGTCAGTGAGGTGAGCATCTGATGGCAAAGTTGCACCTCTTTCAATATCCAGCCTTTTCTGTGCAAAACTTTCATGAATTTGACTGTTTGATAGAGTCTCTCTGAATGAAAGTCACTCCTAAAGTTAAAGGCTGATACTCCCAGCATCCAAGGAGAGAGATTATGAGGTCTGTGTGCCTCTTTCTCAAAAAGAACTGCAGACCAGTCACACATATGTGACAGCAAGATAACCACGTGTGGGACTCACATCTGTAAGCCTAAAGCAATCATTTCATCTATTGTTACCTTAAAAAGCTGCCAGAACTTTGACAGCCTTCCTGCACTAGCGTACCTAGCTAAAGCAGACATGGATTATCTGGATGAGAGACACAAAGTTACAAATTTCATGCTTGAAGATGGTTCTCACAACACCAATCTGAACACTTTTCCAATAAAGGGGACATGGATAAGACCTTCTGTAGCCTAGAGTTATAGTATCATTCTGATACAGCTTCCTACTTACTTTTCTTTTACTTCCAAAAGAAGAAAACTATTTCCCTTATTTATAATGATAATGTGCACTGGAAATTGAAGCACAATACTTCTCAATTTTATCTGTTATAAATGTGACAATGTTGAATTAATGTTAGAAATCTGTATGGCATCTTCACTAATTCCAAAATAATTGTTTTGGATTAATGATAATACAGTAAATATCAGAAGAATTAATAATTATCAGGAAAATATTTTAAAGTGTCATCCTCACTTAAACAACCAGAAATTTTATATTTGTTAATAAGCTTCTATGGCAGGTCTTTATAATAAGTTACAAATCATTATTTCTTTTCATATTCTTGTGCAAATATTAATCAGAGGAGATACTTTTGCATGTGTGCAGATAGCAGTGCAGTAGTGTATCTTCCAGACAGAGTAATTGAATGTCAAGTATTATTACAACAGGTATTGTTTTGAGATTTTTCTCTGATGTTCATGCTTTGCCATTTTATTTATTTATTTTAAGATCTCCTTTTTCTCTTTTGTATTCTGGGTTTGAATTTAATAGGTAAGGCATAATATATCAAAATATCAAAACTAGTGTTTTCAGGAGAAACTTGCTTTAAAACCTATCAAATTAAAAAGAAAACATCATTTAAAACAGAGTCATTTATAGAGCCGAATCTGAAATATCCTGAGGACAACCCTAAGGAAGGGAGAGCTCCAGCACTTATCATTTTCAAAATCCTGGTAACAGAGAAGGTGTCTGAAGCTGGTCACCCAAGACCACAGGGCGCCTTGAATATCTGCACAGTGGAAAGCAGGCAAGCACACTCCCTAGCAACCTTAGAAGTTTTGCTTCATGGCAGCTAATGCTCTTCAGGCAGTTCCTAGGACCTGGCTGAGGAAGAGTCATGGATGAGCCATGTTGTTCCCAAAATTCAGTACAGTATGAATTCTGTTAATGGGGAGAAAAGAGCTTAACTGTAGGTGAAAATTTGAAATAAATGCTCTGCCACTTGTCTTCAGGGGCAAAGAAAAGTTCCTACTGTATTTCACTTTCTTTAATGTAGCCATTACAAAAGGCTGCAAAATCTTAAAACTATGAACACTATTTATTTAGTACATTCATCCTTCCTCATGCCAGAAGTGTGTTTTAGAATATGTCACATTGATATTATACAAGTTCTGATAGAGATTTTCAATTACATTGCATTAGTAAATAAACCATCTCATTAAAGTCACAGTTTTCAGGTATTTGTCTTTGTACAAACCAACATGTATTTTTGCCAGAAATGAATTATTTACATAACATATTAGTCACGATATTTTGAGCCAGTTAACTACACAAAATATGGAGAAAAAGTGAAGGCACAACTCTTAGTTTCATATTTTTTGGTTCTCTGAGCTATTAAGTAATGGCATGAAATGGTAAATAAACTACAAATCTTTAGAAGAACAGTAACTTTCAATTGCTTTTTTTTTATTGCTGTTTAAAGAGTAAAGGAAAATTTCAATTTCAGAACTAAAGTCAGTATTTCAAAAGTTGTGTAAATAAAATATGAGTTCCTTTAGTCATGCGATAAGTAAAGAATATCATCAATTTAGCAATAATTAATCCCTCCATGGATCATGACATTTGCTTATCTCAGCCTCATTAGGCCAGTAGCAAAACATGCCAAACCTACCTGGCTTTCTGACCTCAAGAGCAATTAGAGATCTTCAGAAAATTAAGTCATTGAAAGTAATTAATGAAACCACAAAGTAAGGGGTTTTTCCATGAATCACACTGTTAATTCCACTTATGTATTTGGCACATCACAACAATAATTTTTTCCCTCTCCTTGTGATTTTCCATTCTGACATGGGTGACAAAACTTTGATTCTCACAGGACCTTCTCTAAAATTTGTGGTCTGTCTCTTGTGGCTTGTCACCCCCAAGTCTCCAGTGGCACTTGGCTCTCTGAAGACAATTTCAGAGATGAGAAGGTACGCTTGTAGGGTAACTTCACTGTGACACACGTCTGTACGATCCTCTGAGAATAAAGTATCCACAGCCATTTCCTTTTGCTGAAAGAAAAAACCACATACGAATGCAAACAAAATAGCAACAGTAACAGAACAGTAAAATGTACTGCCTGAAAGATTTCAGCGATATTTGTATTTTCTTTAGCAGTATCACTCTTGAGTTTTTAAAAATGTTTATGTAAACCATCTTTTTAATATAATTTCTAAATAAAATGTTCAAAACATGACAAGTAATTAGAGATTATTTTAATTTTGTCTGCGTTTGGAACTGCTGTCTAAAATTTTACAGAAATTTAGTGAAAATCCTAACAATTCCAAGGAAAAACACTGAAATAAAAAATTCTTGCTCATCTCTAATACACAGCTAACCACTATTCATTTTCATATTTCGTTCATATAAGAACTAAAATTAACTTGCAACAGCTGAGGAAATAGAATAAAAGCATTTTAAATATTAGTTCTAAATCTGTGTTAAAGGAGACAGAAGAGGTAGAAAATGCACAGGAAAGATTAAGATAATTTATGTACAAAAGAATAAAAGACACCAAGAAGATTAAATTTAGTCTTTTCTGGCAGTTTCATAGCAACAAGTTAGAGATGGAAAAGGCCTATTAGATTATTCATTTCATCTCTCTGTCAAGGTAGGATTTTCTCCAACTATATTTTCTCCTGTGCTTTGTCCTGTCTAGTGTTGAAAATGCTAAATGATGAATCTTCTACCACTACACTTAGGAGACTATACCAAATCCTATTACATCTCCCTGTCAGAATATCTACAGATATTCAGTCCAAACATTCCATTTGTTAATCTTACCTCTTTACTTCTAGGATAGCTGGTTTTCCTTTTAAAATATTTTCTTTTCTTCTTTCTCCCTCTCTGTCTTGCTATCTCTGTCAGTCCCCGTAGTTTTTGTTTAGCTAAACTCTTATTTTTAGATTATTTATCATTACTCTAAAGTTATTCCCTCCATCTCCCTGTATCTCCTTTTGCTCTATTTCATGAATTCTATCACTTTTCTTGGTAATGATGTCTAAAATTTGCATGTACCTAAGACAGTAAATTGTTAATAGGGAGAGGATGAACCATAGAAATTTATTTTAAACTGCCTCCTCTCTGGAACTAGACAAAGATGAGACCCAGGATACTTCAGGAAATGCAATTTATAGGAAAAGCAAAGTCAATGTAGATAAATAAAGAAGATGTCATATAATGATTAAAATATTTAATTTAATATATTCCACACACATTAAAGCCATTAGGAGAGGATCAGTGAATTCTAAATCCCTTCTTAAATGTTTTTGTAAAAAAAAAAAAAAAAATAGAAAAAAGAATCTTTAAAATTATTAGAAGGAAATATATGTGGAATTTAAATTTTATTGTGAAATTATTTACAAAAAAAAATATTTAATACCCTGTCTCTTTTTTCACCTTTTGATTATAATTATTGCTTTCATGACAAAATAATATGAAAGTATGCTGATGATTTCTCATGTCTACATATATATATGAATAGTGTATAAAATCTAACTTTAGACTTGACATCAACCTTTAAAAGGTAGCTTTTTCCTATGTGGATGAATCTTTGTTTTCAACAAAAATTCCTGAAATATTACATTTTCAGTGACCTGTATATGTATATTTGATAAAACTACAGACTGAAAATAAACCACAGGGGATATATGTGCCTAAAGCTAATATAACTGATATATTGAAATGTTCTGTTATGATCATATTAAAGATAAATTATCCTTCTAGAAAGGATTTAATAAATAATTTCATATATTTGCCATAATTCTACTATATTTAATACATTTTGATTAATTCCATATTGTCACTGTACAGGAGTGGTCATCTAAACCAGCTACCCACATATCTATGAAATGGCTGAACTGTAAAATGAAGACATGAAAGAACTTTGTCAGATACAGTAGAAACACTGCAGTGAAATGGAGATAAAAATTAGACACTGTCACTTAATAACGAAGCCAATGATTTAAAATTCCAGACAGAAAATGAGTTCAGACTAGTTCTTTATTTAGACTTAAGCAGCTGTTAATACTAGGATTTTTCAGTCAGGTGAAGGACGGGTTTTGATAATGACATGATTAAACATAATGAGCACAATGAGGACATCTGACTTTAATGACAACAAAAGTGTTTCCATGTTCTGCTGTATTGAAGAGCACAGTCGTCTCCATTTAATTCAATGAAAGAAACCATGACAGTGATCTAATCCCATTATTTTCTTTCCATGGAGTGGATTAGAGACTGTGAAGGATTCTTAGGGGTTTTGTGTGTTGGGGTTTTTCTAAAAGATACCTTGAAGTGCTTGAAAAGAACATTTTCTCTTTTTTGATGCATTGTGGTATTTTAGAAATATAATACGATAGAAACTTCATATTGAAAGCAATACCTTAATACAGGGGAATTACTAGAAAATATCTTGGTTAAGCTGACTGTAGAAATGTGCATGTGTGCACTGACATCCAGTATATTTCTCCATATAAAACTTTTGGCTTAAAAATGCCCTTCTGAATGGACATTTGACCTTAATGTACTAATTGACATCTCTTTACTGTCACCTGATTGCTCTCAGTAGTCTAATGCATGGTTTTTTTCTGAGTTTAGGCTTTATGTCTTCACTGTTGACATTGGAGCATGGGATGACATCTTCTACTTTCTCTCCATCTTTTTTCTTTTTCTAAATTTTATTTAGAATTTCCTGAGTTGGAAGGGACCAACAGGGATCATCGAAGTCCAGTTCTTGGCTCTGCACAGGACAGACCCAAGAACCACACCATGTGTCTCAAAGAGCTGTCCAAATGCTTCTTGAACTCTGGCATGATGTTCATGAAGTTGAAGCTGGATACAAGAGGAAAGTGTATCTGTTGAGAAGAATAGATTTAAGTTTTCAGTCAGAAGTTTTCTTCTCTAATGATGTGCTTCCACTGCTGGCAGAGTATTTTTTAAGGATTTTTTCAGATGACATTAAAACTCTTTAAGTCACCCAAATAACAGGTCTCACTAACCATCTCAAATTAAGTGATATGAGCAAGCTGAGATGTGTGACCCTCAAGTCAATATTTTTTCATATAAAATTATGTTTTATACACCTAATTTATCTTCTTCAATGCAGCTGTTTTTAAACCCGAAGTTTCTTTTTCAGCACTTGTTCACTGGTTTTCCTTCCTCCTAACAATCTAAAAACAATGGTCCTGTTGTTTGTTTTTGCCTATCTATAGGTAAAGCTTCAAGTCTGTACTGAGAAACTACTTACACTTGGAAGATACACTTACACTTACACTGTACTACTTACACTTAGGAATAGATGTCTAAAACAGAAGCTGTAGGCAGCTCTAGTAATTTCATAGAGAAGAGGCAAAAATGGAAACAGTTGCTAAAAATGAATAGGAGAAAGATTCTTTATTACCTTATTCTTAATACTTACTTTCAAAATTACACTTTTCAACTGCACAGAAATAAACGGAAATTCTTGTAAACTTTTTGACCACCTTATATATGTAATAATGTTTAATCCCTCTTAACAGAATGCCATACTGAGTTATGTTGCCTTTACTAATCAAACAAAAATGTCAAAAAAGAAAATATTTTTCAGATTACTTAAGTCTAAGGAGCTTGACATTTCAACAGATTCTGCATTCTAAGTATATAAATTTTTTTAAAGAAGAAATGCAGAAAATGACCAAACCATGAAATAATTTACTAGGAAAATCAAAATATTGAAACCCCATGGATTTTTTTCCTCTTTGCTTCTTCCCCATCAGTATTCTTTTGCAATACAGCCATTTCCCTTCCATTCCACTTAAAAAAAAAAAAAAAAAAAAATTTAAGCTATCATGTATTTCTCCTTAAAATTACTTATTTATTTTAAATTAGCCAAGGGGCTTTCAACATGTTCTTAAGTTTCTTCTCCCCCTAAATAATTTTTTTCTCATTGAGCACTTCTCCAAAGTGTCTAGGTTTCTATCTGTAGATTTAAGTGTGCTTCATTTAGAGCAGTTGGTGTCAAGTGTTAAGAAATATTCCTCAGATTTGTGTGAAGAGGCAATCTCTAAAGACTCCTTAAGTGATTTTCAGAAAATAAAACAAGAAAATAAAGGGAGAAGAAAGATTACAGTAATCCCATAAAAAACTGTATGCTGAGGATATACTGTTCTGCTGCAAAAAATACAGTCTTTTGTCTCTACGGCATTTGTTAATCCAACATCATTCACAGACTCAATTAAAAAATCTAAAACAGTGGAAAAGGAAAGTTGTATCGTGAATAGTCAGTAAAGGAAAAGAAAGCAAGTACAGGGAAGTTTTGTAAAAGAATATCAAAATGTGCATTTATCCGTTATAGAGAGACAATAAAGAAGCTTTTTGATCAAGTGACTGTATTGATCAAGTGTTACGTTAATAGGGCTTAGTATTTTTTTATGGCCAGTAACTTGCAGCAACAACAACAACAGCAACAACAACAACAGCAAAAAGAGAGAGACAGAAAAAGTGACAAAATTATAAGAAAGCACAATAATTCCCAAAACACAGCAACTCTACCTACCAATTTATTATTATAATTTTGAAGACAAAACATTCAAGTCTCTGGTTCTAATAATCATGTTTTTTATGTAAGAGGACACATTTTATTATTTTATTAAAAATAATAAACAAAAGCCTGGAAAGCATGCAGAAAATCTATATCTACATAAAAATTACAGTTATTCTCATCTTTTGTGAAACTTTATAATTAGGAGAGTATGGGGAGGTTCTTGTTCTCTAAATCCTCAATTTGGGGTTGAGATTAGACAGTGAATTGTTTTGTGCTCTACATCTACAGAAAAACACAAGACCTGGAGTGTGGATACTCTACTTTGTGAGAGTTAGTTAGTTTTACAATTAGATAATCACGATCTTTTGTTTTATTCTGCATGATCAAACAATATAAAACAAACAAGACCAAGAAAATCTGAAGGAAATTCTGATGCAATTTGTGAGGACTACAGTGAGGTCTCTTTCAAATGTGTGTGGATAAAAATGCCAGACCTTAATTTATTTTGTAATCTACATCCTTCTCAGAAATACTATAATTCTTGATACATTGCCTAAAATGGAAGTTTTTTTCAAATAAAAGTAAAAAGAATATAATATCTAAATTAATTTTAAGTGGGGTTTGTTTGTTTTATAGTCTTCATTGTAATATTCGTATTGCCTTATATTGCCTGTCTTCCACCTTGACAAGAAAACATTTCTATTGACTTTATTCATGCAATTAGCTGTCAGCATGTTTATGAAGAACTTCAGATATCCCAGGAGCAACTGGTCACAGCATTCACTATTTGACCAAAAGATGGATCAATCTTCAGCAGTCGCCTTTCTTTTGGGACAAATATTTTGTGGCCCTATGAACCAAGAAAGCCTAAGCAATCTGAATCCTCTCCAGTGTGTGGAAAGGATGGCCAAAAGTGATATTTTATTCACCAAGTTCTTCATTTTTGCATGGCAGGCAATTCCACTGTGCAGGCAAGTAATTCCACCATATTGTAAGTCAAGCAAGCAGAGAAGAAGACCAGCTTGGCTGAACAGGAAATTCCTTGTGGAGCTCCAAACAAATAGGGAATTTTATGGCTTCTGAAAGTGAGGTCAGTATTTGCAATGAATTACAGAATCACAGTTCATGTATGCAGGGTGAAGACATGAAAGACTAAAACTCAATTAAAATTAAAACTGAATAATAAGAACAGCTTTTTAATAATGTAATTGTCAACCTGGATTCACAGAAACAAAGTCATTTCTACTCAATTTAATGTCCTTTTCTGGCAAGATCATCCAAGTGGTGGATGAAAGGAAGGCAGTGGATCAGTTAACAGTCTTCAAAAGCCTGTTTTCAAAGACAAGCATTATAAGTTAGAATACAAAAACATAACTTTGGAATGAACGTGCCAGCATTGGTTCCTTGTTAAATGTTCCTTATTATTGAAAATAAGGTATTCTCAAGAGCAACAGACCCCACAAGCTGATATAAGAAACCTAATTAATTATTAGTATGTATCCCTCGATTTTGATTGGTGAAGAGTATGCTTTAAATATATTTACAGATACAAGGCACCAAAAAAATATGACACTATTTCTTCATCTTTTTATTTTCAAAAAGGCTCATTAAAGTTCTAATCCTATATCAATTGGTCCATGGCACTGCTATTGATTGATTTTCTCTGAAGCTGGTACAAAATAAGACATATTTCAGAATTTTCTCAATTATTCCTAGAAATTAAAAGTCAGCAATGAAATCATACCTGAGAATTCTGAAAGAAATAAGTCCTAGATATAAGTTCAAACTTTTTCTTTTTTTTTTTCCACTGAAGTTTTTTTTATTAAAGGCAAGAAAATCACTGGAAAAATAAAATATAGCTGCATAAAAGAACTCTAAGAAGAGTTACATTTTTTTTCCATGTGAAGAATGCTCTTTTTCTGTATCTTTTATTTTTCGATGCTCATCCTAAATGCATCTGACGTTTGTGTGCAATCAGATGCTAAATCATACCCTCACATCAATATGATTGCATATCTTAACCTGATTAAGTCAGTTTTCACATTTTTACTGAGAGGGACACAAGGAGGTCAATTGCTTGTCAATTTAGACTGCTCCTAACAGACAGTTTTATGAGAAGGAGCACCATCAATGGCCTGCTTTGTCTCTAGTTAAATTAAACTGATAAATTTATTTTCAAAATAAAGCATATTCAGCAGCTTTAAGCAATAGAATATAACTGGTTATAACTCAAATAAAAACACTGAATGTTGCAATACCTTTTAAAGGAGAGCAATGAAAATTAAGTTCAGAAATAAAAGCCACCTGAACTGTGCTTTGGGGGGGTTGGGATTTTTTTGGTTGGTTGGTTGGTTGGTTTAGGGTTTTTTTGTCTTGTTTAGTTTTGTTTTGTTTTGTTTTGTTTTGTTTTGTTGTTGCTGTTGTTTTTGGGTTTTCGGTGTTTTGGGGGGTCTGTTTGTTTGTTTGTGTTTTGTGTTGTTTACCCCCTCAGTCTACTGGTTTTCAGTCATCTGTTTATTCTTTGTATTAAAACAGAAGGAGAAGAAAAAAATTTCCTCTATTCTAGATTATTTTTCCGCAATAAATCTTTCATCTCCAACTTCCTTTTAAAATAAGATTCTGTAAAGGAAGAATCTGACTAAAAAGATGTGAATAAAAAGAAAAGCAAATATGCAACTTCAAAAGTCTCTAGAGTTCCAAGCTTTATTTATGGTCAATTTAAATTATAAGATTATATGGATTACATTCAGAAATGTCACTGCACTTATGACTGTCTTTGCAAAAGAGTATTTTGATTAAAGATTGTTTTTGCATCATGAGATGCAGGATTCTAGGTCTCAGAGTGAGACTTGGAATAATCCTGCTCCCTAGGTTATTCTAGTTTTCCTTTCTATTCTTGTTCTTCTGGTTCCAAGACCAGAATTGTGAAGCAGTAAGATTTCATTTGCCCAGTCTAGGAAAGTGTTTGGTCACTTGTTTCCTGGAGATTGGAAATGCTCTAAAATCCCGTTATTTAAATGTAGATCCATACACAACAGTCTGCATTGGCTTTTAGAACAGTCTGCCACAACTAAAAATAAGGCTTTCCTGTGTCCTGCCCCATTTATCTAGAAAAGGCAGTAACTCCACTGTGATTTCAGGGAAAATATGGCCTAAAGTATGACAAAATTTAAGTGAGGGTAGAGATGACAAAATCCTGTGTCACTTCTCACTCTCTCTCTCTATGCAGATCTAGTGAGCTGAACTCCAGCTCCACCCGGGGAAGTAGAGCTATCAGATATGTAACATGAAAGATCTGCACACTCTAAGGACAATAGGTTAGAAGTGTAAATGGGAAACTAAAAAGATTATAAAAGGGATTTATGAGAACTATTTCAAAGTCTTTATGGGCGACTGCATCTGAGTACACTAGAATCTTGAAACTGTATTTCCCAGGAGAAAGAGCTGAAGAAAGAAAATGGATTTGTCTAAAGTAAAAGGTTACTGGAAGCATTATATCATCATTACAAATTAGAAAGAAATTACCATTTTTTAAGGAAGGTTCAGACAATTATATGACAAAAAAGATTCTAGAATATTTTGTCAAAAATATGATAAGATATTACTTTTAGATGTGAGATTCATCTTGTTTGATTTCATATATCTAAAATATATCGTACAATCACCCTTGGGAGAAAGAGGTTTAATGAGATGGAGATACATACAAATCCTATAACTTTTTTGGGTTTTTTGTTTTTTTTCTTTTTCTCTTACAGTCTAATACATTGTATCTATTTCATTCTGCTAATAACAAAGAGATTTTAGCATGCATAATTCAAATTGAAATTTTAGACTTCCAGCTTAAGGCACAGTAAAACTCCTTCTATAGTTCAATTCTCAATCTCCCTTCTGGTCCTGTTTTATATCCTTACGCTATTTTAAATCAATTTTCAGGATTAATAAAACTTATATCTTGCCATTCAATGCAACTCTATCTATTCTTCATGACTGCTCACTATATACAAACTCAGTGACATATGACATTGCCTTTTCAGTTGGCTGAAACTGCTGAAATAGGTATTTACCCGATTTAAAAAACAAAAACATCCTCAGCTTAGATCCACTAAGAAAGCATCCATTTTAAAGGTTTATAGATTTATCAAACACATATTTTTCACTGTTAAACCACGGTGTATTTTCAGTGTTAGCTATGGTTTGCAGAATGTGAGCTCTTTGTTTAGATAATGCAGTTACAAATTAGGGAAAGTGAAGCCTGCTCTTTCCTGTCTTAGCTGGAAGAATTTTTCTTTTTAAGCTTAGTGATTTGCCTTTACAGATAAAGTTTTTAATTATACCTTGCACTTATTTGAAGCCCATTAGACATCTAGAAATGTAGCATACTGTAAATATAATTATACTTATGAGAAGTAATTAATCTAATGGATTTTCAGTCTACCTCACCTAGTGAACTGCAACCTGTTCCAATTTATTATGCTGTTTC
>LTAT01000001.1:61245837-61278704 GCA_003286495.1 Chlorodrepanis virens | reverse complement strand
TTTTTTAAAAAGAAAGAACAAGCAGAAGTTTAACAAAATCTTGAAGGAGCTGACATTCAAAATTTCATTTAGCAGAGAATGAGCGGGCGGGGGGGAAGAGAAGGAGTCTAGAACTAATACAGCAAAGTATTTTTTAAAATTCATACACCCACATACAAAAGAAAATTAAGGTTTTCACAAGGCCTTTTAAATTCCTCCTGGGTACTTCTCAGTATGATTAAAGAAATCTGAGGGATGAAGATATTTTTGAAATGGCATGGTCAGGATTTAGCCTATAAAATAAAACAGCTATACTTTTCCTCTTGTACTAATTGCTCCCTAACCAATTCTTTGGTGAGTCTGGGAGTATTTTCAGAAATATTTTGCTGAAACCCCCCAAAGAAAACTTAGCTTTTTCCTGAAAAGGAACGCAGTACCTTGCCACTAAAGTAAAGATTTTATCTTTTTTTTTTCCTTTTTTTTGTTCCAAAATTGCAATTTCTTGTGTTATCTCCCCTTATTTCCTGATTTTCTGGTATGGATGTTAAAGAGCAGTGCTGGATAACCCTGTCTCTTGATGCTGCCAGGAAGGCAACCTGATTATCTGTTATGACCTGAAGATGAAGATAACTCAGATTTTTGTCAATCGATCCCTTAGATCAGATTACAATGAAATAAAAGTCAGTGATCAGTGTTTATAAATAAAGATATCTATATGTATTTATAGATATATAGATATGTAGAGTTTATTTTAGAAGAGTTTGTTTGGAATGGAAAGAAGAGGTTGATTTGATGTGGCCATCCTCTGATGCTCACACCCTCTGGACCAGGGATATTACCTTGCCCATCACCAGCAAAACAGCCTCTGCTTTGCAAAGGGCCAACTGAGTCATTATTCGTTAACATTTCAGTGTCTCATACTGTCTCATTCACCTCCTGCTTTTCCAAGAGTGTGTACACACAAAGAAGTAAAAAGGCAGATTCTGTTCCTTAGTGCAAAATATCAGACTTGGACTTCCTCTAAAATGCTTTCCTATTTGTATGACTAGGATTCCCTTTTTCATAAACAAACAATGATGACCTGCCCAGGAACATCTTAGCCCCTGGTAGAAAATGAATCTCTCCAGTATGGTAAAACAAGGCATAGAATATTTTTAGTCACTGGGACAAGTGATCTACTACGTTCTTGATCTATTCTGGCAGAATACAAACAGCAACTAAATTGCATTATTAGTATTATCAAACTATGTTTATGCTCCCTTGAGTTTGATTAATGCAAGAGTTTCTTGGTGACTATTTGAATATAACCTTTATTGGTATATTTTTAGTTTATTAGAGATTTTAAGATTACAGAATCACAGAGTGGGTCCGGTTAGAAGGGACCACAGGGGCTCATTTGGTCCACAAACAAGGTCATCCCAGAGCACATGGCATAGGATTGTTTCCAGACCCTTCTTGAGTCTCTCTGGTGAAGCAGATTCCACAACTTCTCTGGGCAATTTTTTTCAGTCAACAGTCAACCACTATAAAGAAGTTCTTCCTCATGTTTAGGTGGACCTTTCTGTGTATCAGTTTCTGCCCATTGCCAAAAAGATATAATTTACTAGAAAAACATAAATACATGTATATATCATGTCAATGTATTATACATGTATACATTATTTATGGTGGATTTATAAATTGTAAAATATTTCCTTGCATTTAAGAGATGTCTGAATTGTTTAACATAAACATGAAAGTATTTTCCCTATCTTCTATTTTGGTTTTTATTTTGTTCCAAATCAGTGTAATTCTGAAGTGTTATATTAGACTGATAATACATATCTGATCTATTCTGATATGCAAAAGCACTTAAATACCTCCACCAAAGTTTTCTTATTATTATTAAAAGCAGATTTCCAGATAGCAATTGATCCACTTATGAATCAGTTCAAAGCTATGGATACCTGTTCCTATCTCCCAAACAGAGATTTGTAAACTGGTCTTACTGTAGAAAACTTCAAATTAATTCAAAACGCAGACTTTTAAATGGATTAATTAACCTCTCCGCCCCATGCTTTACAGACACAACTGTGAATACCAGTAAAGAATCCTATTGATTTTAAGATTTTTGCTTTGCATTATAAATCCCTTCGCTGGCTTTTTCCACAGCATCTGGGAGAATTAGGAACACCATATTTCCCTCCCCACTGTTTGAATGCTGGCCCAGTAATGGCTCCTTTGATCTTCATAAGCCCACTTTGAGCTCTATATTATTCCCTCTCACTGAAGACTTGATTTTAAGGCTAGCAAGAGTATAGTGGGGAATAAAGTCTAAAACATGATAGACTGCTGGCATTATTCAGCTGTGTTAGCCAATGACTGCCATAGTCTGATAATAACAGATTTATTCTTTTTTTATGTGGCAGCCAGAGACTTGACATATTTACTATTTCTTTTCCATTATTTTTTCCTGGTTTTATGTATGTATTATGTATGTATGTATTTATTTTGCAGGAATTTAAGGCACTAGGCAAAGGCATTTTATGAAAGAGTTACCAGTTCTCAGACACAATGACATGGCAGGAAAAAAAAATTGTGAAGCAAGACTGAAATTTTAGACTCTTTCTTGACAAGAACATGTAATTAAAGCAGACATGTGCTGCAAAAAAAGGAGAAAGGACAAGGAGAACCAGAGTTTAATTTTTGTTTTTATTATTTATTTGGCATTATTTATTTGGCTTTCTCCAGGGAAAGAACTGGAGAAAACAAACAAACCCCAAAATAACTGTTTTTCCTATTCTATCAGTAATTACATAAAACTTAACTCAAAATAGACTAATTTTTCTTTTAAAATAGAAATTAAAATATCATATAGACCCTGTCTGATACAAAAACACAGTTTGTATCAGAAGATCAAAAGGACTATTCCAGGTGGCCTCAGAAAACCAGCTTTATATTCAAACAATATCTTCTACAATTTTGAAATGCACAAACAGATGGAAGTCCCCTTTAACCCTTGTTAAAGAAAAAAATTTCATCTTGCTTTACTTTTCTCCCAAGATTTCCCCATTCAACTTCAGTTTTTTTTTTTTTTCTAGATTCAATTTATAGTCTGATACAGACACACCAAAGCAGAGGAAAAGAAGATTGGGGAAGAGTCTTATTATTCTTCCAAGCTAGTAATTTATAAAGATTTCCTGATCCACTATTTTAAAATTATCAAATCACATTTTTCTAGAAAAGAGCAGTGGTTTGTGGTTTGGTTGTTGACTTTACTCAGTTGGTTGATTGTTTTTTGTTTGTCTTGGCTCCGCATTGGTTTTGTTTAGTTTTGAGTTTTGTCGACTTTTTTGTTTGGTTGGTTTGGTTTTAATTAATTTTCAACTCTGAATTTCAAATTAAGGATTTGAAGAAGCTTTAGCAATACTTTGTGGCTGGACAATGGATCTTATTAAAGTCTTTTCATGTAATACAGATTGAAGGCACACCCCCTTCATGGGTGTCTCCCTTCTAGGACTAGACATGGAAATGTGATTGCAGATGCATAATGTCTTGTTGCTATTCTGAAAAAATTAATCTGCTTGAGGTATGATTATATCCAAAATCAGTTTTGCTAAAATACAGATAGAAAAACAATTAAGTGAAAATAAAAATCAGGATATTTCCTGCTATGGTTATAATATCATATAATAATAATGATTATCTGGAGATAAAGGAGTTCATGTATTCATGCAAATAAAATAGGGAGGATGATGCTTTCCTTTACTAATTAAAATCACATCTTAATTAAAAATATAAAGCAGTCAACAAAACAATTTCTGAATTACAGCAGTAAAGCCATGGTATGTGAGTTCTACATCTTATCTGCAAGCAAAATTTTAAAAAATATCAAAATTAATAAGTCCTAGGAAAATTGAATTGTTTTTTCCCACCATGTCACAGAAAAAAAATGAGCTAAGATGTATACATCAAAAAGGACTAACATCAAAGTTAAGTCACAGCAATATACACCCAGAAAATTTCTTTAGTAATTTTTACTATGCATAGTCAAGAGGGGCAAAATGAATTTCAAAGCAATATTAACAAAATAATTCTAAGAAAATCACACCACTACTTTATTATATAGAATAAATAAAACTTGAAGAAATCTCTCCATACACACAAAATGCAATTAAGATTCCTTGTGTCCATCTAGATACAATGTATCTGGAGATTTAAGTGACAGAACCAGAATTTAGAGCTATCAGAATAGAGTACATGACTTTACTTCCCAAACTGTAATTAATCAAGAATAAATGCATTTGTACAAAGAACCAGAAACTTGTCATGAGAACTTCACAGGAAAATTATCTCAGTAAATTAAAGAAATTAATTTTTTCCTTGAGAGACAGAGCAGTAGGCAGTAATATGTTCCGTTGCTCTTTGGAAGATCCTTTCAAAGAGGACGAAGAATCTAAAGGTCATGTCATTGAAATAATGCAATCCAGAGTAACTAGTGTCATCTGTATAATACAGTAATCTCACTGCTATATTGGGTAAGGAGGTTTTATTCACTTTTTGAAGATGAACTGCACATTAGAATGAATCAACCATCCACCTTTTTTTTTTTTTTAATGCCAATTATAACAGATGAAATGTAAAAAACTTTTATGGGGCTTATCATCCCAGCTTCAAAAGAATGCACATATATACTCTCTAACGATAGAGAAATTACATCTCTTTTAAAGGGTTACAAGATCTTGCATTTGCAATAAAGAAAATGGAGAGACTTACCTCTGTGGGCAGAAAACCATCCACAGAAATATTCATCTCTTCTTGATGTCTTTGGAGAAAAATGCTATCACTCAAAACAAGTTTTCTCCTGTTTTTTTTTTTTTTTTGACTGAAACATACTGAAGCAGAAGAGAATACCTGGTAGAGTGTGTGATTCAGACCATTTGTCCATTCAGTATTTTAATTCCAGGTCTCTCTGATTCTAAGGTGACAAACTGCATCCATTTGGGTGTCTTCAAAGTTGGGCACTGTTGTAAAAATAGGAATGCAAGAGGAGGGGAAAAAGGTAAGAAGAAGGGAGAAAACCAAGCTCCACATAAAGGAGCTCTTTGTCAAAGATAAGTGCATGTATGTGTATAGATTACTGAAGTTACCTGGAAGACTTTGTCAGATCATCACAAAAAACCTTCACGACTTCATCTGGGTTCCTATGCTGTGGCATACCATGTAGTGTAAAGCAGCCCAGGCCCTCAGGTCATCTACACAGGGCAGGAAGACAGGACAGGTGACTCATGAAGATCTCATAACCTCCTGGAACAACTCATCTCAGAACTCAAGTTTTACAACTACTATAATAGATTTCTAGACACCGCTTTTACATGAAGACTGACATGAAGTAAACATACATAACAGATCTCTACATTTAGACACCCAATCCACTCATATATATTGGCATTAGAGATATTTAAAATGTCTAAAATGTCCAAGTAGGACCTGAAGATCATGCCTGAAAGACGCAGATGGTCTATACATTTTTTTGCCATATGTGTCAGACCAGCTAAAATATTTAGGATACTCAACAGTTTCTTAAAAGGAATAGTGGGCAGTTGAATGTAGTTTCTTAATGTCAAGCTGAATACCCTCAACAAGTTTAATGACTCTGAGGATGAAAGTGCAAGAAAGCAAGCAGCTTGAGTTGCTCTTGGAAACTAATGAGGAGGTTTAGGCTCCTAAGGCACTATCCCCTTGTATTCCTCTGAAAAACATGGATCAGTGCTGATAGCCTCTGTCTTGTCACTGTCCAGCCTCATTCAGAATTCAGTAAGCTATTCGAGTCAGTCTTCAGTAGTGAATTTCACAAGTTAGCTATATTTTGTTCAAAATATTGTTTTATTTCCTGCACTGATAAAAAAGAGTTGCAGGCTGGAACAAAAAACTTTAACTAGAAATGTCCTCATACATTCCTGAATTTTCTGTATATTCATATTCAATTTCTGTATGAGTCTTTCTAGCAACAATACAGTCATATAAATGCTCAGTTATTTTACAGTCACTTAATGTTCTTTCTGTTAAAAGACCTATACACAGTCATAAGTCTCAACTTGGAAATTCATATGCCTAAAATTTAAAAAGTTAATCAGCATAGAAAGACTCTCAGTTTAAAATTTTAAACTTTATTTTAGATTTAAAGGACTTCAGGAATAGATTTTCCATTGCATATCATTATTATGTTATAAATTCAAAAAACATTTAAGAGAAAAATAATACTTTATAATTTATAATTTTATTTTGAAAATTGCAGTACAATGGTCATTAAAAAGAAACACTACTATCCCTCCTTCTGTTGAGTGGTCTCTAATGTAGATTGATATCCCTTATTTTGAAGTCCTTAAAGGTTTGCATATTCCCCAGCATTTGTTAAGTTAGCCTAAGAAAGTCTTCGGCTAAAAAGGAAAAAAACGAAGTCATAAAGTGGAATGAAACAAGATAAACAAAAAATGAGGTGGGCATATTTTAAAAATGTTTGGAATGCATTTCTTGGTCTTTTCCAGAGTAAAAAAGCCGTTTGAAATAATAGACCATGAAGTCTTCAAAAATATTCTGTTTACATTTTCCTTAGACTTTATGTGGCCAAGTCACTTGAAAATCTCTCCAGGGCCAAATAACACTGTGTGTATGTAACAGTTTATGAATAGCAACAAAACCTTTTTTAGAAAATAGCAAATTTATAATTTTGCTCAAATACAAAAACAATAGTTAAGTGTAGAAATTTGTGCAGATGCAGAGAGAAAAGCACAGCCACCAAAACACAGAGATAAGCTAAAGAAACTTACTAAAAATGTAAATTTCCTTGATAAGTACTTTAAATAATGAAACCCAGATTTTATTTGTAATAAAGAAAAATCAGACCTATCATTTTCTAAATTTAGGTTGTATTTTGGATTTTATTAACAGTGATTTTAGACCCTGTTAATAAATATATTTAATAATATAATACTGTGCAACCATCTTATAGAGGCTGGGATTCTTTTCTGGTTATTTCTCGTGTATCTATAATGTTCTGAAAAGGTCTGACAAATTTACAAGGCAGGTTTGTCCTTTTGAATGTGCTGGATAGATTTACTACACACAGAGAACTTATATGCTCTAATACCTTCATACCAGATAAAGAACATGTATGTCCTTTTTGTATGTCACTACATATTTTAGTATTCATGTTTCTATTAGTAAAATAAAGGAACAGGTTAGAAATTAGATAATGGCAAGCGGTAAGAGAGATGAGAAATTATGCAAACACTAAAGTTACTGTTAGTGACTATTACATAATAATATTAATGACAGCTCCACCCCCACTGTTAAAAAGTAGTAAAGATATTTGGTACTTTTTAGTGCTCTTAAAGAATGCAAAATAAACTGAGTAGAAACCAGAGGATATTAAATAATAAATGTTGTCCAAAAGAAATACATTGTCTCTAACCAGATTTTCAATGGAAAATATGTGCTAATTTGTCTAATGATTTTGGAAAAAAAGTGCAGAGAAGCTGGCTGCTACTATTATTTCAATTATTTGTGATATTAAAGAGATGACTCTAGAATTTCATGAGTGTCAAGTAAATGGCAAAAAGATACCAGTGGCTGAATACTACAGAGATTTTTTATTTTTTTTTTCTGTAAAAACAAAGAAGGAACAGAAGGACAAGCAAAACAGAATCACAGATCTGTTAGGTTCAGCATCAATCATTTCCAAACCTTATCCATAACAAATATGCTCCTCAATTGTGTTTTAAAAAAGGATTGAAAATTCCCCCAAAACATGAGTCCTGTGCTGCTGTAAGAAGGGCTTGATAAAGAAACAAGTAATTACTTGATTACATTGATTTGTAGAATATATTTAACATTCTATTTCCAAAAGCTGTAAGAAAAGCAAAGAAAAAAAAAAAAGAAGTGAATTTCCAACTACATCATTACATATTGTTGTGTTGGGAGGAAAAAGTTTTTTGTGTTATTTAGCCAACTGTCAGTGCTATATTGCCATCATTTAAAAGCAACAAATGCTCTATAATGTAAACTGGACACAATGTTCTCATCAGCCCACAAGCCAGCTGCACTTTCTATCCTTAGGTTTTTTGTGTTTATTTATTTCTCATTTCTGTTAACAGCCTCTATCAATTTCAAGTACCAAACCTAAACTTAAAGTTTTTTTACAATATTTTCTTTTCAGTATTGAAATATACAAATATATATTTGCACATACATTTTAAGTACTGTAAACCCTGATCAAGATAAGAAGCCATTCCAATCATATTAAGAGCTCTGTCTGCAGCAGCAGTATTGATACAAAATTCCAGCTGAAGTGTTTTGTACGCCACCTCAGCATGAGTAACTGGACAGCATAAATGTAAGTGTAAGCAGCTCAAAGATTATTTGCGTGTTGCTTACCTGCAAAAGGGAGCACCCTTGGTGATTTACAACAGAAAAATTATCAGCTTGTTTTGAAGTCTTTGGATTATTTGCTAATGCTCATGTCCTTCATAATGTATGAAGTGATTCTATTACTTACTATAGGGGAAAAAAAAAATCACCAAAAAACCAAAATCAAGCTATAAAAATTTCTGTGTTAATCTGTCTCTTTTTTCTTTACTTGGGATATAGGTAGAATAGTATTTTTGAGCTTTATCTTGACAGACTTAAGAACACAATGTACAAAAGGGACATTTTGAAATAGGAGTTAGTACATGCAGATGTGTACTTGGTGGTATCTTACTCCAGTAAATTAGAACATAATTTTGGAGAATTAAATATTCATTTATTATAATGATGAAGAAATACATTACTATAGCCAAAATGATTGCCCCTCAAGAGATAAATTATGAACTTCTATAGAACTCTGATGCTGATATTTTTAAGAACTGATACTTGTCAGAATTCTAATATAACTCACCTAGAAAATAATTTTCCAGAGCCCTAAGGATGCATATGAGCATCTTCATTTAACCACTCTAAACCCTGATGGCTTCTCTGGGATTCAAAATAGGTAGTACACATTGTGAAACTAAATTATTTTGGGTTATTTCTCTAAATAAAATTATTGGTGATATATTGCAGATATATATTTTTTTTAAAACACCATAGATCAATATTTAGATTTAAATATTAAATAGGACATGGTAGGAAGCTAAGGCTTCATAGATGAACATAGTGCATGTCCACTTGGGACCTTCTTGAAATCATGATAGGAATTTGGTGGTAATGCATTTGAGTGATATTAAGATAAAAATAGCACTTATATATTTTTATACATTTTTAGATGCACTTAAAATTTTGAATATATATTTGTCAAAGACTACACTGAATTTTTCAAACTCTGTTAAAATACGCAATTATGAAAAGACATGGAAGGATGTCTATTACAAATTTAAACTAAATGTGAATGAAAGCTGGGATTGAGAATGGGGAAGTAAACTATTGATAAAGCAATCAATTTGCCTTGCATCTTACTAAGTAAACAGAAAAATTATTATTGCTGCAGTAACCATATTCAACAGCTAGTACAAAGATCAAGTTAGCATAGCAATTTCATATTATTGGTTAAAATAGATGAGGCTTAGTAGAGAAATCCTTGTATTTTCACATTCTAGGGCATAAATGCTACTTCTACACATTAAAACTAGGAAGAAGCTAAGTAAATAGTTCAGGGTAATAATCTGTTATTAATAGAAAGTCATTAAAAATGTCTGCATTTAGAAATTAGAACCCTAAAAATATTGAATTAAGCTTTTATGCGCATTGGTTCTTGTTTTCTATAAATTTGTCATTAGTGGCATAATACCACATATAAAATTCAGAGGGTATATTATTTTCTATGGCCTGTTAAACAAAGTGCTGCAATACTTATTTAAAACCATGTTCACATGAAAGACTGCTGTAATGATCCATGGTAACATATATGCATCCCACACAGTGATCTTTTGAACAACTCCAATTCATCATGGGAAACAGAATGTGTGACTTTCTACTTCAGAAAATATAAACCATTAATATTTGAGTTAAAAGAAAATACCCTCAATTTCTAGTGTTCACTGTCTCATAAGTCTGTACTTAAACACATAATCAAAGCTTTTTGCTGTTGATAGCACATTAAAACCACCAAAATAAAATCTTTTCAATTGTTATTCTTTATTTGCTATGAAAACTGTACTAACCAATGTGTAATCTATGTCATGGATGGGAAGGATGAAAATTGAACTACTAAAACAGGTCTGGATGCACATTTTATCATCCTTTATTTATCTTGATGTTGATAAGACCTGAAACGTCCATTAAAACATGAAGATCTTCTGGAAGTTCCATATTATTATTGATGGTTTAAGTAACTTAAGCCAGTAAAGTGGCATACCTCCTCTCAGGTAGAGTGATAAGATGTCCCCTCAGCCTCCTTTTCTTTGAGCTAAACAACTCCTGCTCCCTCATAAGGCTTGTGCTCTAGACCATTCACCTACTTCAATGCCCTTCTCTGGACTCCCTCCAGCCCCTCAATGTCCTTCCTGAACTGAACTGGACACCAGACTCAAGGGGTGGCCTCACCTGTGCCGAATACAGGCGAACAATCATTTCCCTGGTCCTGCTGGCCACTCTGCTGCTTATACGGGCCAGGATGCCATTGGCCCTCTTGATCACCTGGGCACACACTGGCTCACGTTCAGCCACTGTCAACCACCACCCCCAGGTCCTTTTCCACTTCACCACTTTCCAACCACTCTTCCTCATCCTGCAGTGCTGCATATAGGGTGGTTGTGGCCAAAATATACCACCTGACTCCTGGTCTGTTTAAACATCATACCATTGGTCTCAGCCCATGGGTCCAGCCTGTCCAGATTCCTTTGCAGCACATTCCTATACTCCGGCAGATCGACACTCCTATGCAACATGGTGAATCCATGAATTTGCTGAGGGTAGACTCTCTCATCCAGACCATCGATAACAATATTGAATCCTCATTTACTTTAGTGCTCTAAAATAAAATACCATCCTAAAAGTGGTTTAAAATGATTTTTATTCAGACAGAGCACCTCCTAGATGGCAACACCAGAAAAAAAATTATTTACCTTGAATCAATAAATACTCAATTTGATGTTGAAAATCTCTGGAAACACCTTTTGCCTTACTTTTTATTTTCTTTCTTTTTTTTTGGCAACTTCATCCTAAACAGGTGTTAATAGAAAAATAAGCAGTTATAGAGAGTGAAGAACACTGATTCCTATCATCACTCTCATTTCCATGTTCACAGCTATCTCCCCGTATATAATTTCCCCACTTTCTAATGGAAGTCTCAATAGTTCCATGACACCATTGTTATTCATGTTCTAGACTGTCAGTGCCAGGAATGTGTGTGTGTGTGTGTATATCTAAGCATTTTTTTCCTGACTTGGTGAATACTAAATTTATGAAGGGACATGTTTAGATGAGATTGAATTGGAAGACTCTTGATCAATACCCATCTGCCCAATCTGTTTTAATCTCAAATATGGGAATGCAAGGGAATGAATCAAGTTTATCTGTAGTGCATTTCTTTCAAATGATGCTTGCGAAATCAAAAATTAAAGATGCTAGAGCAACATCTTTCTTCTCAGGAGGTAGAAGGCCTTTCTGTATACAAGCCTACTACTCAGTGGTAAAATTCATGAGAATTTTATTGCTTCTTTATCAAGTTCTGCTTCCCCTTCTTGCCTCCTAGCACCCAGTCATTTCTTTCTGATGTAACTCCAATGATATTTTATCTATGGGACAATGTGGAAGAAATGTGAAGTGGAATTCAGTCAAAGATTATGAGCAGCGTGAATACATAGGAAATATTCCTTTGGTTTGATTTTTAAATCTTTCAGACTAAAGGATAAGTTTGCAAAATTCTTTTATTCTCCTATTTCTATTCTATGCTCAACAGTTTACTGTACATTCTTCAGTACCCCGCTATTTCTACTCCTACTGTTCATTTAAATGTTAAAGAGATTCATCTCAACTGCAGAAGCTGTTCAAATACCATAAATTACCTGACTTAATGCAAAGAAATTCAGAGCTTAGAATGAAACTCATCATGCTATGCATGCATGACCCCACTTCAAGTATTAAACTGGTCTCAAAACAATGGCCATTCTTTGTTGCAATATTGAGACTTAACTAGCTGAGTTGTGGGGCCTAGTTCTGATCCCATTAAAATCAGTGGGATTTCATTCTTAGCAGGATTTGAATATAATTATAAATGCTTTCATTTTTCATAAAACTTACCTATTTTTTTTCACACTGTTCACACAGTGATATCTATTTCAAAGGTTATGTCAGAGCAACGAATTTAAAAGAATCAAAGGGAAAAAACCCAAAAAGCTCTGTTCTTGCTCATTTCAGTATTCTTCAAAGTGACATGGCTAAATATCTCAGGAGGGATTTCTGGGATATGCTTGGACATGAGTTAGCATCGTACATTGCTAATAGAACTTGAAATAAAGACTCTTGAGAACCAGGGAACTTAGACCTAGACCTGCCAAAATTAAGTCTCTCATTTAAAAATTCTGCTTGTGTGTGCTGCAGTCACAGAAAAGACTTCATTACTGAGACAAGTACCAAGTTGAGAATTTTATTAAAACTCTTAAATACATTTCTAAAAATAATCATTCATTGAAGAAAACCATCACCTTATAAAATTAATTTTTTTAAAATGAGAATATAAATATTGTGAGAGAACTACAACTGGGGACTGAGCCTATAGGATAATTACTGGGCTTTATCTGTGCTCAAGATTTATATCATTTTTTTGCTAATTCTTCTTTCCTTTTTGATTTCAATGGTACATTCATGCCCTTAAAATGTGACCAAGGGTATCTCTCAGAGTCTTTGGTGAGGTCCTGGCCTTGTAAACAATTTAATGTAAGTGGGATGCTGAATGCACTAGCAGTTACAGTGAAATCATTCTTCTGCATGAATTCAGATTGGGGTCATTTGAAAGACCAGGACCCAAGAAAAGGCCATGTTGGTAAAAGTAGCCGTGCCAATCCTTGCAAATCTTTTGTGCAGTGACAAAAGGTTGTGCTGTTTCTGATGTGCATCTGATGCTGCATGTGATGTCTGTTAGAAACTGATTATCTTAATATTATGAAGTAATAATATAATATATAATCACAATGTAAGCATAGTAATGCTTTCATACCTTTAATTATTTAGTCATACAATTTATCATCCATCCTTCATGCTTGAAGTTGGCCTTTAGCCTTAAAGAAATCCTTATTTTTTACATCATAAAATATTTCTTAGATAACTGAATATTTTTAATAGGAAAACTAACTCCTGTATTTCAATCTAAAACCACAATTAAGTCTTATTAATTCCCTTTCCCAAGTGAAACTAAAATCAGTATGTTGGGAAAAAGCTTTTATTTACAGAACTAAAAGCTGTTTTGGGGATATGGAAATAACCAGCCAGACATAAAACCTTAAAATTCCACAATTTTTAACTGAGAGGAAGATCACCTCTTGTGAACCTTTAGCAAGTGACAATCTGCTCCTTAGGCAGTATTTTATAAATGTATCTCTTCGTGATTCAGAAGTTTTAAGGCATGAAAAATTTATCACATCATCTTGAGAGACGAGCCTGTGGTTAACTGCCTTTAAAATTAAAAATATTTAATTGTGCTGATGAATTGACTGTAGGCAGTACTGCATATAGCTACCCATGTCAGGATGTGAGAAAGATTTTGTTCTACACTAATTCTTTACCTGTTTGTCTAGGAATGGTCACAAAAAAGCTGGCCTTTGGCTTTATTACCCTTGCTTTAAAAGACAATAGTTTGTGCATAAGATTTCTTTGCTTATCAAAATAAATGACAAATGTTTCCTATTATCTATTATTAATGAATTTCAATATGTAGTGTTAATCATATAGTACTTACTAACTTAGCCTTATTTTAAAAATTAGAGGCATAGGAAGGAAGGCTGAACATAAGAGGCTGTAAAAGATTTCTCCATTTTTTTTGTAGTCATTCCCATAACTCTGATCTATTTTCAGTAGACCAGAACCTGAATGGAAAACATTTGACCAACTGGTGTTGTGCAACAATAATCAATAAATAAATATTTTTCTTCAAATAATAGAATTTTACTGATTTGAAAAATAAAAATTGCAGAAAGGTAAGAAGGCGCTTGAAGAATAATAAACTACAGAATTCTGAGCAGTTGTATTATATTCCCAAAGACCTAAAATTACTCTGACTTAGAATTAGGCATGTTTTTAACAATTTAACAGGACAGTATGCAAAATGCAGTCAAATTCTTCACAGAGATTAAAAATCATAGGTCAGGAGGCAGCAGGCATGAGATTCAACAAGTTTTATTTTGGTTATTTGTTAAAGGTGTTTTTTTTCTAGCAGAACAAGAGTAGTCCTGCAGTAGAACAGATTGGGACCTCCATCTTTAGAGATATTTGCACAGCAAGGCACTGAGCAACCTGATCTCATTTGTTCCTGCTTTGAGCAGGTTTATGGACCAGACATCACCTCCAGTCTCTATCATATTATCATGCTAGCCAGGTCTGAGGGACTGAATGACGATTTCCAACCACAGTTACCAGTAGGTGTGCATGTAGCATATATTTTCATGTTTAGTTTTGTCTGAAAGAAATCCTGATCATGCCTGTTCGGTTGCTTCATTGTACAAACCAAATCAGAAGAAAACCCAGAAATAATTAAAACACTAATTTCAGTGACATACACTTGATGTAGATTAAAGCATTGATATTGTTACACCCGTGATTGAATTTGAGAGGGAAGCTGGACAGATTAAAAAATATCATGTAACTCAACCAGATACTATGGCACTTACACATTTGAAATGTGTTAATTTGGGTGTAAGTAATTTATCTTGGATCAATGTATATCTAGTTATACTAGATGAGTATAACTAACAAAAGGGAATAAATGTTTTGTAATACCTGTGATGGCAAAATCAGATATAAAATATAAGTATTCTGCAGAAGCATGAGAGTAATTTGACTGCTAAAGCGGCAAAGAGGTTGTATGGGGACAAATCAAAGGGGCTAAGGAGTCAAAATATTCCTTTGCAAGTGTTAAAGTGTCACCAAAAGTCAAGATGAGAACAATGGGATGAGAATGGGCTGAACATCCTTCCAAATACATTAGGATATTGACTGACAAAACCACAGAGTGAGCTGCATCAGGAGCAGGTGCACCCTTTGGGGTTTTTTTGGGGGGGCGAGGAGATTTGTGGGGGTTCTTAGTTTTTGTTTGATTGTTTGTTTCAGCATTGGGAGAGGGAATAGCAAGAAACCAACAGACGTGAGGAAGGAAAATCAGAAAAGAAAGAAGACAAGACCACTTGAGTTCTGGTTTCTCTCACCAATGCTTTCTCAAATTTGACCAACCTGATATTGATGACCCAGGACCACCCACGACCATCAGTAGCAACTATGCAGCATTTTGTACTCACAGGTAATTTGGGATAATAAAGACTAATAAGCTCATTTTCATACTAATAATTATTAATGACATGTAAGAATTAATTGTTGGCATGAAGGGTGCTGTGAATGAATAAATTTAGTAAAGTTCTTGAAAGTTTAAAATAGATGGCCTGTCAGTCTCATGAAAAGTTTTTCACAATGATCCCTAGTACCTTAATTTTGTTACACATGGATACATATTCTGTTACTACAATCAGTACAATAGAATGGTAATTTAGAATTATTTTTCCTAGAGGGTTGCATTTTTCAGTAAAGATAAAGTCATACTGAGCTGCAGCAGCAATCTCTACTACCTGGACTTTGAAATAAGTCAGCAAAAAGATTTATGATCTGCAGTCTCCCAGCCTCATTAGTATCACTTGGGACCAAACCCATAATATGCCCCTAGCTTCTATATGTGTGCCATTGAATACTTAAATAACATTACTGTTGATATAAGATAATTTCTTATTGGAATTTTATCCCAGTGTGAATCTTTGGTAAATCTCAGAAATTCCTAATATTTCCTAGAAAGCCATTAGATTTTAATTAAATGCCACTGATTTTATCCTAATAAATTGCATAGATTGGTGCCTACTAAGGTTTTTTCCCCATTAAGAAATATTTAATAGCTTTTTATTCTAGTCCACACATCAGAAGAGAAAGTCTTTTAGAAGCTACCTAAAACTATGGTCATGTTTTGCAAACTTTACATGACTGTACAGTTCGGTTCAAACAAAAAGAAAAAAAGAAGTCACATCACTTGCAGACAGCTAAATAACATAAACTTTCATCTAATTAATTCAGATTTTCAGATGTAAAATTAGGTGTTCCCTTCAGTGAAATTAAGGAAGCTTGATCTTTAAACCAGTATTAGCTTAAACCAGTATTAGTTTAGTGTATACACTCTAATTTAAGCATTATCTGGTTTTCTATGGAGACAAGCTTTTAAGGAAAAAAAAAAAAATGCCAGAGAAAAAAGACACAACTAAGCAGTGAAAATTACCTAAAAATAAATATCTTTAGGGATCATGGATCATACAAGATGACCTTCAAAACCTGCAAGATGATTTATGCCTTCAGATATTTTCAGTAATGCTTTGGGCATGATCTGTACCTTTAGATATAATCACAGTAAGTCATTGAACATGCTCTAATAAACTTCTGCAACTAAACATGTTTTGCTGTGCCACAGCATCATATGCAATCAGTGCTTCCATAAATTTAAGAGAAGGAAGTCACCACTTGCAGAAAAAAAGCAAGATGGCAGCTGGAGACAAATAGTACCATTTATTTCAGTTTACTGTAACATCATATTTGATTTTTGCTCTAGTTTTGTTTTTTTCCTAGAACTTCTTTGAAGTTGGGTGTATTTCTATCTTACAGACTTTGTGCAAAAACTGCACAAATATCTTTGTACATTTACCTTTGTGAGAGAAATGGAAGGATAGAAAAAAAGGAAAACCTACAGAAAATTGTAATAGGAGCATTGTATTTCACCTCCAACTCGTTCCTTAATTTGTTGGTTATATAAAAAAAAATACACAGGAAAAATCACCTTTCAATTGATTGTTAAGAAAGATTTTGTGGATTTATTTGTATCAAATAATGCTAAATATTAAAATAATTAAATAAATGTATTGTAATATATCTTGATAAGTTATTCTAGAAATCTTGTTCCTGGTAGTCTTGCTGTGACGCATAATGTAGGTTAAGTTGAAAAGAACCAAATAGAAGCATTTGATTGCATATTTATTCCTTCTTCAGGTCATTATTGTTTACCTTCTTACACTTCTGATGAATCCTTTCAGAGGTGAAAGATCAGACCTGAACACATGTGTGTACATGGTTATTTGACTAAAAGGTAATCAAATTACCTAGAAACACATTGCACATTGTGAGCATCAACGATTGCCGGAGGAATGAAGAAGCCCAATCTGTGAAGGACAGAGTGACTCTTCACTCTTAAGAAATGATTAAAGAATAATCAAGACTTTGTGTCAAAGTCACCAAAAAGTTACAGGAATATGTGCTTAGCCTCTCTACTGATTGTGTCTGGGCACATGCAGCCAGAGCTACCTTCTGTCTACTGGGCTGTGTCAGGAAGACTCCTCACTGTGGCACTGGATGCTGGTCAAATGTGGCTACTCCAACATTGTACATATGTTTTCAAGTAGGCTGATATCCACATGCACTCCTCTCGAGTTCTTAATACATGTGGCTTTTTATAGTAGGAATCTGTGCATGTGTTCATGTTCAATTTGTCATTGAAAACGAATAATAGCCAAACCTTTCAAACCTTTTAAAGGATTTAGAGCACAGGAAATTTGCAAATAAATATGTGAGAAAGAAATAATAATAAATAATGTAAAAATATGTGTCATGAAAGCAGCTAAAAAACATAAAAAAAGAACGAGTTAAATTTTTGGCTCATAAAACAAGCATTTATACAAGTTGGATGGTTTCTGCTACTCTTCAAACCTGCAGTATATTTTTTCCACCAAAGAACATATCACATAGCCCATAATGGACCAGTACTGTTTAGGAATCAGTAAGATTCTAGAAGAGGAATCAGAACAGAGAAACCTTATTTTGTCATTAGTCTCATTGCCCTAACCTGGTAACTTTTCTGGCTTTGTGGACAGTGGATTCCTGTCATAAAAAAGACATATCTTCAGCAGGAAAATATTTTCAGGCTTGCACTTTTCAGACTGAAGGACTGAGAGATGAATGCTTTAATCATTAACTTATCATGCAAAAAAAAAAAAAAAGTGGCCATTTTTACTGCTCTTCTTTTAATGAGTTTCAGTGCAATCATATTTGCGTTCATCATGCTTAGAGTAAGAGTAGTGATTTAGGCTATACTGGAGATGTAATCAATGTCTAAGAAACTCTCTAACTAAATATAGATTGCAATTGAGTGTGAGAGAGAAATAGGCTCCTCAGGAGGAGGAAAATGCAATAATACTCATCTTTGGGGTCTTGAAGAACCTTTACACTTACTAAAGGACGCCTCAGAATTTTTGAATGCCTTCATCTGACAGGAAGATTAAACTTCGATCTGAGGTCCTGGGATCTCAGTTCTGCCTAAATTCCAACCTGAGAGAAATACAAGACATTTGAAATTTTCCGTCTTGTTTAAATGCAAATGCTCATACTAAAACATAGTCTTTTCAATATCCCTTTGTTACACAAACTTTAAGCTTTTATGCTAATTAAATTAACCTTTGTGATCTTAATTAAATTATTAGAGATTTTTTTAATAGCTGTAAATCTCAATAGAAAGGAGTAAAACTACAATATGTGATAGAAAATAATCCATGAATTTTATGAATGTCACAAAGATAAGAAGTTCAAATAGTTCTTCAAAGCAGAAAGACAATATGATGATATGGTAAAATTTCTATCAGTTTGAAAATTTTGTTTTAGGATTATCTAAGAGCTGATGCTTTTTTTACATCTATGAAGTATTCATTCTGAAAGCAATGTCAGGAAATAGTTTGTAGATATATTTCAAGAAAGAATAAAAACAAATCAAATACAAAAAGCCTTGCTTTTATGACAGTTATTTGCTTGTTTTTGTTTGTTTGTTTGTTTGGTTGATCAGTTTGTTTTTCTTTGTTTTGTTTTGCTTTGTTTTGCTTTCTAGGCAAGTCTATTGTGACTACAGACATCCTAGGGGACTGATTATTTCTATACATTCCTGGAATATCTAGAATGGTAAAAAGGAGATTCTGTCCTTGGTAGGAGATTCTAAAGGATTTTTTAATAAAACAGAGCACATACAGCAAAAATACTTATATATAATAACTTAACTCTTACAGATCATAAAGCTTGCACTCCATATTCCATTCTTGCTATAAACAGTTACTTCAGCAGCAGATTGTAAAGAGCATTCTCACATGATGGATTGGAACTTTCCCTGAAGAATTACAAGATTTTCTCCATTAAGCCAGAATCATATCTGATTTGCAACCTGCATATCTCATTGAAGATGGCAAGATTATTAGAGCTATATATGAAGAGTAGATGAGTGTTAAATTTGTCCTACTGTTTAATATTCAGATTGAAAAAGGTTAGAAAGTTGAATTTTTAGATAAATTGGTTTCAGTACATCTTTGCACAGAATGAATGACCATAATGAAGATACCAGTGTTATTTTTTGGCCAACCTGCCTTACTAAGATAATGAAAAGTGTTCATATATCCAGGTTTTCTCACAAAGAAGAAAATCCAGAATGTTACAGTTATTTTGGCCTTTTAGAAAAGGCACATCAAATCATATCAAAGATCTAGTTTTGATCTTGGAGAACAACTTTCCAAATTCCATCAGTTGCCCTCGCAGGGAGCAAAGGTCTTTGAAGTTCCCTTTTCCATCTTCTCTTGGGATCAGAAACTAACCATCACATACCCCTTTATCTCTCTTTTTGATAATATGTCATCTCTTCCCATAAGTCTGTTTCTTCTCACCTATTTCATTCCCTTTATCAAACCTACTTTTCTCTAAATACAGGGGCCATTTTCTTCCCCCTTTAAATTACTTTTAGATAGGTCTTACTTCCCATTATTTCTTTCTTCAGACTGTCATCTATGCTTCCCAGCTCTTCATTTCCAATAATAATGATAAACTCCCTAAAATAGAGCAAAAAGGCATCTTAAATCATCAGATCTTATTTATTTTCTTTTTTACAGATGTTTTCAATTATGTGATCTCTAAGCATATGCAGAAATTAGTTGAGTTATGAGGAAAATTGCTTTAGTCTCTTTGTTTTGGGGGGCAGGTTATCCACTATCCTGAAGTTGAACAATGAATGCATTATGTTATCATGGAACCCCATTAATTCCTTCACACTGATTTCAACGTGGCAAGAACAATAGGGTCTGTTTCTTTTGGCATAATAGTGAGCTTGTAACATTGTGAAATAAACAAACAAAACTCTCCCCAAATTCAATTTCTTTTCTTTTCTTCTTATTTCCTTTAATGTATTTTGTACATCTTAACCCAAATACCTAAAAAGAAATTATTTTTCAGGAAATAAAAAAATAACCAACAAAACTCTGTTCAAATGTTTAAAAATTTTATTAAACACATTGTCCCAAGATCTGGATGAAGGTGTTGGTTGTACCCTCCAGCAAGTTTGCTGATGACACAGTAGGAGGGAGGGGTGGCTGATACACCATGGAGGGACAACAGCCTGGAGAAATGGACTGACAAGACCAAGAAGAACTAAGTCCTTCACACTTATTATCTCTCTTTTAAGTCCTGTCTCACAGTTAGGGGTAGAAGAAGGAGGAAAAAAGAAGGAATGAAACATTAGATTGTACATTACACCAAAGGACCTGACATATGATTCAATACTAATATTATTGAAATGTGCATTGGAACATACTTTGCACTTAGTGAAAAATCTGCCTGTTCCTCCATGCAGAAAGGCATGAAGAAATGTGTAGGTACATGCCTATCTGTACATTGTGACATTTAAATTCTCCATGGAGAATAAGTTTTCTTTGGAGACCCTCATCCCTAAGGAATGAGTTCCCATGCTAACCAACCATCTGGACTGCAAATTTAATCAGGCTAAAAATCTTTTAAATCAATGAGTCTAGGCCTTTAGTCCAAGCAAGAGGACCTCATGATCTTAACTTTGGGATTTTTAGGCATATTAATTATTATTTTACTTCTAGAGTACACACAACAATGACAATTATTTACCCCAAGAAAGCTACATCATTTAGCTGCCTCTGTTCATGGAAGGTTTTTAAATAGCCAGAAGAAAATTTTAATCAATACTAGTTTTGTGGGTCTTTTACAAATTATTTTCATATTTAAAACAGGAAAATACATTTATTGCAGAATTTTTTTGATAATTACTATAGATTTTTTTATGCAGACACATACATTTTCTTATAATGAGTCATGTAATTTTCTTTATTAGCACCAAAATTCATTTTAATTAAAGAGCCAGTGAACTTTTCATTGAGCAAACTTTTTTTTTGTTTAAAATAAAAGACTAACATACATCCTTATTATAAATCTAGTAATTTTATACTTTATCTTCTTTTGCAAGGATTAAAGCAAATAAATAAATAAATAAGAAGATTTGTTACAGGAGTTTTATTCTGTCCACTGCCTCCTTCAGGATGCCCCTTATCAATGCCAGAGCAAGTCAGACACAGTCTTGTATCATAAAGGCAGAGGTTTATTTTTCTGCCTCAGACTGTTTTGATCAGGGGTAGATCTGCCTGGAGGGATGATTCCTGAACAGCTCTAATCATCTGGTTTGCTTTTCCTCACTATTTTTTTTCTACCTTTTCCTCACTTGCTCTCCTTTCTGCAGAAAAAATATATCTGAATTTTAATCTTTCTGTGGACTCCAAGTTTGTTGGTATTATGTCCTACTCGGGACCTCTGTGATCTAGGACCATTTTATGTTATCTTTTGAAATTATTTGCTCAAAATTATTTCCTGATCCTTCTCTTCTACATATTTTTATAATATAATTTGATAAAATTCTTACATAATTTTTCTTTTAGTGTAATCTCTATTTGCAGAAGAAAAAACTGAGCTGATGAATATTTTCTAGAGTAACTGAGTTGTTGATAATTCCCTAAGTGCTAGCATATTTATTAGGGTTTATCTTCAGTAATCTACTAATAGCAGTAATAAACATGAAGAGTAGTAATGATGAAGTACTTTTCCAGGTTGTAGCCAATTGTAGATTTATTCTTGCATAGGCTTGGCTCAGCTATCTATGTCTGTGGCACCCCATCTGGCTGACTTTCACTCCTCAAGTATGTCTCTTGGAGCTGCCAGAAACATAAACAAGACTTAGGTATTGTAGGGACCACAAATTGTCTAATTTGGTTAGTAAATTAAGCCCAGCACACTAGATAAGAGGGTAAAATGTGAATGCCCAGACAAGGTCTTTTGACACATTCCTGGGCATTTCTTTAACCCCTGCCTTTTTGTGTCAAGTCTTTTCCAATAATTCTTCAAAATTTTGTTTAAGCATAAACATGAGAAAGGTTAGAACAACAGATCCCATATAAGCTCAGTTATATTAACTGCTGACTCTCTCTCCTGGGAGCTGGTGTCTACAACATTTGTTATTCCTAACTACTAGTCACACTTCTGAGAGATCTGAGGACTGGTAGCTTATTAATGTATGCAATTTGTTTTCTTTATATTAATTTTGAATATCTCCAATGAGAAAAAAAAATCCCAACTCTATAAACTGCTGAGGTTAACTTGTCCTCATGAAATGAGAGTTTAATTGCTACAAATCTAAAGCTTGAATGTCAAACTGTGTAGTTATTCACAGGGTTAGCGACAATGGAAGTTTTCATATCTTTTCAGCTCAAAGATGCACTGTTTGATTTCTAACAGGGACAACTCTTATCAAAGTAATATCTAGCTTTCTATCCCTATGCAGAAACACAGTTCATAACAGGCTATGTATTACACGTCAAATATTTCCTTGTCAGAGATCATCCTTTTACTGCACTTTTTTTTCAGGATTCAGCATCTCAGTTATGCACATCTCTCAAATTTATCTTTTCCTCAAATTTCCCTTTTCCTTTCTCTTCTGTATTTCTTTTTTGCCCAGAATATGTGTCTTCCTTCAGTGATTTAATATTATCCTGGCATGGAAAGGTGTTGGTAAGAGGACATTTCAAAAAGTGTGAGAGAAAGGCCTAACTGAGGAATCAGATAAAATCATCGGTTTTGCATTCCAGGCATCCATAAAATAATTTTTCTAGCATGAAAGCAAATCCAAGGTTTGAGTCAGTGAAAACTCTTTTCTATTCCCTTTTAGAAAGAAACAAGGAAAATTAGGATAAATTTTTGCTGTTATACATACTTGAACGCTTCTGTTGGACTTTTGCAGCTGTTAAAAAATTTCTTCATACAGTTTTGGCCTTCAAGAAATTCCCAACGCTAGTTATTTGCCCAGCTGTACATTACCATTACTATGTGCTTTCTTGATGGAGATTACCCATGCACTGATGGAACATAATGTTCTATAACATGCCATAAAGCAATAATAGCATGCAATATAATCCTTGTTATATCTTTAATAATGAGATAAAACTAAATTACAGCATTTGATTTTGCTGACTTAATTTCAGATGCTCATCTTTTACAGAAAACCTAATCTATGCCAGAAGTGGCCATTGAGGATCATCAGCAGTGCAACTAAAATATAGAAAATAGACTTCAATTACATCCAAACGTTAAAACTGAATTTAAGCACTGAAAGCTCATTTGCACAGAACACTGTCATTTTTCACCTTGCAAGTTTAAGTATGCTTGCATAGTCTTTGATAGATTCTCCCAGAGTAAATTCACTCTTGAGAATCCCATCAGCTTTTAAGTCATTTTTGCACATTTCCTGAATATTATGGCATTGTTTAAAAAAGCAATTTTAGATTATCACAGGATTAAAAATAACTTTACAAGATTTTATATTTGTTTTGCTCCCCGCACATTCCTCATTTGTTATTATTTGTTTGTTTATTGTATTACAAAAAAATATTCAAACACCAATAATAAAAAGGATCTATTGTGTAAACATTGTACAGCTACATAGTTAGGAAGAGGCACTACTTAAAAGATTTTGCTATGGTAAAGAGCAAATTACTCTGCCAGCAGTTAATAATGTTTCTTGATATTTCCCGGTAAGGCTCTGGAACTTGAGGGTTTTGGGTTCTTTATTGTTTCACTTGGCCTAAAGTCTAGCAAGTTGAACTTTATGTTCAAAATTTATCTTTACTAGAAAATATCCTTACAGTTAGATATGGATTTAACTTGGAATAGGAAAAGGAGAATTAGATATTCTGGCATTTCATAAAAGAAAAAAATAAACACAAATACTGATATCTTTAAGCCTTATTGTGAAAACTGAAACTTTTCTTTGGAAAATCTTTTTTCATTTTTTATTACTCTGAAAGTTGACAAAAATTGTCTCAGTACCAATACACAATTTTTCAGAGTGTGTTTCCAAAATTCATGCTATTTCTTGTTGGATTTGATTTCTGTAAACAATAGATAGCATGATTTCCTTCTGATGTTCTGAGCAATTGTAGGATTGCATTTGACCAAAGAGCTTGCTAGTAATTCAAATTCGAATAAATTGTGAAAATATGGCATCTCAGTCTTTTCCTCTTTATTAAGGAACAATAAGTATAGCAAGAGAGAATACACCTTAGGAAATAATAAATATTCCAAATACATTAAAATAATTTTTTTTTTAATAAAGACTATAGAAGTTCTTGATCAGTACTGCTCAACTCCTAATAATTTTGTATCATACAAAGATTATTAGGTCCATAAAAGCTTTTAAAATAGCAGAAACAAGCTCTGAAATTGCAGTGAGGATTTACATCCTTGACATCAGAGACCAGGACCAATTCTTAGGGGTTTCTTGTCTGCTAAATGGTAATCTTAGTACTAATTAAATATCTAAGGAAAAATCTTGGACCTGAAAACCTTTCTGTGTAATTGAACAAATCAATCTATTTTGCATACATGCAATATTAATTTATGTTCATTTCTGGCAAAATTATTATTTGCTGGAAAAAGTTTTCTGTATTATGGTGATGTGACTTTGAGCTGTGACAGAATATTTTTAGTGCTGGTGGTATTGGTTGGGCTTGATGATTTTGGAGATCTTTCCCTACACAACTGATTCTATAAATCTATGATTCTGTGATTCGATGTCTTCAGCCCTTAATTGTGTTTATTCTTTTGCTGCAAGACTTTTAGCTCTGTTTTAGGTTTTAGCTGAAAGGTAGAGGAGATTGATCCATGTCATGATTTTTAGAGGAGGAAGACACACCGCCACCCTATTTAAATTACTTTCACAGTTTTTAACACATTAAGACAGATCCCAAAAGTACAAAAAGTTTTAGATGCTCTTTTATTTTGATCATCAATTCCATAAAAGAAACTGTGCACAACATACTCAGAATAAACAAATTCCTGTACCACTTTATCTCACATACTCACATACTCATTTGAATAACCATTTGCAATGTTGATAAAAATCTTGTTTACACATATACTGATATCTTTTTTCTGTTTGTGGAAACCGAATGGTTTCAGTGGATTCTAGTTTTCTAGTAATGCAACCTTACTTCTTATACTGAGCTTTTCCCTTCTACTGTTTACTCTTGATGAGATATTTCTGGAAGTCAATGGGATTCTGTTCTAAAAATACAGCTGATTACAGCAGGACCTGGCTTGGAAAATAAGAGTTTTTCTTCACTTCACATTTCTTGCTTTCTTTCTTATTTCCTTGCTAGGTTTTATTTTTTCTTTTTTTTAATCCCTTTACATTTCTCTCCCTTTATAGTTTAGCTTAGGTACTAAATGAGTAAAAGACTAAGAAACAAACCATATAATTTAAATTCAGTTTTGTAATTTCCGTATAACCATGTTCTCTCAATTCAAAAACATCTCATGCAGCATCAAGCACCATCAGGTCTAACAGGTTTATCTGCATTCCTCCAGGTCCTGGAGCCAGGAGGCGGGGATCCAGGACCTGGACAGGAGAGTCCTGGGGAGAAGCAGTTTGAAGCAGCAGTAGCCCTGTGGAAGGCAGGAAGGAAGGAAGGCAGGAAGGAAGGAAGGCAGGAAGGAAGGAAGGAAGGAAGGAAGGCAGGCACAATATCTGTTATTCAGAATCCTGTTCATTCTAAATGCAATTTCAGTGACCAGCTTTACGTTGCACTAAAGATCTACCTACCGGACTAATTTTGTGAGTACTCTGTGGAGAAGAAATGCAATGCTAAGGGCCTTCTTAGTCATTAATGTGCTCTGAGCTGCCCTCTGGCATAGAAGTAACTGAGATGATAAATATTTTTCTTTCCTAGATATTTCATCTGAGGCATGAGACTGCTTTGAATAATTTGTTTGTCCATTGGGTGACAAATGCAATTCTGAATATCATCCAGAAGTGAGGTAACATCACTTTTTACTCTTCTAACTGGAGCTAACTTCATATAAGTCTCCATAACACACTTTTGAATTACTGCATTTTCAGAAATATCCAAGAGGATTCAGAGATACTGCTGATTGCCTCAGGCACTATATGATTTGCCTTCAGCTGCCCCCCACACACATCAAGCTTTTCTGCTTTAAGCTTCTGGGTTGCACAAGAAGGCTTATGTTCAGACCTACTGTGACATGGAAAGCTACATCAAATTACTTCTTTCTAAAATGTTCTTGTTCATTTTATGTTACATTTTATACCTACTTTTTAAGTTCTGACTATGTGAGATTTGTGCTATATAAAAGAAGTTAACACAGCATCTTATTATCCAAATCTATCATATTGTGTGCCACGGGCTATCATTCAAAAACACTTTGGGGTTTACCAATAACATTAGAAATATATAATTTTTCACAAAAAAAACAGAACCCAGAAAATTTATTTTCTGTTCTTACAATTGCTGATTTTGTCTGGTTAAGACAAAACCAAGGAAGAAGCTAAAGCCTGTAACCCTAATAAAAAATTCTGTCTGTAGCAGTATGAAAAAACAGAAGTGTTCTACCAACAGGATAGATCTGTGCTTTTCAACTTGAACTACTTCAGCTTTCATGTCCATTAATTCTCTCGTTGTCCTGCTGAGGCAGTCATCAAGATTGCCAATTGTGATGGTGTTTATGCTGAGAGTGTTTGTCCACAAGCAAACTGAAAACATTAACTAAGATAAAGGCCAGCGATTTTGAAACTGCAGCCCTCAGACTTGTGAAAAATATGTTCTGGAACAATTTCTGCACTTTGTTATGGGATCTGATGAAAGGTTAAAAAGACATCCTTAACTTTTAATCTGATTAAATGCACAATATTTTGTAAGCACTTTTAATTCATTTTGAGTAGCATTCAGAAAGGTTTTCAAAATTTGGAACATTTTGAAGGGAAGATTAGGAAAATTTCCTGACAAGGTGGGAAAGCGATTGTAGAGACTTTGGGTGCTCTTTGGACCCTGACACTATGATCATAATTTTCTTAATCCTACATATTTATTTACAGCTTCACATACATTGCAAGCTCTAGTTTGCTGATTGTCACATGAATAGGAGAGATCCTCAGCCCTTACTATGGGGAGATTTTCTCAACCTTTACTATTTGCTTTGTCTTGGCGTGCCCCAAGAAAGTCAAGACCCTTGTGCCCAACCAGTCTGTCACCTTCCTGTTATGGGGACCCTTCCCTAAGCAATTCTGATGGATTGGAGGGTGGTTTGGAGGGTGTTTTGGAGGGTGACTGACTTATTCTGGGACAGACTTCAGGAGGAGATACCTCAACTGATCTTCCCACTTTATTTGTGTCCCCCAGCGCCAGCAATTGCCAGAGCCCGTGAAGGGCTCACACCAGCAGTTTGGAGAATAACACTCTTAGTTAATACCAAACAGACAGGTGGCAGGTCAAGGTTCAAGGACTGTTTGTGATTGTATCTGACTGCAGAAACATATTCAAAACAACACACAGACAAACTCTAATCCCCAATGTTCACACAGAATGTGGTTCTTGCCCATTCCTATGAGTGAGAGGACAGGTTCAGCCCATTGACTGATCCCAGCAGTTATGATGGAGTCTTCCCTAATTTTTCCCATTTCAACATACTTTAATACTATTTCTTTATGTTTAGTTGGAGCTTTAATGACTCTTGTCATATATGCCATTGTTATTGATGCAAAATTTTCTTGCTTTGATCTTAAAATTATGGTCAATGAAATGTAGACACTTCCTCAGTGAGGGGTGGTCATATCTTGGGGGTGGGTAACTTTGGGGTGGAGTTGTATGTTAGTATAACAATTAGGTTAAAATAAACCAAATTCATCCAAAGAGAGCAATTTTGCCACACTTCCTGCCTTGAGAACAAGACACCTTCTCCTGTCTCCCCTGACTGATAGCTGATATGGGATTTATCAGCTGTAAAGGACCATCAAGATCCCTTCCTTGCAAGGGTTTCAACAGAGCCTTGGCCACAGGGTTTCCACTCTGCTGCATCCTCCATTCCATCCCCCTCAGCCAGTGCTTATGGTTGCAGATTATGTATATGGGGAATCATCATGGACCACATTCCATCCAGGAAAGAGCAGCTGCATTACTCATCCCTGGTGAGGCTGCATCTGGAGCACTCCATCTAGTTCTGGGATCTTTAGTACATGAAGCTCCTGGAGAACTGCAAAGATGATAGGTGATGGGATCAATTCTCCTATGAGGATAGGCTGACCTAGTTGGGCCAGTCTAGCATCAAGAAAGGAAGACTGAGAGGAGATCATATCAATGTCTGTGAGTATCTGAAGGGAGGGTTTCAAGAGGGTGGAGCCCAGCTTTTCTCAGTGGTGCCAAGCAATAGGACAAGAAGCAACAGACTGAGACTTATGCCCAGAAAGTTCTACCTAAACATGAGGAAAAGTTCTTTACTGTGAAGCTGACCATGCAATGGAGCAAGTTACCCAGAGGGGTTGAGGAGTGTCCTTCCCTGGAAATATCAAGAATTATTTGGATGCAATTCTGTTCCATGTGCTTAAGATGACCCTTCTTGAGCAGGGAGGTTGGATCAGATCCAACCCACAGGCCCACTGTGGTCATTCCAGCATTTCCCATTCTGTGATTCTGTGAGTTACACCCATACTTTAAAAAGTCAAACTGAGAAAACACATCAAAGACATCAATAAAATTAAGCCACTACCAAAGCCAAATTTACACAGAAATGTGAGTCATGAGACATCCTGACTCCAAGCCTTCTTCATCACAGGTACCTGGTTCTCATTACAGCCCTTCAATTAAATTGTCTTTGCAGCATTGCCTGTGGTATGTGATGTATGCCATGGAAATTCTAAGCAGATAGAGTTTTGTGGGGAAAGCATGCCATAAACATCAAGACCTTTTCTGGCCATTTTCAACCACTGTCTAACCAATGATACCTTGTCAACTTATATCCATTGATTACACCAGTACTGAAGTAATGCAACAGGGGAAAAGATAATTGAGAAGTGCCTGTCCTGTGTAGAATTGGGTAGCACAGATTACTATAGTCCTGTTGTAGACACACATTCTAGACATGCATATATATTATATGTCCATACTTGCAATGCATAGAGATACATAAATATAAAAAATGATATAAATTGGATAATATTATTTTTCACATGTAAATTTCAAGACAAGAAGACATGGAATATCAGCCTAAGAAAATCGATCTTCAGTTTTTAGGAGATTTATTGACTGTGCCTTACGCTCTGGTTTATGTGTCATTTGTGACTACTATGCTCATCCCTAGAAGAAAGAGAATTAGGAAATTATACAGTATGATGTAGGCCACAAAATTTGTATTCCAAAGCAATGTAATTTAGATGAGTTAGTAAATGTATATTCAGACAGGAGAGAAGGAAAGTAAGGGTCCTAAATTAAAAGGGTACATGAGTTTTCCATCCTTTTCCCACTTTTTTCTTTTTTGAATTTTTTTTTTTTATTTGAGAAAATCCTGATAAAGGAAATATTTACATAAAAGTCTTTTTCTAGCTAGCTAGCTAGCTAGCTAGCTAGCTATCTTTTCATTCAATGTTAATAATATTGCAAATAAGTACACAGAATAAAATCTATCAGCTAAGGTCCAAGGGAGTTAGAATTTGAAAAATAGAAAACTACTTTACTAGATGCACACTCCTGATATGGTACTTATTAGGCTGGGGTTTTTTATAAAGCTGAATTGCACTTTACCTGTAACTAAGAATTGATGAAAGTTTTTTTTTTTGGTTTTTTTTTTGGAAAAGACAGAAAAAAATTGCTATACTAGGCCAGAAAATAACCCCAAAAAGCTACATATAATTCTGTAAGAAGATGAAGAACACTAATATTTACAAAAGTATTTATTACTATGGATTGGGGAAAAATATCGTTCCATTTTCTATATATTTACCAAGGGTTTTCACTTATTTATTAGCATTGGCTGAATCCTCAGATATTGGTCATAAAAGCCATACCTAGAAACCTTTTGTTTTTATTAGTTTTTGGGTAATAATTACTCCAAACAAAGTCAGAAGCTTGTTCTGTTAAAAAAGGCAAAAGAAAGGACAGTATCCTGCTGCAGAAAACTTTGTTCTGGGACATACACTTATATATTCATACATACATATGTATACATAATGCAGGTTGTCCAGAACATCCAGCTTGGAGACGAAATTCATATAACACCAATGCAAATTACCTGCATGTCATATGTTGAGAGATATTTACATTTTCCTGGAAAATGCTGATTCTGCATTCCTCAGTGAATACTGAATATCTACACCTTGATCATAGCTCATGGTTTTACTGTTTTGTAAACTGACAAATTGTCTGCTGGCATCACTGAATATGTGTAATTAACCCCTGCTTGTACCTCAACCTTTCTTCCAGATTTCAGATAAAGAGTTGTAATTGCAAGAAGCAGAAGGACTTGAATTTACTGCACATACCTGGAAAAATAAAATTGAATGTTATAAATAAATATTATGTATTATAATATTTTCTTCAGCAATTTTTTACATAATTATATAAACCTACATATAGAACACACATTTTAATTTCATTGCTGGTTTTAGTTGACAATTAAGGTAAAGATCCACAGTTTAAGTTAAAAATAATAAAATAAAAAATCAGTCACACCCTTAACATTAATAAGCAAGAAGTGCTTACTCTCATCGGGCTCAGTTGTTAGGTTTTCCCAGAACAAAATAGCCAGCACGTACTTGGTTCTCTAGTCTTGTTTTTGATTATCATGAATACCATAAAAGAGTCTGATAAAATTACCCATTGCTTTTTAACTGGCCAAGTACACTGATTAGATTCTGCTAAAGGACAGACGTTCAGAGGAGTAGATTAATTCTTTTTTTACTCATCAGTCTCACAAACAGATAGGACCTACTAATTCTTATCCACACACTGGCTGATCTGTTAAATGCCTCTGTAGTTTTACAGCAATAGCTGACATCTATCTCACTTCAGGAAATGCTTGTTCAAGTCCCTTGATAATTTGAAAGTTTACAAGCATAAGAACAAGTTTGCAAGAAACTTGCATGATTAAACAAAAATAATTACGTTACCAAAATGCATAGTATTAGTCCTTACTTAGTCTATTCAATAATATTTTTTACATTTCATTTAAAAATGAAGAGAAAATCTGTTTAAAACCAAAAGTGTTCTTCCTAAATGACAGCTTTATAATGCAGAACAATACAAGATTTTTAGACAAGCCATCATGTAATATGTTAAAATTTTACATCAGATACTAAAACCTTAAGAAAACCAAGGGAATTAATTTACTCATCTATGAGAGTTTATTTGTCATAATACAGTTTTTTTTTTTCAAATGTAGTGCATTTAAACCTGCAGACTGTGAGATGCACATCACTCCCAATTCAAGTCATGGATGGGAGCATAAATCAAGCAATGGGGATCAGAGGAGTATATTAAAACAACAGTGCCTTCCGAGCAGTATCTAATAAGAAACAAACTTTATTTCTTTCTTATCACACCTCCATGAACCTTTTAATGTAGAAAAGGTTCTTATCACACCACATACCTTTTAATGAAGAAATTTTCACAGTGAGTTTTATGTAGAGCACTAATATTTAGCTTTAGTGAAAAAAAATATTTTTTTCAAATTATAGCATGTTAATACTTTAGATTTTCCAAATTATACAATGGTACAAGTCAGTCATCCTAGTTGTTCAACTAACAAAAATGCTTTCTGAAGATCATCAAGCTGCCATCTTTCAAGTTTTATAAAGCTAACTGCCAATTCTATTTAGTTTTATTTTCTTTACTGTTGCATATGTCAGCAAGATTAAATGAGTCTATTATAATGTATATCCCTGGAAACAACAGTAAAATAAGGAAAAAACCCACAACCCGCCAACAGACTGTGCAGTTGTTTTTTTTTTCTAATTGGACTCTGATTCCATGAATTGATAAGGCTTTAGAAGTACTACTAAACAAGTCGTATGTTTCATTAATATTTTAAAAATATTTTTCAAGAAATAATAGAAAATTTTCAATAAATATTTAACTAAGTGTTTCAAGTTATTATAACTTTTAGATTAACTTCTACCATTGCTTGGTTTGTTTAGTTTCGGTTTGGTTTGGTTTGGTTTGGTTTGGTTTGGTTTGGTTTGGTTTGGTTTTGTTTTAATAAGAAATAGGAAGATATTATTAGAAATATGCAACTGCTCCAAAGATTAGATTGGCTTTTCCCAGTTTTGAAAGATCCACCATCAAACTGGTATTCCACCTTCATCAGTGTCTTTTTTCACTCTCCAAAGTGATAGTATATCTACAGAAACTGCCCCAGACAAGAAGAAGAAGAAGAAGAAGAAGAAGAAGAAGAAGAAGAAAAAGAAGAAGAAGAAGAAGAAGAAG
>LTAT01000001.1:61228081-61240535 GCA_003286495.1 Chlorodrepanis virens | reverse complement strand
CTCAAGTTATGACTAAAGTGGAAGTCTACAAAATATTTTTTGAGCATGTGGATGTGATAAAAGAAAATAAAATACGTCTTTCCAATTTAATTTACACATTAAAAATATTAATAATATTTTATTATTACTTATTTTAGCAGTAGGAAGAAGAAGAAGAAGAAGAAGAAGAAGAAGAAGAAGAAGAAGAAGAAGAAGAAGAAGAATTTGGTTTTAATTTGTTCTCTGAATTTTCTGCAATAAAATTCCAATCTTTTATTGCCTTGATCCTCGGGTCCACAATCTCATCTACAACATACTTTGATTCACAATTATCAACAATATATTCCCTTCCAAAATTACTCAGAGTATTCAAGTCTTGATTAAAATGAAGGGCTATGTGTCATCATCAGATGCGTAAGACTGGTTTTTGAATATTATATTGAATATTGTGATTTAAACATTACATATACACCATTAGGAGATTATTGAAACGCATTATGAGACTATTAGCAAAGAGAAAATGAACTAAATGAACTAAAGGTTTCTGTTAGATAATTCCTGGTCAATGCAAACTGCTTGACTCATTTAACTTATTTGGCAGCCATTTTAAGAGGCTTGTTTTCAAGACTGCATGAAAATCAGGGTACTTTGCATTACTTCTTTCTCTTTTTTTGTTTTTTTTTTTCCCTGACAATAATGTCTGGTATGATTGATAAAGTTTTATAAATATTATGGAGGCCTAGAAATTGGAGAATTCTCGCTCCCTTTTTCACAAACTTCTGCTGGCTTGTATTTTCATATTATTTTCTTTTAAGCGTTACATGTTTCCCTTTCCCTCCTCTTGTCTCATACCATTTAGACTTAACAATTGAAAGTCATAATCCATTAATGTTTGATATTCCTAAAGTATTAGTAATTTTGTACTAATTCACATATTGTCAGCTGACTGTATTTCCTACTTTATTCTAATGTTTGTATACTATATTTTTAAAGAATTACTTTTTCTCCATGGTCATTACTCTATTTATGTACCTCATTGGGGAAGACAGAGTCAGAATATTTTCAGAAATGTATAAAGACAGGAAAAATGTAATGAACCCAAGCTGAAGCAGGGGAAATATTAATTAAATATTATGGGGGAAAATAACAATAAATGAAATAGAAAAAAAATAAAGCATGAACATAAGTTCTTTCTTCCATCATCTTTTGGAATACCAAAATTAGTTAACCAAAATTTTGAGATGAGGAAGATTATAGGTTGAAATCAGACAATTCAAAATAATACAGATTGGAGACAGAAAGAAGCTGAAATAAGCTTCAATTATAGTGTTCTTTCCTCATTTACTAGATCATTAAGGCAACCATGAGTAAAAGGAATAGCAGTTTTCTACAAACCCTTTACCTTTTTCCCCCCTTTACTTATTCTGGAAATGATATGCAAGTGATCTGTCTTCTCTATGGGCTTGCATTTCTAACATCTTATTTGCTCAATTCTATCTGATCGTCCCCAAAAAATTCAGGTGTGTGCATGAAAGGTACTAGCAGTGTTAGATTTTGATCAACAATCCAATTACATGGATTCTTTACTCATATTAGCATGTTTAAGAAGGCAACAATTGAGAAATAACAAAGCTGAGATTATTTTTTTTTTTTATCCAGTTACTTCACTGGACATATTTTTCTTGGGTTTTTTGCTCCTTTCTCTTTTATGTGGCAATTAGCTTTTGGACTGATCTCATTACGTTATCTCTTGAGAAATTATTCTAAAAACTGTGAGGATCTGTGAGTCTGGCTAAAATAAGTGCAAGATATGTGAACATTAGTATGCAAGCTGCATTTTTTTCTTCCTTTTCCTTCCACCTCCACCCCTTTCTGTTGTGATTTAATGAATTTTTATTAAAACTTGACAATATATTGCTCAACTATTCCTCTTAAACTATGAATCAAATTTTAAGTTATATGTTAAGATTATGACAGTTTTGCTCACTGAAAATTACTTCTGAAGTGTTTGTAAGATATTTAGGGAATAGTTAAGATTGCCTGAGGGAGCAATTAATGACCATTCCTACCTTAACTTATTAAAAGAGTTACCAGGTATTCTTTTTGTATCGATTTAAAACCCAGAACACTTCCATCTATGTCATAATTTTCACTTGGTGAGAAAAATGCCTGATTCCACACCATTACCATAGGTATTGAATCTGTCTACTTTGTAAGCCTGTAGACATACTTGTACCTTTCTTTTTTACAATACTCACTGTTGTTTTATTCCATTAATATATATAGTTTCTAAAATCAGTCATAAAAAGGTGGGAAAAAAAGAAAAAAATGAAATACATACTAAACCCCAGATTTTCAACATAAGATATATACACTCATGTTGATGAAAAATTTATTTCAGTGAAAGAAAACCACTTCAAAACCCCAATTTTATTTTAAAAAATTTGGTCTTTTGCCAATGTTTTGTGTGTTTGGAAACACTGGGTTCCTTTACTTGTATAAGTAATGTAAATCCTTTTTAGTGGATTACTCTATTGCAAAAAATTAGGATTTTCTCACAGGCAATTAGATCTTTACTTACTAAAGGAACATATCTGTTTTTTTTCAAATGTCAAAATGAGCTCTTCGAAGATGCAGATGTCAGAGTATGTTGCATATATTCTTTCCTAGACAGGGACATAAAATCTGCTATCATGTAGTGCATGTGAATTTAACACACAATATTCTAGATAAAAAGCATAATAGTATCTTCATTAATAACCTTAATATTTGACAACAATTTGTACTACATGGTTTTCATAAAATTAAATATAAGTAATCTAATGTAAAATATTGGGGTTTTTTAAATTCTGTTCACATGGCATTATAATCAATACAATTTACATGTCAAATTGTACTAACTGAAGCCATTACTTAGATGCTAAGAAAGATAAAAAAATAGTTCCTAAACTAAATGATAGATTTTTTCATCTGAGTATTGCAGATCAGATGTTTTTCAATTATTTTTCCACCTCTGCCTTTCACTGTTTGTGGGATTAAACTGGGACTGCTCTTTCTAAATGTTCTAAGGAAATGGAGCTATAGCTCAAATTTGTTTTCTTTGAATATATACTATTATCTAATTATCTCTGTGTCCTTAATGAACAAAGTGCAATTTTCTAATCAATTTATTATTTTCTAAAAGTTCTATGTCATTACATTATATTTTAATATTCATAATAACTGCTACAAAGGTGCATTTTGGGAGCATCCAAGAGACATTACAGAGCAGAAGTAAGATGGTCCAGGTAAATAAGGAAATCCTACAGACCACAGGAAGATACTTGCTGAAAATCTGTGACTTGCAGAGATTTGAATTAAGTCCTTCTTAGAATATGATGAGATGGCAAGTGCATAGTCTACATCCCTAAAACTTAATGAAAGTTAATCCTGCCGAAAGAGTCTTCTGAAATTCAAAATATTGTTTTTATTTTTAATTGTTTTTACTTGATTGAAAAGCAACTAGATCTGGGTGAAGAAGAGCTGAGTGAAATATTCATTGTTTCCTGTTTTTGACTTGGCAATTGGAGTGGAACATTAAAAAATATTGAAAATGAAATGTCTTCTTGACATTTTAGCATAAATGTTTATGGCGGTGTAGCTGCTTGAGAAAAACACGTCTGTCCCACTGTCACTGTCACATGCTGTTAAAGAAATAACTTCAGGATAAAGCTGTAGTTGTTCATCACATTAAAAGATGAGTTTACTTAAGAACTAAAGCAATGAATGCCTTTTACTTAATGAAATGGCCAGTACATGTGCATCTTTTCTCTCCAGAACCTGGCTAAAGAGAGGAGAATGGGTTCAAAAGAGGTAAAAAAATACCATCAGAGACTGGCAAAAAAATGTCTCATTTCTAAAACTTTAAAACTCTAAAAGTCTTTTTTAGTTCAGGCAAGGGTTATACTTCTCTGTCTTCTTTCAGTGCCATGTTATGTCTGGGACTGGAAAAAGAGGTGCCAAAATATTGTGAAAAGCTGTTCTCATGGCATTTTCTTCTAAGACTGAGACTGCTAAAAAAATCTGACAAGAAATCCTCTTTCCAGATTTCTGCTCCAGTTTTTCAGACTGAAGGGCCTTGTGTAGTCCTAATAAGCTTCAGCTAAGCCTGTGAACATTTAGATGCTCATCTCAATCAAACCGAAATTCCAAACCTTCTGAGTCTCACCCATCACCAATCTCACCCATCACATGAAAGCTGCAATTCTACTTCCATCAATACATTTCAAATGAACACCCATGTTCTTGAAGGAAATGTCACGGTACACCAGGTATAACAGACTAGGGAAGCACATTTCATTGATGCTTTGTATATGGCACATCAATCAAGAGTTGAGAGATTAATCATCTAGTCTCTAAATTCACTTTCCAAAGTTTACTAGCTGTTCTGGTATGCAGAGTTATGCACTATGCAAGAGATGCTTTCTTTTCTGTGAACCTAGTGACTATCTAATTTTTGACATATTTGGAAAGAAAGAAATGCAATGAAAATTGTTCTTAATAAGCTAGAGAAATACTTATAGCCTCTTGAGGTCATGTATCACTGTAAGGTATTTAAAAAAACACAGAGAGTAAGGGATTAGCAAGTATAAAGACATCCAATTTGTTTACATAGCATAGCTGTAATGAGGAAAGGGTTGAAGAGGTGGAGCAGGAAGTGTCAGAAAACATACTAAACTTTCCTCTTACATATTCACAAAGCCAGGATAAAGAGAAGCATGGCAGAAAAGTAAAGAAAGTAGAACAAAATAAACAAAACTATTCTCTATAAGTAGTGCAATATTAGTAGCAGTGCCAGAGATTACTCTGATGTCTTAATAGATTTTTTTTCCCAAAGAGAGAATAAAGTCACCCTGTCATGGGTGAAATTTTACCCTAATACTCTTTTTTCACTCAAAAGACTGCATTTTCCTTTGAAACAATAGCAGTATATATATATATATATATATATATATATATATATATTTCTTTTTCTCTAAGTTTCAACAAATTCCTAGGAATGTACTATCAATCTGGACCCAAAAATACAAGATAGCATGAAAAGCAATTAAATACTTAACACATTAAAAATTTGAGCTTTACTCATTTTTCACTATCCTTATCAAATCAAACAAATGTGAAGCTGGTTTGCTGCAATGACATCCTAACACTACCTACCTACTGAATCTGTGTTGTTCACTGCATAGTGATCTGCCTTGCAGCATAGATTTAACATAAAATGTTTATGGTGTAATAATATCCAAGGTTAAATATTTTTGGTTCTATGGCTGATGACATAAAATACTGAAGAAAGTTTCTGGTCTTTAATTGAATGTTCATTTTACTTATCTTTCCTAATTTCAATTATTTGTCACAGATACATTTTAGGCTGACAGGATTTTAGTTGCAGGCCTAAATCTCCAAAACTTCCTAATGCACTATTATGATGTTAACAAAATTGACCAGACAAAATAAAAATATAGTGCAGAAAGAGTTAAAAATTGCACTCATGGATTATTTCTCTGTTGCCCAGGCAGTTCTACTGCAGTCTTACGTCAGTTTCAGGTGGTGCCAAATCAACCACGGTTCAATTTGGTTTATAATGTGCTTCCCCAGCTGAGGGATATGAACTGTTTTTACTTTTTAAATGAGAGTGAATGTTTATGCTGCCATGATTTCTGCTGCCTGTGGAGAATTTTAGCAACATCTTTTGTTTGCAAGGAGCGAAAATAAAGCAGTGCATCAAAACAACTTTTGTATTTTCCTTGTCTGCTTAGGGAAAAGACAGGTTCTACCCTCTAGAAAGCAGCATTCTGATAGTTGCTGTAAGTGTCTTGCAGTAACACTAGACCAGATTGTCTTTCTTCCTCATCTATTGCAACTCTCCTGTTTTTTTAAGGCCTAATTTATCACACACTCATTACAACTTCAGTGAAATAAGACATGAAAGAAGACAGTATTTTACTTGAACCACAAAAGAGCAACATATCAAGGAATACCTAATGATGAAACATGTAGCCGTACAGAATTAAATATTTATGCAGCTGAAATATATGCTTGTAACACATTAGTGGAATGTGTGTCATTTATAAACCAATAAATCCCAAGTTTCAAATTATAGAACACATCCTATTTCTGCATGTCAGAGTTCATTATTTCATCCCTTAAAGGCTACCAAACCACACTGGTGTTATGCAGGTGTTACACTGCTAGAGCAGAATTTGATTTCTTTTTTTCTGGTACACAGAAGGGTACTAAAACCTGTGCACACAAACCACTGATATTTGAAAAAAAAAAAAGTTGCATTTTCACTGTAAACTGAGTAGGGTTAAAGCCACATTCCATCACAGTACTGAGAGAATGCTTGTTTAAGACTATGAATTGTAATACATAAATCAAGAAACATTTTAAAATATGAGAAAATATCTATAGCCTTATTGGCCACCATAAGCCACCATTAAGGATCACACTAACAAAAGCCTGGGGTTTATCTTTCTGTCACCTTCTCTTCCTCTGTCACAACTTTTCAATTAACTGTACCCACACAGATGCCAGAATGAGTATATTTACCAGGTAAGAGTATAAAAACCTTATTTGCTAACTGATACCCAGGTGTGACAGGCAGGAAAAACAAGCTATTAGGCTAAATGTTGATGCCATCCTCTATTCCTCTAAGTAGACACTGAAGTCCTTTTTGGTGAGGAAGCTAATGGTTCAAACAGGTTGATCCAATTCTGTGGGTGAGATGTCTTTCTTCTGCTTCCCTTAGGATTTTAACAGTTTCCAGTGCAGAGTTTTTTTATTTTGAATCTTTGAGCTACTATTATTATAATTTAAATATTTGCTGTTACTATCTAAACTCCCTCATCTTTATCTGTGATTTTGCTTCTGTTATTTTGCACTGCTCTAGCTTGAATGCTTCTTTTCTGCTTTTTCTCATCTCTGTCTTATCAGAAGTCTAAGCTGGAGCTAGACAGCTGTACTGTGTCCAAACCAGAATTTGGATCACAGACAGCTGAAAACCTGGAAGGAGGATTACAGGATAAACATATTTGCTTCAGGTGGTGAAGATGAGTGCCAACAAACAGAACTCAACTTGTGGTAGTTCCAGTTGTCTGATAACAACAACTCTGTTGGAATAGAAATTGTTTTACTTCCTTCAGTATTTATTATTTTTTTAGAAATACTACTCACTGGCTAAGCCCATTACTTTGTGCCATTTCTTTCATGCTGTGAAGTAAGAAAATAATGATGCAAAAGGCCAGCTTGTGTTACAGCAGCATCACAGAACAAAGAATACAGGACATTCGGTGCCAGTTTTGCCATGACTCATCACAAAGGAAGGCATATGAACAGATCTATTATGAATAGATATGATTAAGCAGGGCAGGAACAAATGCAAGAAATAATGAAGCTAATTATGGTAAAATTATATATCCCAATATTTTGCAGTAGCTTAAGGAAGAAAATTTCTTATTTTCTTCATAGCTCATGAAGAAAATTATCTATTTTAAATTCCTAATTTTTTTTATATTCCCATTAGTTCTTAAGTGTATCAATGTTATTAATTTAAAACAGTACTGCGCCCTAAGAAAAAATATGGAGCTAAATTTGTTGTAATTCTTACCATACACAGGAAATGCAGCATTTATAAACATTTCAAGAACTCCCTTGATATTATATTTTAGCAGCTACTAGGAGGAATATTATTTTGATTTTCGTTTTAAATTGTAGAAAAGAAGTGAAAAATGTAATATTTTAAAAATTAAAAATTAATAAAATAAAACAGATTCCTCCCACACTCTATAATGTATCATGCAATGAAAGTTAAAATGGGATTTATGCTCAACCTTAAAGCCAGCACAAGCCAAGCCTTCTTCATGTGCTCCTCTGTAGTTCCCTCGAGTAGTAACAAAGTGATATTTATCAGTCAGATGTGACATTAAGCAGATTTTTCTTTTTATTTTGTTTTTGTTTTGTGCTTATTTTTAAACTGACCAATGATGAAAATGTTATTTTTCTTTAAAACTCTGTACTGAAAAGATTCTTATGATGAGGGAAAAAGGAATTTGGAGATGGACTACATGGATGAAATATGTATCTCTTCAGAACTGGATTATACTTCTTTTATTTGCATGAAGAAAGATGCACTGTGACCTGAAAAAGCTTTTTAAAGTCAGACTGGGATTTCTTTGTGTCTATGAACGTTATAGAAAAGACGATGACTAGCTCTTCCTTTTGGCTAATAAATTACTTTAAATAGTACAGACTAGATTGTAACCCTTGTTTGGAATGCAGATTCCAGGATGTCCACATTTGGGGACTCATACTAGGAGAAATAGTAGAAAACTACATTAGAAACAGTTTTTGCTAAGGGGAATTGCTAAGAGAACAGTCACTCCAGATCATTAAGGCCTTCAGTATCCAGTGAAAGAGAAATTGCTTAAAATTCCATGCTAATAAAAAATTCTGTCCTAATAAAAATGAAGAAATTGTATTCTAAGAAGTTTTAAAAAAGCACTTTTATAATCATGAAAGCACTTTTATAATCATTGTTTATTTGTTTGTTTTTAATGATATTTTATATTCCCTGCACTACTTAGGCATATCCAATTAGTGTTAAAATGAAAAGGTTTTTAGATCAGATTTCTTCAGTATTCTAGCATATATTTAACTCAGAAAATGGAGAAGTAATTTGAAATAACATTAATTTTCTCTGCTTTTTGAAATGTACAGTCACATCCTCAGGAGTCTTGCAGCAGACTTGTAATCAGAGGAGACATTCTAACCTGAATGCCAGGGGCAAAAACTCACAAATTCTGCAGAAGAATATGAATAGTACCTTCCCCCTCCCCCTAAATTTCTCTCTGGAGGTAGAGCCACAGCTCTGTCACTGACCAGGAAATTAAGCAAAGGTTCAATCATGGACCTAAGGAACAGGTAGTTTGGATTGTATTTGTAGTTACTGTCATTTTAAAGGAATATTGCAGATTCATGTTGAAGAAATAAAAACACAAAAGAGAATCAGGTGCAAGGGAAAAAGAAAATTAACCATACATCCTTAATTCAAAGATATTTGGATATTATTATTATTGTTAATAACCATCATCACCATAACCATCAACACAGAAAACAGATAGTAATATTTTTCCTGTGTTCTTATACACACATCTGTGTGAGAGCATGCACACAACATTTGCGCCTTCCTCTACAAAGGACATTGCTAGAATAATATAGAAAATTGAGCTAAGCATTATTTTTATTATTTTTATTTTATTGTCAAGTTTGTTGACAGATTGAAACTACAGATATAAACCAAATATTTTGGGGAGAAAAAGCTCTAGCTGAGAATAAAAAATAATTGGTATTATATATCTACAGAAAGTAGTGGAGGTACTAGAACTATAGATCTGGCCGTGATTTTTTTTTTCAAAATGCACCTTTTGTCAGAAAATTCCAAATCTTCAAAAGACATTTTCCAAAAAAATGTGTGTGAGGCTTAAATTGATACTAAAATTAGTAGTTTTGATATTGCTTTTCTGGGTGAGAAAAGGGTCCTATTGTGACAAAGGAGTAATGAGGCGTTGAAGTACAGCCTATAAAAATGTGGTTCATGTTCTTTTGCTGTTTGATTGGAGTAGTCTTGCACCTTTTCCTTTGCAGTGCATAAAATTCTTTTAGCCATGACCATACTGGCCATGTCAAATTATCCTGCTTTTATTAAATTTTTTGGCTCCAAAAAATTTAATTTCTCTAGCTGAAAAAGCCATCCTATCAGGCTTCACTGAAAGAAGTGCACTTCCTGATTTCAAGAAGGTGTATAAAACTATATCCCTTTTGTCACAGTTACCTTCCTTGCATGCATGTTGTAGTTCTTGTTTTCCAGTTGTCACTATCGATACAACACACAGAGTCTTCTATTTTGGCACCTTGGATTTTTGTAATCTGTCTTCCTTGCAACTGTTTCAGTTTCTTTAGTAGCTGACTTCTTGACTTCGTTGGGTTTTTCCCCATGTTTTCCCTGATGTGAAGGTGATCGGTATTTTGGGAAATTTGGGCAAGTTGCTAGTTGCTGTTCCTTATTCTTGCCACTTTTGTCTGCCATCTTTTAGGTCAGAAAACAAGCAAACAAGCAAAAGAAAAGCTCTCTAAATGAAAAACAAATAAACAAATGAAACCAACAAAAATTAAACTAAAACCACAAGCAAACAAAATTTTTCTGTGCAATACTCTGATATTATTAATGTGGGAACAGAATTTTTTTCACAATTAACTTGGTGGTTTTCGGTTACTTTATTTTTTCCAACTGTTCTATACTTAACAACTCTAACTTATTGAACTTATCTTTGAAATTGGGAAAAGACCCAATTTCATTGGGAAAATTGGGAATTTTCCACTCCTAGTGTATTGCTGATTTCTACTAAAAATTACTAAATGTGCTGATAATGTGCATCCATAATGCAAGCCTGCTGTTTACTTGGGATGAAGGAATTTATTTTGATTAGATTTCAGGTGAAACTCAGTCATGACCCTAATGAATAAGTTCATATTTCAGAGTTGAAATCCGATCAGGTGGTAATTCAAAGCTTCTTTGTTTCCTGCTGTACATGCATTGCACACACATATGTGAATTCTTCCTCATTTGCCACCATCTGTCCCTCCTATAACATGTCTTAATTTTTCAGCAGACAAGGTGAGGCACATGAATGTTTTAAGCTTTATAGCTTGAAGATATAAATTCATCCTTTAATTAGTTTCAGGAAATCTAATAGGGAAAATCACAGGATACTGAATATTCTAGTGTAGCTGTCCTTCTCACTGGGTGTAATGAAAGGCTGATTTACGACTAATAAAAGACCTGTGTAATAGAAGAAGATCAACTCAATATGCATATTTAGTTGAAGAAGATAAATATTGCTTGGATATTCAACAAAACATCTTTCTACCTCCTACCCTACTAAGGTTTGATTCCATCATTCATAGATCACATGGGAAAATGATTTGTGAATTCACCCTGACCAGTGGTGGACTCACACATATTTCTCTTAAGCACTGTCATTTTCTTAGTCATTTATTTTCTGCTCAACAGGAGGTTCAGAGGCATTGCCAGCTTGCCAGCTTGACAGTCAACTCTGCAGTTCAAGGTAAATACAGAAGTGTCTGCCATTCATACCAGGAGAAAAAGGTTGGCACAGTTGCTTTGCTCGTCCTTCAGTTAAATTCTACTTGTAGTCTCAATACAAGTGTCTACTTGTAATCTTATTAATATTGAATCGTATTTCTAATTCAACAGAGTTACAGTTGCAAGTACATCCTCTGCACAAAGCTATGTTGAAAAAATAGTCGTGAGCTCTTACAACACATAACTGGGATAATTTTATATTTGCAAAGATATAATTTTGAGTTTGAAAACTAAACTACCACTTTTGCTACTTCAGCTGCAGGTACAGTTGTAAACACAGAAGTAAAACATGATGGTAAAGAGTCCATACCATGACAGCTTACTGGAGATAAAGTTCAAAGTACTTGCCACAGCATGGAAATAAGAGACATATAAGTAAATAGATCATCTAGAATTTGTGCAGTATGACTGAGAATAACTGGATTGTTTGGGTTACTTAATGTCTTATATGATAATGAACTTATGTTTATGAGTGGCTAATAGCTCAAAAGAAAGTAAAGAAACAAGCTGATGGAATGTTCACACTTTTCCTATATTGTGAAGTAACTCACATTATTGCTTGGTTCCTCTCATATTATAGCCAGAAACTGTTTTAATATCTTAAATAACATTCCTACTATGTTCCTACACCTGCTTCTGAAAGAATGCCAGCTGAATCGAAAGAACTGGTCTGTTGGCTGGTATTCAGAAGCAAAAGTTAGCATATAAAGGTGGTCATCTTTAGAATAATTGGAATTATAAGAAAACTATTTTCTGCTCTTAAGAAATATTAGAGAAAGTAAACCCACAGTTTTGTGCAGTGATCCTGCTATGATAATAGGAGTGTTGCTTCACTGGAGATCAGGAGTGACTGCAACTGTTTGAGTCTGTATTTATGACTTTTTACAGGTTGCTCCTTTCAGTACTTCAGTGAGAATGAAACTCTTTGCCTTTGTAGGCTAACGTTATCTTGTTTCGGTGCATTTCCTTTTTTCCTTAACTTTAAGCCACTGACACAGCAGGCAATTGAGCAAACTGAAACAGAGCTGTGTGTGTTCTCTCATGTGCTTAGGCAGATATTTAGTCCTTAGATCTCACAGCTGAACTATGAGACTCATTTTTTTCCTCTTCTAAGAAAAACCCTTTTAGCCTAGGTAAAAAAAAGAAAAGGACAAAGAAAAAGGTAAAAAGAAAAACAAAAAGGAAACAAAGAAAAAGAGAAACAAAGGAAAAAGAAAAAGAAAAAGAAAAAGAAAAAGAAAAAGAAAAAGAAAAAGAAAAAGAAAAAGAAAAAGA
>LTAT01000001.1:61214907-61226918 GCA_003286495.1 Chlorodrepanis virens | reverse complement strand
TTTTTTTTTTTTTTTTTGCCTGTATATGTAGAAATGAAACATTTACTCTCAACAAAGATTTCATGGAAGCTGAAATCTACTCCCTTCAAACTCTCCTGGAAGGATTTTGCTTTCCCTTTTGCCAGACACTGAAGAGAGCCATAAACAGAAGAGAGATGTTGGCTTCCTGTTCCAGCCACTTGTCCTCAGCAGTCCAAAATCAGCATGATGAACCTTTCAGCTGTTGCTGCAGTATGCTACAGAAGGTGGGATATTTCCAATATCCTTGTTTATTTTAGAGCAACATCCTGGCTTGAACTTTAACAGCTACAGTATGTGTCCATGTTTCAACTTAAGCCTCCTGTTGAAATATCAAATTAACCTTAAAAAAATACCATCTTGTTAACACTGCTAAATGATGCTGATTTGTTTCCTTCCAAATGGTTTTATATTTGCATTTATTTATTCTGTTTGTTCATTTTAAATGCTCAGTAATATGGTGGTACACAAATTGTCCAAGGTCATAGGCTGGACAAAGGAAAGCCAGGCTCATCACTGGCCCCAAAAAAACTCTGTTATTCATTAAAATCTGGGAAGGACACAAGGCCTAATTCCTATATTAATTAGTTGCTAAACAAAAATCAGAATTCTGGATAGAAGTTCACAATGTAATGACAGCTGATCGACTGAGGTGTATCATTTTTTTCCCACAATACTTTGCTTTTTCAATAATAATGACAAAATAAAAAGTCAGAAAGTATTCACAAGCTGTTCCTTTCACAACATAAATAAAAAGGAAAGCAGAAATACATAATGAATTTAAATTATTCTCAGTTTGCAGAAGGCATGTTTCATGACAGGTAAAACTTCATCACTTTTATCCATGTCAGAAATGATACAATTTGAAATGATGTGTTTCTGCGGTACATTGAACACCTCTATCCCTTTATTTAATTCATGAGGAAAGCACAGCTCTAAGAAAATTTTTACTGTGCATAAAAAAATGGGTGAGGACACTTGTCCTGGAGAGACTGATCCAAAGATTTGAAGTGCTTTGAGCCTTGAAAACCATGATATTCCACTTGGAGAACCAAGGGCCAAGTTGGTTATTTTATGGCTGGCAGACTGAAGTTGGTGAATGCAAACATACCGAAACGTATTCATGCAGGTATATATGTATCTTCCCATAAACTTGATATGGGGGATTTGAAATGGTAGAGGGCCATACAGACTTGTAAGAAAAGTTCTTATACGAAAATGCGTTCAATATAAAGTCATAAAATACAGTGGAGGGTTTTTGAAAAGTCTAGTGAATCAAAGGTTTATTGTGATGGCTCTTTTTAAATGCAATGAAACCAAGCCCAAACTGAGCTATTATATTACAGGGTCATTTGTAAATCTGATGAGGTAACTCACTTGAGTTTTTTCCCTCATAATTTCTGTGGTAACCTGTCTTAACTGATATTTTATGAAATTAATGGAACATTAGGTTGCACAATCAATTCTAGAGGACCCATCCAATATTTTTGACATTGCTTACCTTGTGAAAGTGAATTGAAATCTACAGGAATAAAACCTATTTTTGTGTATATTTCTTTTCTGAGTACTTTGGTTCCTGTTGTGGCTCAATTTTTATTATTCTTTTATATATGCTAAACAAAACTTCAGCAAATCAGCCCATGCAATTGAATTCTTTGGTATTCTTCATATTTCAAAATGATTGACCCTGTCTAGAATTTTCTACTAATGTCAAAAAGAAAGTAACAAAATAATTTCAGGCATAATGGTCTTCATTTTACTTTTGCATCAGTCAGATCTTTTAGCGTCTTAACAGTCGAAAATGTTTTTAAACATGCACACAGAAATTCAAAGATTAAGACAAAAGATAGAAGGGATTTTTCCCACTGCAAGCTACCACAATATGAAGTTTTATTGTAACTGCTGATAAGTACCAGAAGATTCTTGCGTAACTAGTCTTAATTTTGGTTTGAGATATGATAAACAAATGTTTTTTCTTTGTTCATTTTTCTATGTATCTAGCAAGTAATTGTATAAAATTTAATTTTGTAGCCTCTATAAGCTACAAAGAGAGGAATTTCCTTCTCCCCAAGTTTATAGGTAATGTTTTACACAGACCGCTAGTCAGCTAGCTTGTACACAGATGTCTACACTGTAGGTATCTATGAATCACTAATGAGTCCTACCTAAAATGGACATCTTGGACAGGATTCAACTCATTTAACGCTAAACTTCAGAAACTTCGACATCTGTGACTATCGTCATTACCTTTCTTCTCTTTTTAGTTAATGGAGATAAAAATGAAACATCTAGAGTTTGAATACTTTTATCATAAGATAAACGTTTAACAAAAATCAAACTAAGCACTCTCCAGAGGCCTGTAGTGAAGACAGCTTTGTTTCTGTTTTAAACATGGTGGTATTTCCATTCCAACCAGAAAGGATAATATTTAGTTCTGTACAGTTCAGCCATACTCTTCTAAAAATCCTAATGAAACCTATTGGTTTGAATTTGGTTAGAACTAAATCATGTTTCTCTTGAAACAATGTGGGAATCAGACTTTGGCTTTAAAGCAGCTCTAAATTGATTTGGAACTTAAAATTTCAGTTAGAATTTTATTTAATTGATCTTTCAAAAATTTCTTTTCTGTAGTTAAATTTGGTGATTTGTTTTCTTGTTTTTACGCAGAGCTTGAAAAGCCATGACAGAACAAAGTTATGGTGGTGGGCTAGTGACTTGGAACAGTTCTTTTGTCTCTTAGATGATGGAATTGTCTCTATGTTGGGGGTCTCTTCATATTCAGTTATTCAGTTACAAATGAACTGTTCCATGTCCTCTGTCTCTTTTACTTTCAGCATAGCAATGTCTGGGGAATACAGGAATCAATCTTAATGCTTAATCTACAGAACTGCGTTGGTAGACTTAGGATTTAGTGTTGAGTCTACAGTATAATTTCAGGGGGGTTATTTTTTCAGTTCCATAAACTGTGTGGGTAGAATTGAAGACTTTACAACTCTGACAGGGCTTTGCCATTTAGAAGTTCCAGTCATATTTTCAGGTCTTATTAAAGCAGAAAAAGAAACAGTTAATGGTTCTATATGTGAGCTTTAAGGAATGCATGAGCTGCTACACAAGATGACATCTGAAACCTATCTCTTTCAATATTTTATCACTGATACTGACCTGCCCTTACTGGTTCAAAAGAAAATGCAAATTGCCATACTGTACAGAGTGTCTAACACTGTGTTTTAACACTTAATAATTAGAAGATGATATCCTGAATTTTAAGGTTTCACACACCATCCAAATTACACATCCTTTAAAAAATAAATCAACCCTATGGAACTTTTTATATCAGTCACAATTTTATTGCAATAACTCTTTATAAACTACAGAAAAGCTTGTCTTTGTCTCAGTTTTGGTGCAGTAATCCCTCAGCTTCTCTGTTTTCTGAGAATTTTATTTAGGCTTTTTTTTTTTTTTTTTTTTTTTCCTAACTGGAAGGCACATTTTGTCACAAAGACCATAATTCTGGAAATCAGAACTATAAAATTTGGTTTTGAAGGCTGTTTTTCAAGACGTAATGAAATATATTTCTAGAGAGTAATACAAATTATGCATTATTTCTTTTATTTCAAAGGTTAACGATTCCTGGAACTCTACCTTGTTTTCCAATCTCTACAGTAAACCAGACTACAGCTCCACAAAAGGAGTTGATAGCTCTATGAAGGGAAAAAGTGTTAGTGAAACTCAGCTTCTCACTTAAAAGCTAAAAGATCCCTCTCCTCATATTATTCTGATTAATTAAAATTCTGTTACAGATGACATCATTACTTTGCCAATGCTAGTCCCATGACAGTTTCATCTCAAGTTCAGTCTGTAAAATACTTGAAGTAGTTGTCAAACACATTTCTGCTTTTGGAGGAATATTTCTTAATTCTTTATTTAGTGAATAAAACTTTGTATAAGTTAAGATAAGCAGTTTGTTTAATAGCTTTCATAAGGTGGTGGATTATCAGTACTGTGGTTCTCATAAGTTGACACTGGGGAAAAAACCCAATGACTGACTGGTTTCTCATTATTTTTAAAATACCATATCACAACCTTGGTCATTAAATCTGCTTTACTCTAAGTCATGGCACTTTTATTCATTAGTAGCTAATTTAAAAACTACCAAAATGTGGAGTTGTGATTACTATTACCCTTAATGCAGAACTTGACTTTCTTTTTTAGGAGGGCCTTTTGTCAACTTTAAGCAGAGTTATTGGAAGACCAGAAAGACCACATTATTTTTATCTATCTCTTGAGTAGAAGATAAATCCAAAAATATTAAAATTTTCCTTAAAATATAATGTCAAAATATCTGTTTTAAGTGTGGCATTACCTTTTTTCAGCTAGCAACTTTTCCTCTCTCTTTGCAGCGGAGTTAATTTTGCTTTTATTATGACCAGGGGTGCATGACTCTTTCAAAATATTGGGAAAGGGCAATGAGCCAAAATCATTATCTTCACTTGAAGTGTTTAATACCAAATGTAAATATTGGAGGGGCTTGAGTGCCCAAGCCATCCCTCAAGGCTTTATGCATCTGATTATAAATGTCCCTGTTGCACTGTCAGCTAGTTACCATCACAACTTCAGTCCAGTGTTGTCAAGGAAATAACAACCTACAGTCTTCCATTGCTTATCAGTGTAAGGACAGTGCTTAAATAACACATGGGTTGACTCCCCCTCAAATACTCATGTATAATTGAAATTGTTAATAGTTAATTAGAAAAATCAGAAATAATAATAGAATTCAGGCTGGAAGAATCAAGATGCTAATTCTTCCTTTATATTTCATGCAACATTAAAACCTTTAGCATCCAGTGAGATGCTGTTCATAAAATGAGAAAGTAAGCTGATGGCTACCTTCTAAATACACTTCCAGTGGTCAGTTTTATTCTCTTGTCTGAAGAATGAAAGAAGCTAATGTCTTTTTTCACTTCTTTATGGAACAGCAGCACCTGAGGGAGACAGAATTTATTGCAACAATCCACCGCCAGGAATACATAAGCACAGAAGTACAAAGGATGTATGAGTATGTTCTACATTCAGAAAGAAATGTGGAATACAAAAAAATACAGTATTTTTCCAAAATACCATTCATTAAGATTTATATTCTTTTTCATATTAAATTCTTGATAGTTATTACAGGTTCCTGCTTTTCTAAACTGAGAAATTTATTTCTTTAATTATTCCCAAAGTTCTGTGAAACAGATAATAAACTTTAAAAGAGCTATGGTGTTAGTTTCATACAAACCTAACTTATTACTGTGCGCTATTCTCAGTCTAGAACCTTGCACAGATTGTAAAGTATGTATTCTTCAGTGTAGAACAAACATTTGTAATTGAGCTTTTAATCTTCAGGGACTAGGAATTTATGATTTTCAGAAATGAAGCAAAAAGACAAAGATATGTCAGACTAGTGTAGTCCTTTAATCAACTTTGCATTGCATAATGCATATCAGAATGCAGCTTCTTATCAATAAATCTCATCAAAAATCATATTTCACCTAAAACTGAACTACTTCTGTATTAATATTTTATTTCAGAATTTTTTTAGTTAAATAGGCATTTGAGTAACTTCTGAACATACCAATTTAATATATATATATTTTGATAAAATACGGTATGTCTATTCAAATCATCAACTTCGTCTTTGAGCTTGATGCCTGCAACAGAATTAATCATACCAAGCCAAAAAACAGGTGCCAAAGTGCTATCTTCTCTTAGCTTTGTCAGACAAGGTATGTCACCAATAAACACCTGTGTTTTTCTAGACTAGCAACTGAAACACGGGATGCTTGATGTGCAAATGGGATTAAACAGGCGTGTTTATATATGTTGCAGATTCAGTTAGTCAGTGGAGAGAACTTCTAGAAGACTGTTCATCTGAGATGAACAAATCTTATGGGGACAGGCTGAGAGCGCTGGGGTTGTTCAGTCTGGAGAAAAGGAGGCTCAGGGGAGACCTTATCAATCTCTACAACTGCCTGAAAGGAGATGGTAGTGAGGTGGCAGTCAGTCTCTTCTCCCAGGTAATAAGCAGTAGGACAAGAGGAAATTGCCTCGAGTTGCACCAGGGAGGTTCAGGTTTCATCATCAAAAGAATTGTCATGCACTGGAACAGGCTGATCCGGGAGGTGGTTGTGTCACTGTCACTGGAGGTATTGAAAAGACATGGAGATGTGGCACTTAAGGATATATTTTAGTGGTGGATTTGGCAGTGCTGGCTTAGTAGTTGTGCTAGATGATCTTAAAATTCTTTTCCGACCAAAAATATTCTACGACCTTAGGACTGCAGACATTAAGGCATGTCAGAAGAACTGCCTGTTAATGTTGCTATTTCTCTTCACTGTGTAAACAAGATGACAAAGATGTCTAGCATGACTTAGGGCAGCTTCCAAATATTTAAGGTAAGCAGTTGAGCTTTATAGCCAATAATACCTCTGTCTAGTTCATTTATCAACACATAAGCACGCTTTAATATTTTTATTTTCTTAATGTTTCTTTTAACCAGTCAAGTAATAGAAACAATATCATGAAAGAGTAATGAGTTCAAGAAAAATGACTCAGTGTCATCATTATACTTGATGATACAAGAAATGAAGTCATCATACTATACCAAGAGAATAAGAATTATTTATAGAAATAATTGAAGACAATAAATGCCAAGGAATCCTGATTTATTTTTGTAAGCAATTTAGAAACAGGGAAAATAATGACAGCAAGGTTTTTCAAAGTAAAAATTTTGATTTCTTTGATCTGTATCTTGTATATTCATTGCAAGAAGAGTCAGTGTTTTAGGCTGCATTTGTCTGAATGTATCACAGAAGGATGAACTAATGAAACTTAACACTTATTTATTTACTTATCTGAGGAACTTGTCTATACGTTAAATTTATTGCTGTGGTAAGCAATGCAGTTATTGTCACATTAGTAGAATTATGCTTGCTTAGACCTACAATTATTTTGTCTCATGAGATAAGTGATCTGTGTAACAGCATTTTCAACTAGGTATTATTCTTTTCATATTGCTCTGAAGGAAATGCTGCAGAGGATTAAGGATTCTTTCTAATACCACAAAGGGTATCTGGGCTGAAAGCTTGTGTTAAAATACTGTTTCTTTGCTCACAGGCTTGAACTCAAATCACACCTCTGTCTAAAGGGAAAGGTTCCACATTGCCTTGCAAACTTCTCTTTTTATGACATTTTGGGATGGCTGACAGGAAGTTTTCAGGTTATGCTTGACATTTTGATAAGTAAAATCACATGAGTAATCTTACCTTTGCCTAACTCTTGCTGTGTTGCTTTTCTTTGCTTTTGAACTGCTCTGGAAAGGAGACAATACTCATGATATCTTATTCATACCATGTGAAATAACAAACCAGAAACTTACATTTGCTGTTCTTTAAACTGATGAATGAACATCATGATTATTTTCTTTATCTAGGCATTTAATTACAGTTCTAGATTTTACTTTCAAACCTAGAATGAAGAGAAAAAAAATAGCTTGAACATAGACTGGTTATCTCTTCACTAATTTAAAAGTCAAGGTGAAATGTATTTATGTTCATCATGCCTAAAAAATCTAAAAAGTAATTAAAAAATCCCTTTTCCTAGACAATATAAATGCAGGCAGATTGGTATTACAGTGATTTTTAGCAGCATAAAACCCTTAAGAGTATTTTAGTGGGTTGCAGGGAAGAAAGCAGCTGAATCAATGGTTTGCTACAGTTTTACTGGTTTTATAGTACTTCAAAGACCATGTCTCAGAAAAGACTGTCTCTGACACAGAGAGGTAATAGCTAAATTTTAAAGAAAAATAGCTGGAATGATGGCATGAAATTCATAAATTTTGAAATAGAGGCCTGTGACTTTGACCTTTAATTACAAGGAAACAAAGAAAATTCACTTACCCATAATCATCGAAATAGGTGTGAAGTCATTGTCTTTTTTCTACCAGACACCAAGTTGAAGAATCTTAATAAATATTTTCAGTTCTTTTAATAGATAAGTAATTTGGCATTGAAGTGAGAGTTGAATTAGAAGGTATTGGTAAAAATACGGAAGAATTGGAAGAATAAAACTGGATGAGAATACGTGTTCTTTATTGTTGAGGTGGTACACTGTACAGAATAAAAGAATATGTTCAAGTTCCTGGAAATTAGGTGCAAGACAAGTAAGGAGGCTGTGATAGTCACTGTGACCATTCAAGTGGCTCGGTATTAGTGCAAAATTTATGGGTGCAATTGAGCATATGAGGAGACTGAACCTTCTGTCATTAGATCAAATATGGGCTGCTCATTTCAGTCAATCAAGTTACTTCTTTATTATTTGCCTGTGATGAAAGGTTTGGTAGTGTCAGGGAAAATCCTTTAATATATTGGTAAGGAAAGGGTACACTGTGACTGGCACTGAGGGAAAAACAAACAAAAAACCACAAACAACCCTGCTCTAAATTTGAGTCACTTACCAGCTAATGTATTCAGAGAGGAGGTTCAATGCTGTAATCTGTATGAACCTCATAAAGTTCAAAAAGGGCAAGTGCAAGGTCCTGCACACGAGTCAAGGCAATCCCAAGCATACCTACAGGCTCGCCAGAGAGCATACGTACATGGCTCTGAAAAATGCATGGGTTGAGATGTGAAGAAAAGCTAGTTTGGGGAGGTTTAGTCTGATTGTAACTATTATTAGTCCCAGTTGACTTGAAGTGGAGAAGGCGATGATTTTTTTGATGTTGTTTTGGGTGAGGGCGCATGTAGCTGCAAATAACGTGGATAGAGCCCCTAGGCACAGGCATAGAGTTAGGGCAGTTTGGTTGTTGTTGGCCAGAGAATGGATTGACAGCAGCCCAGAGTAGGACAACTTGTCATGGTTGTCAAGAAACTCAACCTGACACAGCAATGTGAACTCATAGCCCAGAAAGCCAGCATAAGAAGGATGTGGATCTTTTGAAGTGTGTTCAAAGGAGGCCACAAACATAATCAGATGACTGAAGCACCTGTTCTATGAAGACAAGCTGAAAGAGTTGGTGCTTTGCAGCCTGGAGAAGAGAAGGGTCTGGGAAGACCATCAAGTACCTGAAGAGAGCTGGAGAGGGACTTTTCTCAAGGGCACATAGTGACAGGACAAGGAGAAATGGCTTCAAAATGAAAGAGGGTTGATTTAGATCAGATGTCAGGAAAGTAATTTTACTCTTAGAATGGTGAGAAACTGGTGCAGGTAGCCCAGAGAAGCTGTGGACTCCCTATCCCTGGAAATGTTCAAGGCCAGGCTGAATGGGGCCTTCAGCAACCTGGTCTAGCGGAAGATGCATGGCAGAGGGGTTGAAACTGGATGGTTTTTAAAGTCTCTTCCAAACCAAAGTGTTCTATGGTGATTCTGTGTGCTATTTTATTGGTATTTGCTCTGTGTATAATGTGCACTTGTTCATTTGAGTTTATAAAGGGATGTATGAAAAGAAAGAATAGCCCTTATCCCTTGCACAGTAGGTTGTTTAGCATATGTTGGTCATAGAGAGATTCACTTTCTCATAAATGAATCTGGAATACATCCCAGAATTGAACTTCCTCTCAAACATGTAACTTTGGCTGACAGTACTGAACTCCAAGAAGAGACTGGGATACTGCTTTTCTGTGCAATGCACATTTGGGATTCTTCATCCTCCCGAGAGATTTTTTGTTTGCTGCATGCTGTTCACTCCTGTGGAAGTAAAAAAAAAAAAAAAAAGAAAGAAAATCTTATGTTCTGGAGTTTTATGACTGCAGCACATACTGTGTCAACTTAATGTCTACATGTATAATTATGATATTTTACTTGTGATGAGCTATTTGATCAATTGTTCAAGTAATATATGCCTAATATATTTACAGAATAATTTCTGAGTTAATTAAGAGTGGAAAAATTAGTTAGATACAGAGCAAATGAATAGTTTTGCATTTGCTCACATGTTCCATCTGGACTCTCCAATTCTATCCTTGCTCTTTTTGTAAATGAAAACTAGTTTAAAAAACACCCTGATAAATATATTAGATTTTCACCCTTTGGATTAATAAATAAAGAGCGCTGTTGTTAGACCTATTTCATTCCTCAGTAGACATCTCTTTTTTTTTTTGAGATTTTTGTATTTTTGCTATATTTCATAGCATGAAAAAAAAAAATTGAAACATGAGAAGTCCTTGACATTTCCTCTACAGACATTACTCTTTACTTTTTAAATACTAGGGAGCAATGGATTTTCAGAGAGTGAGCAAAAATTCTGAATAGTTTAATATTTAATATTTAATTTCTTAAATTTCATGTTGCTTAGTGCCCTTATCAGGCTCACATAACAGAGAATTTCAGAAATTAAATCTTTCCATTGAGGAACTTCTAATATTTTCTCCTAAGATCTTTCCTGTTGAGACAGGAAGGATGGCATTTAACTCAAGATTACCGATATCTAATTGAAGTTCTTAAAGTGCAGATGCCTATTTTACTTACAGATTCTGTTCAGACATCTTATGTTTCTAGTGAAGTTGAGTCAACACAGATTACATATTCTAAGAGCGCTACTCACCTGTCCCTGGCTTAGGACACCTGTGCTTTGTGCTGAACAGCTTCCTAGAATCCATTTACTTTATCAAGCTCTATTTAGTCCCTTTTACGTACCATGGTGATCTTAGATGTTTTAAGGTATTTTACTTGACCGTCAGCTGGTGCTCTAAATGTTTTGACAGTGGTGTATGTTCACTTTTCCCCCTTTAGATACAGAAGAAAAATGCTCCAGAATATCTTGTAACACTGGAAGTTCTTTTGAAGAAACCAATGAGACAGCAGCAAAATCACATTTCTCAGCATTCTATTCATGCATATATGTAAATAATTCCTAATAGTTTACTGTTAAAACATAAAAGGTAACACTGTCAATGTTTGTTATTATCAACGAATTATGTTATCATCAAGCCAAAATCATTCTAGTCACACAGTGGTAGACTCATGTATATTAGCCAAAGTTTTAAACCCTAAGTTTGGGGAGGTGTCTTTGCCTAGATGCCATTTAGATACATGAGGATGGAAATTGGGTTAGTTTGCACCACTAAGTAAAACAGGAGAACTGTGTTGGCTTCAGGCAAGTGCTGAGAACAGGAGGTTTGCCCTGAGGATATGCACTAATTTAAGCTTGCCTTCTCTGGTCAGTGGTTCACTCCCTTTCAAAGGAGTACACCCCAGAGTACAAAAAGCTACTCAAGAAATAAACTTTTTAAGATTAAGGTCATTCTTCACTCCTGGAGTTGTGCAACTCAAAACACTATTAAGATAAGAGGGAATGAATAGTTATCAAACCGATAGATTATGAACCAGAGAATTTCTATGCAAAAGAATAACCAGGACAAATTATATCTTAAAAGTTAGACTCCGTAGTGATACATTTGGTAGTCTTAGATTCATATTTATATGGAAAAGAGGTGAATGTGAGAAGTATCTAAAACTGCCGTTTTGGGCATTTATCGCACAAGTCGTAAGGACATTTAAGAATACAAATATATACAAATACTTATAGACTAGGTCACAGTTATGCACAACAGGTGTCATGCACTTGTGTATGATGGATGGCAAGTTCAGGTCCTGAATTCCTGAGGACTGATAAAAAAGCAGATCATTGTGAAAACCAATATGACAACTGACTTTGTTCAAATTCAAATTAACTTAGTTTACAGTCTACATTTTCTTGAAAGTATATGTTATTTATGACAATGTTCACAGGGGTCTTAGGATGAGGGAAGAGAGGAGAATCTTGACTCCATGTTTCAGAAGGCTTGATTTATTATTTTATGATATATATTATATTAAAAACTATACTAAAATAATAGAAGAAAGGATTTCATCAGAAGGCTAGCTAAGAATAGAAAAGGAATTAATAACAAAGGTTTGTCTCTGACTGAGATGGTCTGGACAGCTGGACTGTGATTGGCCATTAATTAGAAATAACC
>LTAT01000001.1:61195692-61214897 GCA_003286495.1 Chlorodrepanis virens | reverse complement strand
AGAGGAGAATCTTGACTCCATGTTTCAGAAGGCTTGATTTATTATTTTATGATATATATTATATTAAAAACTATACTAAAATAATAGAAGAAAGGATTTCATCAGAAGGCTAGCTAAGAATAGAAAAGGAATTAATAACAAAGGTTTGTCTCTGACTGAGATGGTCTGGACAGCTGGACTGTGATTGGCCATTAATTAGAAATAACCAGATGAGACCAATCACAGATCCACCTGTTGCATTCCACAGCAGCAGATAAGAATTGTTTACACTTTGTTCCTGAGGCCTCTCAGCTTCTCAGGAGGAAAAAATCCTAAGGAAAGGATTTTTCATAAAACTTGTCAGTGACAGTTATTTAGTTTATATAGTGTATAACCAAATAGGTTTATTTGTTTTCTTCTTGGGTGGACTTCATTGCATGTAATTTAAGCCATCCAAGCATTAGACATCCCATCTGAATTAATATTCAAGAATACTACTGAACTGTTTTCACACAGGGGCCTGGTGCCATTTGTGATATCCATGGAGGTTTTGGTGTCTTACAAGGGGTATTTTGTCTCAGCTCCCTGATGGTGTACCGAATATCATGTAGTATCTTGAATGATCTTAGGTAACTGTGAACAAACAAATTTGGATCCGAATTTCTTACATACTACTTAACATAAAGTTAATAGATCAAAAGAGAGCCACATGCAGGAGCCCTGTGTCCTCTTACAGTACAGTAAGAATTATCTTCTGAAGGTACATTTTTTTCCCTCTATTAATGTTAAAAGCATCTAGACTGACAATTAAGCCTAGATGAAAAACTTTTAGGAAAACAAAATTAGATGTAAGGATTACCACAGGATTGTGAAATATTGCAAACTGCATGAAGAAGATCTACATTTCTGGAAGCAAACTCATGAAAACTTGAAGTTCAGGCTTTACTCTTGTTGGCCAATAATAACAGTTCTCCACCAGAATGTTATGGTGTTCTGTTCACACTGTGTTCTCTTCACACTGTTCACACTATTCTCTGCGTATTTGCTCACACTGTATTTTGCCACACTCCAGGGATGCACTGTTATAAACTGGCCAGTGAATAAAAATAATCTGAGAGATTTTCCTTCATTGAAGTGATGAAAAAATTACATTAAAGATTCAAGTTATTTTAAAAAGATAGCATATGCTTAAATACAAAGTATGTTTGAAAAAAAAAAGTGAAATGAATATTCAGTAGTTTATAAAGACATTTGTATTTATTATTATTGATGTTAAAAGTGTATTTCTCTAATTATCCTTGTTCTGAAGGAACTAAAAAACTATAGGATTTACATGCTGAAAATAATTTTGGAAGTAAAAATGCATTTCTTGCAATTATATTCCACCTTTTTGTACCTCTCCTCTCTTTAACAATACCTTCAGAACACTTCCAAAATATCTTAATTTCACTTTGTCTTTCTATGTTTTATTTATTTACAATTTATGCAATAGATATCATGAGGTGATCTAGGGTGATTTTTTAAGTTCACACTTTGAACCTGTATTAAGATTGAATAGTATGCTGCTGTGGAGAAATTGTAAATTAAGGATTTGCATAGTAAAACAAGTTCAACAGAAAAACTGTCTGAGATTTTTGATGACAAAGTTTACCTATGTTGTCATTGCCCTTATGTTTGATGTCACCTTATTTTCATCAAATCAGCCACAATAAAACACGTCCATTACTTTTAACTCCATATATGATTTAAACAATCACATTGGGGAAAAGAATCTGTTTTCCTTTTGCTCAGAGAGCCCATTAATTAAAAAAGTAATTTTGCAAAGAATTATCACAGCCCTCTTACATGTGGATCTGTAGCCCTGTTGTATTCACAAATCTGCTGCCAACAGCTGAAACTTTCAGTTTATTTTTTGACCTTTTCTTACCTAATGACAGAAGTTTCCAGGGGCTGTAATGGATGAAGATTTTAATTATCCTTTATTTTGACAAAGAAATGAGAGATTTGACCTTTGTTAACAAAGTAACAATTTGAAAGTGAAGTGAACAAAGGATGCTGCAGAGGTTTTGTCCTCATGCCAGCAGCAGCGCTGAAGCAGGCCATCAGCTACATTTTATACCTTACTACAACTACATTTAAACTGGGGTTCTTCTTATTTATTTATGAGGATACATTGTAATGTGTAACCATCTGGTATTTCAAATCCAGCTTTGCCTGATAATTTTCTGGTGTCTGTGTCTCTGGATGGTATACTGAATTATAGGAGATCTGAAGTATGGAGATTTAACAACTCTCTAATTAAAGCTGCAGCATTTGTGCAACAGATGAAGACTATTTCAGAATAAATTAATATCAATAAAGAACAAGAAACTAGCCTGGGTGTTTTGTGGGAAGCTGCCAAAGCAGTCATGAGGGGTAGAATAATTTGCTTAGCTTCAGTGGCAATACAAAAAGTATATCTTGAGTACCAGTGTAAATTAGAAAAGGAAGTTAATGAGACGAAAAAAGCAACATAAATAGCAGGTACCCTAGGACCCTCCAACTTTTGATTAAACAGAGGGAAAGTAAATGCTTTGTGGTGAAGAACACAGACAATGTGTTAAACCTTAATGAACAAATGTACTCAGAAAAGGGGAATAAATCCAACAAATTATTTACATATGATTGGAATGGAAAAGTGAAAACTTTTTTTTTTTTTTAGTTTGAAAGTGAAAAGACACTGCAAGAGATCATAATCCAAGAACTGTAATAAGATTTCTTGCATGTTCCTTATAAAACAGATTTATCTTAGCCAAATATGGGTCATGAGGAGATAGTCTCCTTATCCGAAATTCAATTGCCATGGATTAATGAAAAAAGTAAGATGAAGTTGTTTCTTCTGGGATCAGAAGTTGACAACAAGCCATTGAAGATTCTTCTCTCAAGAAAACCTCAACAGACCAGATGGAATCAGCATGACTTGAAAAGCTTTTATTTATTTGACTTCCTTCTCTCTTACAGAAATGGAAGCATTATAGTCTGTGATGGAAAAAAAAAAGTCTGTATGATAGAACATATATTGTTTAAATCAGCCTTGGTATAAGAAAATATACACTTTTTGAGATAATAGCCATTTTCCTTATTATGTAGTCTTTCATTCAACAAAAGATAAGTAACATACTCAACATAGATATTGGAGCTTGTTGCTGTTAAATTTGATGTTGCAGCAACATAATTAAAGAGGGATGTGAAAATTAGTAGACTCTAATGTAGCAGTTTCTAGCATCCTTTACTCAATACTAAAATTGAACTATGTTTTAGTTGATGACAGAATGAGGATTCACAGAAAATGAGTGGGAAGGAAAACAAAGGAAAAAAGACAAGAAAATGGTATACATCATGCATGAAGGTATTATAACTACAACGAAGACCAAATTAAAAGGTTAGATCAAAGTACATTTTAAGGAAGGAAGATCTATGATTTTCATAGATTAAAGTTTGTCACAGAAGTCAAAGGCTTTGAGGCACTTACAGAATTTTAAGATCTGCTGTTCCTAAGGGACTGAATATAAAGTTACACTTTTAGAACTTGTCACTGTAGATTTAAATTGTTTCCTTTTCAATTGTTTGAAAACCTGTGCTTGGTTTATCGTTCTTGTAGACAATATTTTCTTGAGCAAAAAGCCTCACTGAAACAATTTCTTTCCCTTTCCTGAGTCTACCAGAGAGTATAGCATAGAATCTAGACTTTAGGCAAAGCAGATGTAAGGCTGCACAAGGGTTACCTGACTCCACAGATAATGTGTCTTATCCAGATGATATGGAGGAGCTGCACACATGAAGTGAGTGGTTCATAAGAGACTGCTGAATTAAACCTGGCAGCTGGCTTCACTTTAGTTGTCAGTAATCCAGCTCTTACAGATATAATTAGAGGTTTTGGTTCAATTAACCAGAACCTTCATGCGACTCTCCCATGTTCTCAGAACAGAACCTTATTGCCTTCCCAAGCAGTTCTTCACAAGCATGTAAAAGTCATGTCTGGCAGCAAAACTAAATGATTTGACAGGGAAAACAGGACTTTAGTTATTCCATAGGGGAAATCAGAAGTGTAGTTGAGAGAGTTCAGAGTCCACGCACAATGTGTATAGGCTTATCTGAGCTCAGTGTAGGCAAACAGGATATCTGACATCTAAGGTCAGATGTAAACAGCAGAGCAATATCACTTACCTAATTGTTTTTGGGTCATACTGAGCTAAGTTCCCATCTGGAGAGAGGGAAGCAAACAAAGGGCTTGTTTAATCATGCAGCTAAATGTTACTTACACAGGCAAACCCAGTACTAAAATTCCAATAGCAATAACCTTATTAGCCACTGAAATTGCTGTGCATAGAATAAAGCATATCGATTATTAATGTTCACAACAGTCAGTGCCCTTTTTTCCATAGAAGACACCTTTGGGAAAGGAGTATTAAATGGTAATTATTGGTCTGACACGTCCAGAAAATATTATCTTGTCTTCCCCAGCTGAAACACTTCATAGCAACAGTGACTGAAACATAAATCATTAAGGACCAGTTCTCACCCTCAGCTTCCCTCCTGACCTATTTCTTTTAGAAACTGCACCACTGAGAGGCCTTAGGTGGATATATGACTCAGACTACATCATACTTGCTACAAGGGGGATATAGTTTTGGGCATCTAACCTCAAACTGAATGTAAGAAAAAATACACTCTTCAGGCTATTCCAGCCTTCAGATACAGTCAGGATTCATATCCCTCAAAGGATAGGAACATAATAAAATTTGTTCTCTTTTAAAAATTTAATATAAACATTTTAAAAGTTATTGCATTCTGTTGTTCAGGCTGGGCTAATTTTTCTTCTTAAAGAAGGGACTCAGATATTTTCCTGCGTATGAAAATGGCACTGTATTTTTTCTATTTGTCAGCTGTATATCAAAATGTGACTTTTGACTTTTTATTTAACTGGACCACAGTTTCTGAAAAATGTTGGGCAAAAACTGAAGATAATGGTATTTTAAAGAACAACTCTATCCTATCAATATGCTACAATTTGATTTGAAAAACGTGGGAAAACAGATATTAACTGCATAAATGCAAGTCAAAGCACATAACCACAAAACATGTTGCTAGAGATTGTCAAATACATTTTAGTGCATGGAACACTTGAATTTCCCATGTCCTATACATTTTTGTGCAAGGTGTGTTTAAGCTTCCCAGTGCCTGCATTCATTAGATCTGATAAATATCATAATATCTCTGTGCTGGAAATTAAGCAAACAGTGGGTGATCATTAAAGGAGTAAAAGCATTATGAAAACCTCAACTGCTAAAAAGCTGGGAGTTGCCAGAAATGTTCCGGTAGCAATTATATGTTCAAATTATTTCATATCACCATGTTTTCATAGAGGCACCTTCCTAAAGACCAGGTACTTTACTGTTGGCATAACTTTATCACCTTAAATTGTAGGTAGCTCTGTGAACACTACTGAAATGAATTCTTGAATTCCATGAACTATGGCTTATTTGAGTTTTTCCTTTCCACTGGTCTCAAAGAGACCTAAACCAAACTTTTAAAACATCAGACCATGTTTAATATCTTTTCTATTGATCAGAGACACATGCTTGGCCATTTGTGTAAAACTCATGTGCTAACTGATTGAAGCCGTGACATTTGCTTGCCTTTCTCAGCTCCTCATTTCAGCATACTTCAGTAACAGCATTTACTTTTAGCTTTTATAAAAAAAATAATTCTGAAGGAAATTAATCTTCCCCATGTTTATAGATTGTTTTTTGCATTAATGCATAAGTCTGTTCCTCCTTATATTTTTCTGGTTATTTTTGAGAACAGTATACTTACACTTGTTCTTGTCACAGGTGTACTTTTGCATGTTCAGTATGGTATAACTGCCAAGTTCAGTGTATATAGCAGTTCATAAATTTAGAAGTCACTGGCCTTCTGCACTTGTTTTATTTCTAGCATTGAAAGGTCTGATTCATCACTCTAATATTCAAACTTTAAGTGTAGTGCACTTTCACTGGAGGAAAACTGGAACAGTGTGGTTTAAATCAGGTTCCATTCTCTTTTCAATATGATGAAAATGGTAAAAAATAGTAGGTTGTGTCCAGTTCAACTCTAATGCACTCCCTGTCTCTGTGCAGACCAGTACACTCAATTTCTGTCAGCTATAGCTTGCTCTTGTCTTTTTAGAATCAAATTCCATGTCAACAAAGAGTCAAGCCTCAGTTCCAGTTAGTAATTAAAATGTAAACACAAAACAAAAGTGAAAAATATGGAAAAATGTATCTACATCAAGAGTCATATGACATGGAAATCATTCTGCTGCTAAGGAGATAATTTGAATGTTCAAGGTAGCTGTGATTCTTTCTGCCTCCCATAACTCTTTTCTTGTCAGTCCACACTTGTACAGTAGAAAGGTCTTTCTACAGCCAATGCACCATGACACATTTTCCTTAATGCTTGAAGTAACTTTTAATCTATACTGCAAGATATGTGTAGGTGCTATGAAAAATCATGTACTTTTACACTGAAATTCCCTCTACATTAGAGATTAAGTTGACATTAAGATATAACATTTGAAAATGTAATTAGGGGTAAAAATTATGAATGTGCCTAGTTTTATCATCTATTTCCTCTAAGATATTAATTTAAGCCATTTTAATTCTTCCCTTAATATGTTAAAGATGCAAATAATATTCTTACTGTCACATTGACATGTGTTGCTCCCATAAGAAATCTAACGAGTAAAAAGGTGAGGCTGAACATTTTGTCTGAAAAAAAAAAAAAAATTGTTCTCTTATACATCTGATATTGCTGTAATATAAAACTTGTGGTGTTTGTAGAAAATAATTATTTCTGAAGGCATAAAAGTAACAAAAAAAAAGAAGCAGCATTATAAATTCAGAAAAACATAATTATACAATAGATCTATGGTAGATTTACATCACCATGACTGTGGTTACAATTTATGCTTATTTCATTGCTAGTTTACCTAACTGTATTCTAATATACTTTTATGTAGTCTTTTCTGAAAAACCTGTAATATCAGAATCCCTGCTCTTGTTTAAGAGAAACTGAGATCATAAGTTAGATTTTAAAGTGGAGGTAAATGCTTAAAATATTAGAGAGTACCCAACAGTATTTTCAAAAACCCTTAATCTGCATTGAAACTAATCGGCATTGAAAATTAATCTGGAAGCAGGACTATAGTCGTGTGCCATGAGATTATAAACCTGTGATCTTTTAATTACTCTGTGAAAAGCAGAACAGCTGAAAAAGGAAACATTTAAAAATATCTGTACCCTGTTTTATTTGTTTACTCCCTACAACATAAGGTAAAATAATCAAATTTAAAAACTTTGTGGAAGATAGCAATAAAATCACAGGGCAGGAAGGATAACTGATTAGAAGGAACCCAAACGTTGAAATTGGAAAGTAGTGCTGTCTTTTTGGTGAGGGAAAAAAATCAGTACTCCCATTCCTGAGGTGTTTATGAATTTTACCCTAAACAGTACTTGGATAAAACAGGGAGTTATTGTGGAGGAGACAAGACATGTTTTTAAACAAAAATTGCAACATTTTTTTCTAAAAGTGGATAATGTTTTGCTCTTCTTCTTTTTTCTTTCTTTTTTTTTTTTTTTTCCATAGAAACACCTACCTGCAAACCTGAGATGTAGGCATATAGCTTCAGGAGTGGAGCAGTTCACTAGATGTTTTCTATGCTTTGACTATTACACTTTTCACATTTTTCACATTGCATCCTATCTCTCTTATGCCAGGTATCTTCAGGTGAATGTTCATGTGTTCAGCTTAATGCTGTAAACTTCACAGCCAAAAAAAAACTCTTTTTTTTTTTTTTTTTAATTATGAGCCATTTAGTGTCATTGAAACTAATCATTCTTGGGATAGAGATAAAACCATTATTCAAAATTAAACTCCATTACCATCAGGAATATTATTTGACATTAGCCAACATCATTTGTCAGATTAAATTCCTTACATTTTAAGAACAATAGTAGCAACAAAATATACAACCTGTGAAAAATAAAGGGCATCCAAGGAGTTGATTCAATGTATGTCGTCACAAATCTGCTAGAGGCACACTGAGCTGAGAATGTTTTATACCTGTGCAATATGCTCTGCCTGTACAATATGGTTCTATGTCACAGGCACAGTGAATCTGTTGCTTCAAGGACAAGTAAAACTGACTATGTGCTACTTGCTGAAGAGTTACTCAGTATGTCATTGTGCCATTTTGCAGGATTTCTGAACATCCAAGAAAAAGCATGATATATCATCGGTCAGTGCGGCAGGACAGTGGATTAGAGCACTACCTACAAAAATGGGGTTTTGGCAGCTGAGTCAGTGTATTGCTCTAAAATGCTTTACAGTATTTTGATGCACAGATTCTGAGGAATGGCAGTCTTTCAAATGAGATCCACTTCACAGCTTTGTGCCTGTCTTTATTTATAGCAAGCTTTCTTGTGGTCAGAACAAGACTAAGGAAATACGCAAAAGACACTTCTTTGAAATAGAAAACTCATCAGTTTATAGTGGTTCTGAACCCTCTATCTATTCATATGCAGGAAGCTCTGGATTAGAAATGTGTTTATAATAATCATTAAGAAAATGCCTACATAATACCTGCATAAATATTAACATAACCTACATAGGTATTCTTGCTTGATGGAGAATTTACTTTAACTTCTTCTGTCCATTGAAGATACTCAATTCCTGTTTATATGCTCAAAGTAATCAAAAATTTCAAGTCATATGTGGAGATCACAGAAAGAAAAACACAACAAAATAGTACATAGCAACATTAAGACACAAAACAAACCAATAAAAAATAACCCAACTTCAAGCTAAATAAGAAAAGCAGAATTTGGACAAAGAATTAGAAAAGACAAGCCTTAGGATTGTAGGATTAAAAGAAGAAAATGAGAAAAAAAAAAGTGATAGCAAAAGAGAAGGATAATGTCAAACAATAAAACTGGATGACATCTGTATCATGTTTTCTTTTTTGCCTTCAGGACAAGACCAGTGATCATGCAAGAAACCTTGGGGAGAAAATGGTTATAGAAAACTCACTGAGAGGTCTGACAACAAATTAATGTCATGCAAGAATGGCTAGTACTTGGAAGACCTGGGCCTACTTTCAAATTTCTACGCAGCTAAATACAGATAAAATTCAAATCTGATTATATCTAAGCAATGTGAGATAAAGGTTTAATATGTTCAAAACTTTCCAGTTGTATCCTGGTCTGTATCAAAAGAAATGGGGCCAGAAGGACAAGTGAGGTGGTTCTACACCTTTATTTCACTCTTGTGAGACCTCTCCACCTGGAGTGCTTCATCCAGCTCTGGGGTTTCCAGAATTAGAAGGATGCAAACCTGACAGAGTGAGTCCAGAAGAGGTCCCAAAGATGCTCAGAGGGCTAGAGCACCTCTCCTGTGAAGAAAGGCTGAAACAGCTGGGAGACCTTATAGCAGCCTTCCAGTACCAAAAGAAGGCTTCAAGAGAGCTGAAGAGAGACTTTTCTCAAGGGCATGTAGTAAGACTACAATGTATAAGAGGTTTAAACTGAATGGAAAATGTCAGGGAAAAAAAAAATCCTTCCTGTGAGGATCATGAAGCAGTGGAACATGTTGGCCAGAGAAGTCGTAGATGCTTGTGGTGGTTTGACTGGCTGGATGACAAGTGCCCACTGAAGTTGCTCCATCACTTCCATCCTTAAAGGGACAGACAAAAGAAAATATAGCAAAAAACTCATGAATTGAGACAAGGACAGGGAGAGATCATTCACCAATTACTGTCACAAGCAAAATAGACCTGACTTGGAGAAGGTATTTTAATTTATTACCAATCAAAATTAGAGTAGGAAAATGAGAAGTAAAAAAAAAAAAAAATCTCAGAAACACCTTCACACCACTTTTCCCTTCTTCCTGGCCTTAACATCGTTCCTAACTCTTTACCTTCTCAACCCCCAAGGGAGATGGGGAATAGGCTTTAGTGTCAGCTGGTCACATGTTGTTTTCTGCTGCTGCTTCTTCCCCCTCAGGCTGAGTCATCATTCCCTTGCTCCAGCGTGGGGTTTCACCCACCGAACACAATCATTTATGAACTACTCCAGTGTGGGTCCTTTCCACAGTGTTCAACCCTTCAAGAACAGGTGCTGCAATGTGGGTCACTCACAAGGTTAGAAGTCCTACCAGCAAAACCGCTCCAAATGCTCTCCCCACGGTTCTGCAGGGAAACTTCTCTAGCATAGAGTTCCCATGGGGCCACAACTTTCTTTTGAGCATCCATCTGCTACAGTATGATACACTTTTGGGTCTCATGAATGGTCTGAAGGTGGATCTTTGGTCCCACATGGACCTCCATGTTCTGCAGGGGCACCTTCTGCCTCACCACTGTCTTCACCACAGACAATCTCAGCCCCAGCATCAGGAGCATGTTTTCTTTCATCTGTTTCATTCATCTTGGTATTTATAAAACCTTTTCTTTCACATATTCTCACTCCTCTCTTCTCTGCTGCAATTACTTCTGCCCAATAACTTTTTCTACTCTTAAATATGTCATCACAGAGGCGCTACTACATCTCTGATTAGCTTGGCCTTGACCAGTGGTGGGTCTGTCTTGGAGCCGGCTGGCATTGTCTCTGCCACTCATGGAAGAAACTTCTGCCAGATTCTCAGAGAAGCCACTCCTGTAGCACCCCCCTGCTACCAAACTCTTGCCATGCAAACCCAACATAATGGCCCATTCCTGGGAATATTCAAGACAGGCTGGATGGGGCTTCAAGCAACATAATCAAGTGGATGGTCTTCCCTGGCCATGTCAGGGGAATTGGAAATAAATGGGGTCCATTTCACCCCAAAACATTCTATGACTCTCTGATCCTCAGTGAATTCTATTAAAAAAAAAAAAAAATAAATAATAAAAAAAAAAATTTGCAAGGGAGGGAGGGAAAGAGAGAGAGCGAGAGAAAGGGGGAGAGAGAGAGAGAGAGAGAGAGAGAGAGAGAGAGAGAGAAAGGAGAAAGTTTAACACTCAGGATATCAGATATTAGTTAAAAACTTGAAAGAATTCAGATAATCATAACCATTCAATATTTCTAAACAAACAATAATTTTGTCCTTTCAGTGTTATCAGTTCCACTTCTGTGTTTGATTATGCCTCTAATGTCTTCTCATATCCTTTATTTTAAGTAATTAAAGATTTATAGATGAGGTCTCTGCACTGCAGTAAGTATTGTCTTGGAATGTGATATATGTATATATTTATCTGAAGATTAGTACTGAGTGGCTACTAAATTCTGAAAAGTCACTGAACTGACATTCCACCCTTATCTTTCTCCATGAGAGCTATAAACACTGTAGATTGTGAAAGGAAAAAAATTCCAGGGTTAGAACCAAAACTGTACTTTTACTACTTTGCATCAAAGTAATTTATAAAGTTGCCTTGCTATGAAATTGCCATAACTTTCCCATCTAAATGCTGTAATTTTATTATGCAGGTCTTTAGTGTACCTAAACTTGAGTATACTGGCTCCTTGCACACAGCTATTCATGTAAATGATGATGCAGCTATTTATACTGATACTTGGAGTGAAAATCACCTCACCTAACTTGTGTTGTCTATAATGTGGAAGTCTATATCTGAGACACACTCTCTAAAATCGCTTTATAGTTCCTCCAAGTGAAGCAAAGAGGCATTTTTAGGAAGCAATTTGTTCGTTCTATTTTAAGCTGAGATTAATTGTTCCCTACAGTTGGTTCCTTCTCTCTCTCTCTAGGAGCATAAAGGAATATATTAAGAATGCTTGGGGAAATTAGTTTTGGCATAGATATTCAGAAGGAGATGTCGACATTTAGACAGAGAAGTCCTGCCTTCAGATTCTGCATAGACAAACATAGCAGAAAAGGCTGTCTTTGTTTTGCAGGTGGAAGTACCATATTTGAATGAAGGCATTTGCCAACAAAGCACTGCAAACACATTAATGAAGACTGCTGCATGAGGGGCATGTATATGGGTTTTAAAAGGTAAGAAAAGATTAGTGACTCAGGTTTCTAAAGAAGGATTGATTGCTAAAATGGTCTTTATATGAAATCATTTTTTCAAATGATTTTGCTTCCTGGTTTCTCAGCTATGCTTTCCTCTTCTTGAAACAATTTGAAGTTGCAAAGTAGCTGGGGATTATATAATTTAAGTCTCTTTGGGTGGAATTCAGTTCAAGGCACTTTCATATTCATATTTACACATGAGATACGTTTCTGAACATCCACCACGGCCAGCGGAAATGTTGGAAATGTAAAATATATGCATCTAAATTCAGAAATATTAAATCTTAGAAACATAGAGTCATGAAAACTGGAAAATTCCTTTAAGGACATCAAATCCAGCTATTAATCTAACAGCTCCAAGTCCACCACTAAACCATGTCCTGGACAATCATGCCTTCACATCTTTTTAAAACCTCCAAGGATGGCAATTCAATGACTTCCCTGAGCAGCCTGTTCTAGTGCTTGGCAACCCTTGCAAGTTGCTTAAAATAGTGTTTCCTAATATCCAAACCAAATGGAAATAGTGTTTCCTAACATCCAAATCAAAACTACCCTGGTGCAATTTGAGACCATTTCCTCTTGTCCTATTACTAGTTACTTACCAGAAGAGACTAAGACCACCATGTTACAACCTCCTTTCAGGTTGTTGTGCAGAGAACACTAAAGTCTCACTTCAGCATCCTTTTCTCAGGGTTAAACAACACTATTTTTTTGCTGTGCTTGGTGCATTGATTCAGCCTGTCTGATCCCTTTGTAGAACCTTTCTACCCTCCAGCAGATCAACATTCCCACCCAAATTGGTGTAATCTGAAAAAGTATTGAGAGTCCACTCAATCCCCTCTTACAGGTCATTGATAAAGATTAAACAGAACCGGTCCCAAAACTGAGCCCTGGCAGACATCATTTGTGACTGGTTGCTAACTGGTTGCTAGTATTTAATTATAGTCACCACCACTTTTTTGGGTTGATGACTGTGTTGTGAGGGATTAAATAAATCTATAAGTTTTAGCCAATGACAATCACAGGATTCACTATTCTCTATTTCAAAGAAACAACAGGGCCAGAGTAACTAGAGGTCTAGTGTTCATCCCAGAGCTTTTAAACGGTTGAGGTTTAAATCATTGTCAGTAAGTTAGTGAAGTATATCAAGTTCTTTTCAACTATACCTGTTTCTAGAAATTAAAATTTCATAAGAAGTCCATTTTAATCCTTAACATGGTTGTCAGTGTCATCAGTTTAATAAGAAATTTGTCTAGAAAGTATTATTCTGCTTTAATTCATGTTCATGAGCAGGAACCTTTTAAGAAGCTAGCCCAGCAAATGAAATTAATCTTCACTTGGGCACGTAGTTATGTGTTTTAATTTTATGATTTACATTTCTGAGCAGAGGTGACCACTTATTTTTTTTTGTTTCTTCATAGATAGCGCTTAATGTTTTTTCTCCAAATAAACTAAAGATATAGCAGTTTCTCATTAAATCAGAAACATGACCACAGCTGCAAATAGATGTTTGTTCAAAAAATAAAGTGAAATAATCACAAGAAGGTGCATTTAAAGAGAACATTGCTCAAAATTCCTACTTTTGTTCATATAATCGCATAAATTCTTTAACAGTGACAATTCAGTAGCGAATGAGTGATGTACAGACGTGAATTTTACTGTTAGCTCAGCACTCTAAATTCTGTTAGCTGTTAGCTCAGCACTCTAAATGAGAAAACCTTTGAGGTATTCTGAATACTGCACACCAAATCTGTGTGATTCATGGCTGTTCAAGACCACATGGCCCCTACGTAAAGAGGTTCTGTATGTGTCTTAAGGTGCTGCTGGGTATGCCTAAATATCTATTTGTAGTTGTAGACTAGACATAAGTGGAAGCAAAGCAATCCATATTTTTAACTGTTTTTGAGGCTGTCCTACACTCAGAATTTTTGGCAAACTATATATTTTTTAATTTTCAGAAGGGTAATTTAAATGTTTTAAATTTGTATTCCATTTCAGAAGCTATGGGAAGTTAGCAAATAAACTAGTTTGATTGCCTAAGTACAGCATGTTTTTAATACTAAAGCAACTCATTCAGATTATTTGGTGATTGAACAAATGTCTTTTTGTTGCCCTGGGCTATATCTAAAGAGCATTGTCCTCAGTCCCACTGCTCTTTTCCATGCAGGGAAAATAGAATATGTTCACAACAGTCAGCAGCCTGATAAAACTACTCAGACATGAGAATGAAGTGACTGAAGAAATAGAACGACTTCAGTTATGTGAAAATACCATCATATTCAAATAAGTTTATGATTTTAGCACAAAAGGTATGCTAATTTTCTGAGACAGTGAGGTTTCTCTACCAGAGATAAGTTAGCCTCCATCAGTCTTGTCAACTGAACAAGACACAGAAAAGGCATAACCCTATTCAAGAACTTTAATTTTAGATTGCCTTAGCTGAAATCCCTTAGCAGCTGAACTTCTTTGTCTACCAAGGAGTCTGAGTAGTGCAGCTACTGTTAAAAGTGTTATGGACACTTTTAGAAATACCAAATAGATATTAACCAAAATAATGTTTAATGTGTTCACCAGATAAATGGTTGCACAGGCACAGATACATCTGCTATCTGAGTTTGAAGTGTCATGTGAAGCAAGGGAAAATATCACTCTGCATGATATCATTGGGAGAAACCATTAATCCACTTGAACCTCTTTGGCATATATTTTCGCTACTCAGACTACTAGTTAGTGTGTCAGAAGTTTGAATTCACCCAGTTTGAATTCTGTACTAAGAGCTGGAAAGTCCCTCTTTCATAACTTAAATAGATTATCTGAGTCTATCAGTTGTCTACTCTTTTTTCAATGTATTCTTATTTCAAATGACGTTTGAAACATTCAGAGGTCTTACACAAGTGGAGGCAAACTAACAGAAATTGCTAAAAACTAAACTATAATTTAAAATATTCTAACATAGAGGACTTATAACTTCACCAAACAGATCACCAAGCAGATCACATAAAACACTGACAAAAACGTGAATCAAAACTCTCTTCTTCCACAGTGACTCTATCCTGGTTATGAAATAAGTTCTAGGCAGTGCACCCCACTGGCTGCTCCAAAGAGTAGGTTAATGATAAAAGAATAAGAACATAAATACGACTGACACTGCTCTGACACTTTTTCCTTCCTTTTGTCTTCAACGTAATACCAAAGAAATAGCAAATGGTCCATATTTCTTTGATACTGAAGCTACACACTTTGTAAAGCTGAACTGTTTTACTACTTCTCATGTGACAATAAAGCTTATTAAATAATGTGCCAATGTAATCTTGAGCATCCCAATTGTCACAGTCTCTCCTGTCCCACAGGTTAATATCTTTGGTCCCCTCTTTCATCTTTTACTTGGCTTTGATAAGAACCTCTCAGTATCTACATTCACTACCACCCTTTTGATTTCAGCGCTGCCGGTAGCACTTGTAATTTAAGACAACCTCTTCAAAGGTCTCACTGATGACCTCAGTAAGCACCTCAGAAGGTGATTCCTCTGTGTTCCTGTGGTTAGAAATCTATTAAACCTGAGTCAAATGACTCTTAGCCTCTAATAAATGAGAACTAGAATGAACCAACAACCTTGGAAACTATTCATTGCCATCACGCTTTCCACAGAATACAGGTTTCTTTTTTCTTTTGATGTGGTTTTTTTTCTTCCACATCTGAAATGCTCAGTGCCCTCACATGAGTTTTATCTTCAATTATTCTTGCATAAAAGTCATGCATATCTAGCTTAATATAATAGTGCTTCCCGTACAGATGAAACACATCTATATAATTTCTTCCTTCAGAACAGATATGAAGAGTTGTTTTATCTCCAGGAAAGTAACCTGCTTCAAAGATACAGTACGTTGTTAAAGACCCATACAGGGTACAATTAGGAAAGAGGGAAATATAACATATCATGCTCAGGACCAAGCTTGATGCATTCCATTACCTAGCCTGTGAAAAAGGCAGATGAACAAACATAGATTCAGTATATCCTAAGCATGTATAAACAGAACACAGACTTACCGATTGCCTTCTAGAAATAAGAGATTGGTCTCATCATTGCTAATATTTTCAAGGCAGAGTTGAACCTATCCTATACTTGATATATCTGTCTACAGTTGTGAAATCTTGCAGATTGTATTTAAGTTGAGGTGCACGTGAAATAAAACAGGGAAGAGCAGAATACTTTGAAAACCCTGCTGTTTTATTTACTTTTAATCCACTAATTAGAATCAAACTGTGTGGAATCAGCCTTGAGGGGGTTCAGAAGACTCAAGATTTGTGCAGTATCAGGTGCTACCAGATTACAAAGATAATTTTCTAGCATGTACTACACAGGCCATTTAAACAGGCACCCTTCAAACTTTTGTGTTAGCCAGACAAGTGTTACTTTAGCAGGTACAGACTGGTCTTGTGAAGGCTGTCTGAATGTGTCAATACTGACTGCCCTGTGACCAAGCTGGAGCTTTAAATATTTCACAAGTTCTAGGAGGCCATTTTTAGGACCTAATCAATTTAATATTGAGGTATCAGAGCTGGGAAAATGGGAAAAAATTCAACTCTGCTCTCTTGTCACATCAGACATTTGGTCTTGTGCTTAATCTCCTTAACGAATTTTGCTCTTGGAAAGCTTAAGGGACCAGATGAAGGATGTGCAAATCACAGAGACCCTCATTCCTCACCTACCCCCTCATCATGTTTAATATACCAAGCCCTCAAGCTGCCATCACAATTCATCTGTCAACATGCCACCTGGGCTTTGTAAACTTCAGCATCTATCCTGGATCCTTGCCATAATTCAGCAGGACCACTGACGGCTCCTCATGACAATAGGGAAGTAAAAGCATTCACAAAAAAACCCTGAACAAACAAACAAAACTTCCAAAAACCCCCACCTACCTATCCATGCACATGCATGCAGGAAGTAATTTCACAGAGAAAACCCACAAAATCTTTCTTTAGGGTGAGCTAACAAATTTTAGTGTCATGTTAACTTTTGAGTACATATACAAGAAGCTTGGCACATAGCAAAGAGAGGAAAAGAAGCACCTATGCCCAGGAGAAATTCATACAGGTGAATAGGATGAAGATTGTCATTTTTGCAGCAGTAAAGACTAATATGTTATGAGGAAGCAGACTGATGAATGCCACAGAATGCTGTCTACTGAGACGGTGCCTGGAACAGATGTTTCTGATTCAGGATTTGTAAAGATTTTTTCAACCTGATGGTATCTGATTCCAGAAAATCCATATCTGCCATAACATGGTCCAATGCCTTAGCTTGTAAACTTTGCCAGTCCGGTCAGTTCTGATACTGTACTGAGTTGTATTAAATTCTTGTTCTTCATAAACTTGTTTCAGAATTAGCTCATTCAATAGCTATATAAAACTGTGTGCTAAGTTCTCCATTCTGGAAAAAACAAATGTTAACCAACCACTAAACCCAAAGTTTTCCACTTGGGTCATCCAAAATACAAATCAGTAAGAGGCAGTACCATTCCACTTAGTTTTGCACCAATAGCAGGTTAACAGGATGGAACAAAGAAAGAATAAAGCAGCAGAATAAAAAGGAAAGATGACAAGTGAATATAGAAAGGCAAGTGAGTGTAAGAAGAATGACAATATACAGAGCATTCAAAAGACAAAGCCTTCCAAGGTATACCATCTGGAACCGGAGTCATGCATCTGGTCATAGGAAGACTGCCTCCATTAGAGAAGATGACTCCCACACTTAACTCCCTAGCAGGAAGAATGTGCTTATTGTTATACCTTTTTATAGGGTGGATGTTTTTTCAGCTTTAGGATTGTTTTGATGATGCTGGTTCCCATATTATCATTTTATTTGGTGAGCCAACAGAACAAGGAAGGGAACGCAAATACAATCTATCCCTTATTTTCCAGTAATGCTGAAGGATAGGACCACAGAAGACAGAATCTCAAGGAAACTACCCTAACCTTGCATATTCTGGGAGAGAATAAAAAAATTACTTGCAATATCTGTCTTGGAGCCTTTCTTGTGTACAACAATATTGTCAAGAAACTTACTTGGTTTAGCACAGAACTGCATAAACTTTAACAATTGTTTTAATTCCTGTTTGCTGGGTGCCTTGCTAACAATGAAATATTTTCATAAAACACCTGTTTTCTGACGAAAGAAGGTTGGTTTTTCCTTTCTTTTTTTTTTTATTTTGTTATGGTTTTGTTGTTGTTTTGTACACAGAATGTGTCATGAGCTCCTAGAGGTGTGAAATTACTTAGTCATACACAATATTTCTTGTCAGCCTCACCTTTTGAGGTGCAAGATAGAAGGAAAGATTTATTGTATAAATAGAAAGGCATCAGAGATCTCTTTAAAGTGGAGTGCAGAACATTACCTGAGATAAGAAAGGCATCTTTGCATATCCTAGTAATACCAGCAGTACCAAAGATGGAAACTGAGAACATACAGACTAGTAGAAAACTGTTTGCCAGGAACATTTTCTGAAGCTGAGTCTTCATGAGATAGCATTTTTGCAACTTTCTTAAGTCAAATAATGAGAATGAGGTTTCAAATTTGCTCAGCTAATGCTGATACTAGTCTTGTAAAAAATAGACTTGGTCCAAAGAAAAGCCCCAAAGAAGATGAAAAGGACTGGAAAGCCTTACATGAAGAAACATAGAGAGAACTGAGTTTGTTCATCCTACAGAAAAGAAGGTTTGAAGAAGATCTTATCATCATGTTCCAAAATTTAAAAGATGGCTAATGAGGCCAGCATTCCCTTTTTACAGCACAAAGAGGAGAGGCAATGGGTACAAGTTACTCCAGTGGAGATTCTGATTGGATAGGAGAGGAACACTTTCATAATGAGAACAATGAGCCATTGGAATACTCTCCCCAAGGAAGTGGTGGATTCCCCCAACAGAGGACACATGAGACTCAGCTGGACAGGGCTGTGGGCCATGTAGCCCACACTGTGCTTTTGCCAATAACTGTTGGAGCAAATGATGCTCAGAGTACCTTACAACCCAATATTCTATGAATCTATGAATATGCTGAAACTGAAACTGGTTTTGATTTTATTTTTCTTTTTTTTTTTGTGTGTGTTTTTTTGTTTGTTTTTTTTTTTTTGTTTTTGTTT
>LTAT01000001.1:61164453-61186711 GCA_003286495.1 Chlorodrepanis virens | reverse complement strand
ATTTTCCACTCTATGCCACTCTAATGGACTTCTCTTGTGTGGGTTCCTTACAGAGGAAGTTGCTGTTTTTTTTCAATTATTTATACAAGAAAATGTGAAAAAGTAGCATCACAGTTGCAATGATTCATTAATTTATGATGATATAATAATAATAATAATATCATTTTTAATAAGCAAGTTCTATTTCCCCTTTGATTTCTCTGATTTAGAAGGGATTTTATACAAATGTCATAAATGTCTTAATTGTTTTTTTCAAGCATCTCTTAAGCAGAAAAGAATAATCTGAGATTAAGTATATTTAATACTCTATTCCCAAAGAGTTAGGGTAAGGTGACATTTAAGTTCCCTGACAAGGCACCCTAGGCTGTGCACATGCCCCGCTAGTCCTACAGAAGACTATCTGAGTTTCAATATTCTCATCTTCTACCATTCTTCAGTCAAATGCTAGAATACATTCACCACAGAAAATAAATCTATATTTAAAACAAAGAAAACAAAACAAAATTGAATAGTAATATATCTTTCCAAGTTTCATATCTTATTAATTGATGAAAAATATAGGGAATTTTTTTTGGAAACACGTAAACCTGGTAATCATACTGAATGTTCTGACCATTGAAATGCAATTTATCCTATAAGAACTGTGGTCATATGATGAAGAAATGTTCTATCTTTCATTTAGAGGTGCCAATGCTCTTCTACAGTTGGATTCAGTCTGTTTTATGTAAATGGCAAGTGAGTTCTATCAAACGGTATAATAAAACCATAGAATTCCACTATTGGTGATGGTAAATCAAGCAGAAAGAATCTTATGTTCTCCTATTTTTCTTATTAAATTCTCATGAAATTCAGGTGGCAGCGTCCCAATTATTGTTTCATGAAAAGTGTAGTCTATGTATTTTCCTTTTGCTACCAAAATATTTCCCCTGTTGATTCTTTGCAGCAATAATGGCAAGCTAGATGTGTGGCAACAAATGAAATAGAAGCTCACATAAACAAAAATAGTTGACATATACTAGGCCATGTATGGAGGCAACCAGAATTAACCAGCTCATCCTTTTTATAAAGTAGTCATTTAAAATATTCATAATGTTATGTTGTTGATAGTGATGATATGTTTTTAGACACAGCTAGTTCCAGTTTACATTGACATACTGTCATCAATTATGCTTCACCATCTGTGAACATAATTAAGTTTACCCTTAAATTTGATTTTAGAACATATCATTCACAAGTGACTCTTGTTTACTAAACACCCTTGGAATAAGCAAAAACTGAATAACATGAATTTTGAATAAACTAGAAACAATTTTGCATGCAGGCCTCAAAGGGCTATAAATGTATAATTTAACCATTTTCAATGTATAACACACCTGAGCCCTTTCCAGGATTCAGGAACTAACTTAAGCTTTGCGTGCCCTTATTCACATCTCATTTGTACTGTTGCCATTTTCTAGGACTCTGAATTAAAAAGAGGTCTTAAAATAGATGTAAATGCCATTGACACTACCTTAATGGTCAGATAAGAGGAATCAGAAATTATATATGCTTTTTTTCCAGAGGCAGTAATTGATATCTCATACAACATTTTGTCAATTTTCCAAAATCCTGAAGTACTGAACTCCATGGGATGTATACAAAAGCAACTATCATGAGATGCTCTAGATCTAAAGGATAATCTCAGTAGTTTACATCATATATATTCTGTATCCTTACTGGATAAGCATGGTCTTTATAACCAATGTAGAATTGCTTCCTGTTTGAACAATTGTGAAATTTGATCCATTTTCCTTATACATTCTAAAACCATTCCTCAAAATTACCTGTTTTCCTGGATGTGCCTTCCTGTTAACCTGTTTGCTAAATAAAGGTGGAAAGCAGACACCATAGGGATTCAAAATCAGTCAAAGTGAATTAATTTAAAAATTCAAATGAAGAGTGGTGGTTTTTTTTTTTCTTTAATATTCTCCGAGCTCTGATCTTGTTAATATATTAAGAAGAAAACTAGCACCATGAAGAAGCTGTTTACATCTCCTAAGTGGAAGCCTTTCAGAGTGAATGAGAAAACAAGACAAAAATCTATTAGTAATATTATTTTGTACTACCAAACCAGTGTGGCAACTCTTCCTCTTTTACAAGGTCAAAATAAGAGAATTACTTATATACTTCAAAACTAGCATGTCTTAGCACCTCTACATCTTCATAGTATTTATCCACAAAATATCTCTGAGAGACACCAATGCATTCTCATCCCAGCTTGCATACAAGGAGCTAAGACACAGAAACTACAGTGCAGAGTTCAGAATGCACTTATAAATTTAAAAATACAGAAGTCTGAAGGAAATTAGCCTGCAGGAAAGTAAAGGACACTCCACTTGATAGGTGAACATTGTCATTGTCTTTGCCTGTGCACAGAGCAAATAGACCAAAGATAAATCACTCACCCCTGTCAAGGAACATCCCTCCACAGGCTCGGCTGAACACCAACTTCTCACATGACTATTTTGGGCTGTTGAGTATTGCTCTGTTTTCAGGTAGGACTAAGGTTTAATGCTTCCTCAAATGCTATGTAAGATGTCAAGATTAGTTAAAAATGTGCTATTTTGTGTGGGATTTTATCGGCTGTGTGCGGAATGGAAAGAGGCTGCAAATGAAGCACTGTGCCTTTCCTGATAGATCTCAATTTCTATAATTTACGGAGCTATCATATCCTAGACCTATCTTGATAATTTTTTTCCTAAATTCTTGATACTTATTTCATAATAAGATGTGCGATGAGAAGTAGGTCGCAAATTAAAATTAGATGTTGTAGGGTTCTGTCTCTGAATTTGATGTCCTGCAGCTTGCCCCACTTGGTCCTGGTACTAACATTAACAGGACATCTTCACAGCCTGTAGCACAACTCAATCCCATTAGGATGTGTTGTGCACAGTCAGTCCTGTGGGGGATGTTGGGATTTTTCATAAGCAATTCCCTAGCTGTGACTAGACACACACATTCCTGCGTCTGCCAGCAATATTAGCTGAAAGTGAGAGAAAATGTTCTGGATTGTCTGGAGGCAGAAACCTCAGACACTAAGACTCCTATGACAAGCTGGCAGTAGGTTTGAAAGGCAGCTCAGCTGGTTCTAACCATAGCCAAGTTCCCAGGACTACTCACAGAGTGTCATGAAGCAAAGCTCTGTGTTTTTCTTGAAGCTTCTGATGCCTGTCTCTCTGATCACTATTTCATAAGCCTTAAGTATCCTGGCCCAGAGATAGGAGACCCTTGTGAGTTTGGAGAAACCTTTAAAAGATACTGCTGTCCAGGCATATCTGTCTGCACAAGCTTGGTATGGTCAGAAGCCATAGGCATAAACATCTGCATGATTATGGAAGAAAAGAAAAAGTAGTTGAAAAGAGATATATATGAAGAAAGGGTTTCTTCGGCAGCATAGAAACCAGATCTAGCAGAAGTCATGTCAGTAGTGCTAAGGTGCCTGAGGGACACAGCAACGGAAACCAGCCAAATCTCATAATGAGAGAGGATACACACACCTGAGGCTAGATACTTCCGGAAGCCTTCCAAATTTTACCCTTTTTGCACAAAGCAAATGTGAGGCCAGTCCAGTGTGGCTTATCCTCATGCAAGAGGTATTTGGTGGGTAAGCTTCTGTCCAAGAGTCAGAAAGAAATGGGATAGAGTTTAGCAGAGACTTCAGGAGAAGAGGATGTGGCAGGGGAAAATAGCATCATTTTCACGCCAGAGAGAACACCAAAAAAATGCTTGATTAGTACCGGTAGTATCAGTAGATAGGACTGTACTTTATGATTGATGTATCAGAAATGGAATGGAAGAAGACCCAAACTAAATAGGATTTCATACCTTCCTTTTACAGCTCATGTGGTTTTTAAAAATATTTTTTATAATACTGGCAGCTTACTATGAGGAAGAATTTCTATTAAAAAATTTAATATTACTGAATGGTTTTATCTTTTCTCTTCTGAGTTTTGTGATTTTTCATTTGATGACTTTGTGTCTTATCTATTTTTTTTTATCTCTAACAATGGTTTATATGTGCACCTACCTTTAAAGTTTTGACTCCCTCCAGGATATTAAGCATATAAACATGCATCAATAAGTTAATGTTGATGATGGCAACTTCTGAAAAATCAAAGTTACACAAGCTCTAAATAAATATAACTGAAACAGCTACCTGTTAATACTAAAGCCACAATTTTTTGACTACATTCGATTTCTGAAAACATCTGGAATTTATTGAGCTCATATATGAGATATAAAAGGCAAACAATGGAGCATGTAGCTGCTAAAGGGAAAGTAAGGTCAAACAATTATTACTGCATTCTGGTCTTTCCATTTCTAAAACTCTCCTACAGTGGTAAAGTAGGATACCTTTATAGAGATTAAGAGGTCTGTAACCATCCAGTCAGGATTAGCAGTTAATATATGTTAAGAATGGGTTCTAAATGCTCACAGACTAACTTCCCTTAAGTTGCAGCAAGACAAATTCTTTCAGTTGAGGTAGGCTTTGTCAGGGACACTATCTCTTTTTCTATTGGTTGGCAGCCTTTGTTTTCCAGGGTATACCAGAAAACATGTGTATGAGACACAGATTTAGATAAGTGTGACAGAGACAGAATATATAGGCCATAGAGAAAGATCTGTTCAGAGGTTAGTACCTTGTGTTTGAGATTATTAACTAAAGAAAAGCTAGATGGAATTATTCTGTAAAAAGTACCTTTTGGAAGTAAAAGCTGCTCCTTACAGCAAGGAGTGACAAGGATGAAGTTTGAGACTAATAACTTAACTTCTCAACTCATCTTCCTGTCAACTCTCTTTCATCACACCACCTTATAAATCAAGTCCAAATGAATCCCTCCCAAGTGAGAGTCTTCTCAGAAAAATGACAAGATAGGATTCAGAGACAAATTCCTAAAAGATCTCAGGCTTCCTAGGGTTTAATGCACTCATTAAACACTGAGGAAGACTTTAAGTTGAACCTTCCAATGGTGAAGATATCACAGTAAAATTCCAATTTTTATTTTTTTTAGTATTTGATATCGCTTCTAGTCTTAAAGTTTCCACTTGCTTAGTTTTTACTGGAAAAATGCTGTTTCAGATAAAATGTAATGTCAGATACAAAATCAAGCTCTTTGCTTTTTTTGCCTCATTCACTTTCAAAAAAAAAAAAAGACTGTATGTTTGAAAAAAAATCCAGATTTTCTAGTTGATTTATGATGATTATAGAATCCACCTCATGCCTTTTGAGTTTCAAAGGAATGCACATAAAACTGTGGAGTAGACGGTAGGACATTCAGGATAGCAATAGGCAGCTTTCATTCAAAATATTATAAGCAAAGTTCAGAAGCGATTTGTAATTTTATTTCTTTTTTGACACAATACAATAAACATGAGTTTGTATGTGAGAGAGTGAAGTCTTGCAAGATAGGTGGTTTTTTTAAAGGGTGACTGTTCTATATCATATTATGATAGTGCTTCTGTTCCTGGAAAAAATTTTGTTACCTTTGCTTTAGAAATCTCTGAATTCATTAAGCATCAAATCCTTTTACAGGAAAATCACTCATTTTGTCTAAGAAATCAAAAACTCAGTGAAGTCTATGTCATCTGAGCATGAGATAGGAGTCAGAGTGTAATTAGAAATAATAATTCTAGTTTATTAGTATTTTCCAGAAAGAGGCAAAATATTATTTTCTAACTCTTTTTAAAATTTTATTTTTGACATAAATTTCCACAGAAGTAACATACTAACTCCATTAGGCAAGGAATACAGATAACAGAGCTTTGATCATAACTGAAAACACCGAGTACCAATTACTAGAAAAAAAATATTTTCCAGTCTCAGATTAGAGAACTGTAGTGAATTAAACACCTGCCACACTTCACACTAATAAAGAAAGATTGATTTCTTTGGGATAGCTATTTGGCCATAATCATAGCAGGTCAGATGTTGCATACCAGATGTATTCAAAAGCTCTTGGCTATGGTATGTAAATCTTTGGATTTGATTTCGACTCTGAATGCAGTAGTTGTTTCCTGCTCTCCTCTTGTTCTTCTCTAGACTCTTCCCAACCCTTGACACTTTCTGACACTATGCCAGTCATCATTTTTCCTGCTTCATAAATGTTTTGCTTCAACTTCTTGATAACATTTTGAACTTAGATAATATCAAAATAGTGTTGAACTTTCAAGGCTGCTAATTTAGGCATGGGCATTCTCAGAAGAAAATAGAAGCAACTCTGAGAAGAACCATACAGAATATTCATAATCTTGTGATAGTTTATGGAAATGGAAAGATCTCAGAAGTTCTACCTTTATGAAAGAAATACCAAAAGGATATATATGCATTGGTAAGGAGAAAGGAGTTGTAAATATTATATTGTGTGGTCATACAGATTTATCTATGCTGTTGCTACCATGATAAATATGAAGTTTTATTGTCAGCAGAGGATGACCAAGACATAGAGTACTTAAACAAAATATGTGTACACAAGGCAATGGAGACTAATGGAAGGTGGCTAATGCCAATGCAAGGGTACTCTTGAATACTTTTGAATAGTCACAATGTCTGGGAGAAGTACACGAAGACTAGAAGAGAAAAAATATCACTCCTATATTCAAGAAGGATAAAAGGAAGATTTGTGGAACTACAGTCCAGTCAGCGTCACCTTAGTTACTCTGAAGGTGATGGAAATAAATCTCCTGGAAAGATTTTCTAGACACATGAAGGCCAAGGAGTGAGCTAGAAATAATTAGCATGGATTTTCAAGGATGAAATCACGCTAGACCAACTTGATAGATTTCTACAATGATGGGAATAGCTTATGGATGGTGGATGAGAGCAGAGAAACAGATATTGTTTACCCTGACTTCAGAAAGCTTCTGACACTGTCTTACATAACATCATTACAGAGAAACTGACAAAGCAAAGTTTAGGTAAGTGGACAGTGAGATGGATTGAAGATGAGCTGAATAATTGGTCCTAGAGGAATGTGACTGATGGTGCCAAGTCCTGTTGGAGGCAGTTTCTAGCAGTCTAGCTCAGAGGTCTTTCCATGCTCTAATATTCTTCAACACCTTTATTAATGACACAGATAAGGATGATGTCTTAGCAACTCTGCAGACAATACAAAATGAGGAGGAGAAGCTTTTACAAGATATAGTTATTCAGAGGAAGTTCGGTAGGCTGGGTGGGTGTCAGCAAGGGTAAATTCCAAATCCTGCACCTGGGGAAGAAAAAGTTGATGCATCACTTTATGCAGCAGTGAAACCATCTGAAAAGCATCTTTGCCAAAAAGGATCTTAGGATTCTGGTGGACAACAGGTCAGCAATTCACCCTCAGAGCAAAGTAGTTCACCAACCTCCTCAGTTGCACTAGAAGTGTTGTCAGCAATTTGAGTGAGGTGATCCTTCCCCTCTGTTCAGTGCTAGTAAGACTGCACCTGCAGGATTGTGTTCAGTTCTCAGCTCCCACTACAAGAAAGATATAGACTTAACAGATGCTCCAGAAAAATGCTCCAGAAAAATTGATTTAGTGACTGGAGCACCTTTCACAAAAGAAAAGGCTGAGGGAGACAGGATTTTTCAGCCTGGAGAAGTTTCAGGGTGGTCTCATCAATGTTATATGTATATCTGAAGGAAAGGAATGAAGAAAAGGGAGCCTGACATTTCTCAGTAGTGCTTATTGACAGGATATATAGGCAATGGACACCAATCAAAATGCACAAAATTACATCTGAATATAAAAAACAATTTTTGTTTTACTTTTGTGAGGGTGGTCAAACGTTCTAAACAGGGTACAAAGTCTCCATCCTTGGAGAAGGTAAAAAACTTAACTGGACATGGTCTCAGACAACTTGCTTTAGCAGGACTCTGCTTTGAAGAGGGAGAGTCAGACTAGAATAATTTAATATGTCACTTCAAACCTAAACAATATTGTAATTACTATATTTTTCTCTAATATGCAGATTTATTTATTTAATAAAATGGGTTTTTTATTTAATTCTGTAAAATGTAAGAAAAGCCAGTCAGAAAAAAAAAAAGTGTTGGAGATGTACAAAGGAAGGCAGAGAAAGAAATTAAATTTATAAGTCAAGAAGTGGCAGTAGGCATAATGATAATTTTAATACTGCAATTACAAGATTGTTAAGTGAATAAAAAATGATGGGTTTAATGTTCACTATTTTTACTGGTTTTCACTGTGGGAGTTAGAGAGAATGTAGTAGCATTCAGAGCTCAGCTGCTGTAAAGGAATGCAGGGGATGGAGTCAGGTGAACAGAGCAGCAAAAGTCTCACAAGGTTTACCGCAGAGCTGTGAAATCTGTCAGTTTTGTCCGTCAGAAAAAATGAAGCTTTTAAACTCTGCCCTCTAAAGCTGGATAATCTCATACAATAAAAAGACCATAAGACCCAACGACTAAATGCTTATAGGTTTGAAGACAGAGCCAGAAAAAAGGAAATCAGAGGCATTAGCCACCTGCTTTTTCAGTTCCAGTACAAATTGTTTATTTCTGCAACTGGTCCTGAAACCTGCAAACATTTGACTGGCTTGGAATATGAGGGGAGAGCAGTGGATACTGTCTACCTGAACTTCAGGGAAGCCTTTGACACTGACTTCCACAAGAGTTCCATGGACTGCTTATGTGCTGGATGGGAAGACCATGAGGTGGGGTGGAAAACAGCTGAGTGGCCAGGCTTAGAAGGTGGCAATCAGTGATAGGGAGTCCAATTGGAGGCAAGTGGCTAGTGGTTTGCCCTAGAGATATCAGTACTGGGTCCAGTGCTGTGTTACATCTTTATTGATGTGGATGATGAAGCAGAGTAAACCTCAGCAGGTTTGCTGATGAAACAAAACTGAGAGGAGTGGTTTATACCCACCCTGTACGTCTTGGTGGACACCAGCGATATGCATTGCTGAAAAGAATTTCAATGACATCCCAGGCTGCATTAGGCAAAGTATTGCCAGCAAATGTGGGGAGATGACCCGTCTCATTTATTCAGCACTGGAGAGGCCACACTTGGGGTCCCATGTCAGATCTTGAACTCCTCAGTACAGAAGAGACATGGACATTCTGGTGAGAGTACAATGATGGCTACAAGAATATCTCACGTATAAGAAAACTCTGAGGGGGCCTTTTCAGCCTAGAAAAATGGATTCTCCAGGGGATATTATTAATATTCATAAACATCTGAATGAAGTATGAAAACATGACAGTCAAGCTCTCCTTAGTGGTGCTCAGGGACAGAACCAGAGTCAATGGGTCCAAACTGGAACACAGAAAACCAGAAAACACATTTTATTTTGACAGACAAGAGGGCTGGCACAGGTTTTTCAGAGACTTATGTAGTCTTCCTACTTGAGATGTTGAATGTCTGTCTGGACATGGTCTTAAGCACCTGGGTCTAGGTGGCCCTGCTTGAACAAGAGGGTTGGACCAGATGGCCTCCAGAGATCCTATCCAGCTTCAGACTTTCTGTGACTTTGTGAATATTCTCTAAATCAGATTCAAACAAATGTAGCTTATAAAAATGCACTATCTACATTAGATTAGGCCACATAATAAAAAAGAAACCCAGTTTTTTCTTTGGTACACTGATATGTGGTCAACTATTAAAAAACAATTATGAAATGTAGCATGTAGTAGGAGAAGACATATTTACACATCATCACCATCATCATCATCATCATTTACTGGTTAATAATAGCACTAGAGATTTTGAGAAAAACTGATTTTGGTTTCCCAACTCCCTAGAATTGTCTTCCAGGCCTTAGAAACAATGAGTCTGCTAAGAGTTCATGAGTAAGCAGTTTAAATCTGGACATGCGCTGAGTTCTACCGTATATTTGTCCCCTTGTTACTCATTATTCAATACCACCCATGTATGTAAATACAAAAGAGTGTAAGAACAGCTGTACTGGATGAGGCTGAAGGCCTTCCTAGCCCAGTATAACATATACAGCAGCAGCTTGAACAGGTGGTTAGAGAAAAGGTGAAAGGAGCAGGGCAAATATTAAATGATTGTTTCCCTCTTTTTCACTTTCTACAATCGGTGTCATAGGAACTTCACAAGACCAAAGTTTCATCAGGGTATTAGTGTGTAATACCTAGACTGATCTCTCAGCTATTTTTTTATCTCCCTACTGAACTCAAGAATATTTTCTATTTCTTTGGAAAGTAAATGTTATAATTAAATTGCCGGGGTTTGCAGAAAGTGTTTCTAAGCATTCTGAGTAAAAACTCTACAAGGTATTCCTAGTTCTACAGTTATCAGAAATTCAGAATGGTTATTTCAAATTCATCTTCTCAGTGCCATTCTTGATTAGATTATCTCTGCTCTTTTCATTTACCTTCTTCAGAAGATGAGCACTTGTAATATCAGTTTTTTCTTCAAATGGAATCTGTCCCATGCTCCAGATGTTCTTTACTGCATTTTGTACAAGTTTTAGTTCTAGATGAACTAAAAATGAGCTGACAGAAAGAGCATGAAATATCTAAGGTGGAGATCCATGACTAAATATATTTTCCTGTTAATTTTTTCATCTGCTCATAACTTTAGATTATTTCACTGAATTTCACATGAGAATTTTAATCACCTTTATGTTGTGTCGTCTTCTCTGTGATTAAACATAAAATGCTTACAAAAATTAGCTACTCTGGAAGAAGTTTTGGGCTAACTTTTGATATGCATCAATGGGCAGTACCAGTAACCTGGGAAATCAATTGCACAAAAGCTCACCAGTAGCCAACTGGGCCAGCCCTGATGGTCTGGCAGACAATCTGTCACCTAATAAACACCAGCTCACTGAGGAAACATCAATCCACTCGCTATTCACTTCACTGGTACATTCAGCTGTTGGTAACTTAAAATAGCTAGGCAAGTACATTTTCACAGGGAGAACACATCATGATTTCAGTTAAAAATAGTAGTCTGAAGAGCAAATTCGATGACACTGGGCCAGCAGTCTCTAGGTGTATGATTTTAATACATAAAAGTACAGGTTGTATAAATTTGTGAAGAATTTAAATATGAAAAGCTACAAATAAACAAAGCTATTTAAATCTTGTGTGTAATTGCAGTAAAGTCTGGGTCCTTGTGCTCTTTCTCATCTTCAGTGTAATTTCTTGCTGTTATTACATGAGCTCGTTCTTCCACTTTTATTTCCACTCCCATACCTTCATCTTTTATTCTATATAGGTTCCCTTTTGCTAAGTAAAATAAATTTCTAATGCCCAGTCAGAGTTCTGTCATGTCCAACTTTCTCACTTTCTGCATTTGGCTGTCACTTGATAATTCTTTCTATTTTTTTCGTCTTTCAGGCTGTTTCACTGGGGTCTATATTAATACTATAGAAAAATAAATAGAAGTAATTCTCTATATGTGACTTACAACTTTTGTTCCTAATTTCTCATCTGGCAGCTAGTAAAGCAACAATTCTAGGATCCCAGCTTACCCTTGTTCTGTACAATAAATGAAAGAATACAGTAGCCGCTTAGAAAACCAGGTAGGAGAAGGAAACAGAGATTGCAACCGGCAAAAACAGATATTACTATATTTTTGAGAGTTCATTATGCATTACTGCCCTGAAAGATGAATAATAGTTTTGAAAGCTTATAAAACATGTATTAAAATAGTTTTTGTAAATAGCTATAAAATAAAGTAAATAGACAGTACATATTTAAAGCATTAAGGCTCATGAAAACCTTGGTGATCTGTTGCTATGTGATTTGGTTTCTATGAAGTCTGCAGAAACTTTTTTTTTTTAATTTTATTTTATGGCTAAAGGCAGACAAAATCTTGAATAGGCTCACAACTGGGACACAAGGATTAAAATAATTTTTAGAAGGTTGGATAAAGTATTAAAATGGAAAAGGAAAAGCAAACACAGATAATTCCCAGGATATTTTGGATACTATTCTAACTGTCAGGTTTTTAGAGGAATATTTATTCAGTTGTCAGAATTTGTGTACATTAAAAATCTAAAGCTTACAAACAACTCCAATTACATGGCCACATGCAAATACACTGACAGTTTCTGGATAGAAGGAATAGAATTCTCCAACTTATAGGGATGTTTCCAGAAGCCAGTGTGGGAGAAGCTTTTGATTTTCTGTTCTGCAACTTTATGTGTTTGCTATTTGAGCTTTCTCTAACCCTATTGTTAATAAGATTACCAATGCAAAGCAATCAGTTGAGTCAGACTTGGCATTTGATCTGTAAGGCAGTAGAGGAAATTCATCAGGGTATCCACACACATACATTACACTATTTACACTGGCACTGTGATGAATTCCTACATCAGGACCATTGATTGTTTACCAACATGGATACCACAGGATCCTGGATAGGATCTCTATAATCTCTCCTCAGGTACATGATTAAGTAGCAAATGACACCCACCAGCATCTGGTGAGCTGTCAGGTGCCAGAAGGTGTTTGTAGTGGTAATTTGGCCATCTGCAATCTGTGTTGTCAGTGTATTGTAAGTTATCACTGTCTCAGGCAATATTAACTTGCAATGTTCTTCTGACACTTCTTCAGTGGGTTGTGAAGCAGACATATGGTACAAAATACTTCCTGCTGGCTCCTCCCACCTTTCCAATAGCAATGACTGCTGGTGCTTACCAGTGAAAATACTGTGGAGTGTGCTTAAATACTGTGGATTCTCTTCATGGTACTTTAATATTAATACTGCTGATGTATTTTTGCCCTGTTTTAGGTGTTCTGAGTCACTTTTGTGCACAATTCTACATTGCAAAGAACACAAGACATAGGAACATATGGCCCATGGTAATTACATATTTTGAAAATTACTTAGCAATTATACCTGAAGTTACCAAGTAGTTCAAAAGCAATTACCTTATAACTTGATTTTGGGTTCTGTAATAAGAGTTTCAGTTTATATGGAAAAATAACTAGATAATTATATTACAGTTATATGGTCATTAAACAATGGCCTAAATAATTAAGATTTTAATTTATTTTAACTTAAAAAAATTGCATCTGCCAACAACTTTTGTGCTATTGTTAGTTAAAACAGCTAAGACTTTTTTTTTTTTATTTACAGAGCTTACAAAATGTTGCTGACCCTCAAGATCTCCTTGGACTTCATGATCTTTGTGGGTTCTTTCCAAATCAGGATAATCTATAATTCTATGAAAAGACATATCAGATAATCCCTTAACTGTAAATAGTTTGGACTGTTATTGCTATCATTCTTACTGGAACATGTAAAAAAATATGGGGTTTGTTAGTTTTTCTCTTTTATTTTTGTAATATGTTTTCTCATGGAATTAATATCACACCTAGAAACCAATTAGAATTTAGAACAAAGTAGTGAAGATAGGAATCCTCCAACCACTCATTTTCAGTGGAAAAGTTAAGTGACCATAACTGTGGACATATTAAGGTAACATTGCAGCTAAAGGAAAAATTACCTGATAGATGCAAATGCATTTTTATTTTTAGACCAACAACTTCTGACATGGAGAATTAGAATGAGAAGACAGGAGCCCAAATGACAAATATATTGTGCATTTATTTAATGGGCACTGAGCAGTTTAGGGAATTGTTAATAACAGTCAGGGGCTTTCATCACTGAGTCACTAAGCTTGAATCTGGCCCAGGTCCATAGTGACTGAAAATCATTACAATTTGATAGTTCTTCAGTGTCCTATGCAAAATGAATTATGTTCTTACTCAGAAACTGATGGTCATTAGTAAAAATTACTACCCACTGGAGAAGAACAAGATAGATAAGTAAAAGTGTGGTAGAATAGGAGGTTATACAGAATTAAGATTCGTTATCACAGAAAGAGAAGGGGTTACATGAAGTATATCTATTACAGAATATTAAGAACATTAAAGGAGACATTATCAAAATATTTCCTTCTGAAATGTTTTATTCAGGCACAATGAAGTGTCTTTTCCTGTTTCCTCTCTTCTTTGAAAAAAAAAAATAATAAAGAGTTCCAACTTTTTTTGTCCTTGCTAAAAAAAAAAAAAAATCCAATCTGAAAGTTTGGTGTCATTGGTTTTAGCACCATAATCTAAAATAATAAACAAACCTCCAAAAACCTTTCTAAACCTGCAATAATTAGTTCAGCAAAATAGAATTAGCACTTAGCTTCATTTGGAACTGTTTAAGCTACTTGCAAATCTGGCATGTTTGAATGGTGACAAAAGAAAACAACTCACCAAACCTTTTTTTATTCATTTCCTCTTCATTTCTTTCACTCATTCAATGAAATAGAAATCGTAATCTGCAAACACTAGCATGGGTTTTTGTTTTCCTTTTTGCGTGGGCTTTATTTTTCATTTGTCTTTTTGATTTTACAACACTAGAAATACTAAGCATTTCAACAGTAGAAATTAAGTCTACTGGTAAGTGAGTTAACAAGTTCTGTGTATTATTTATTATCATTTACTCTATGGTAAAACAGAGGAAAATTGAAAGAAAGAATGTAGATAAATCACAGAATTATCAATTCCTTCAAACAACTTCAATCAGCTTCAAACAGCGAAAAATATAATCAGCTTAAATATCTCAATGTTTCATGAAGATTTTCTTTATTTGCATTCATCTCCACGGAATACTTTGCTGAAAGCAAATTAAAAGTTTCTTTATTCAAGACAAAGTTGATTTGTCCAATAAAAAAAACCACAAAGGCACATAAAGTGAAATTTATGAGATTCTTAAGGTTATCAACATACTTAGTACATCATGGAATAAATACTACCATCTTAGATGGACATTTTATTATTTCTTACTTGGTAACTTAGCTTCTTGATAAGCATTTCTATAGAAATTCATTAAAATGACCACATGACCAAATTTTCTCATCAGAGTTACAGGGGAGAAAGAGAAGAAAGCAAACTGCTTGCTCTTATACAGATATTTGCTCTGCCATGGTACTTCACTGTTTCTATAGTGCTGCAATTGTTCTTTCAAGAAGTTCCATAGGAGAGGGGGTTCACAGAAGTGAACCCTGCATATACAGGTCAATGTGTGTATCCTCTGCAGGAAACGTAACGACTATGTAAGTTTTTTTACTTTCCAGAGTTTCTGAGGACAGGTATGCTGAATACTATTAAACATAGTAATGAAATAAAAGAAAAAAAAAAAAAACACACCATAGATCTATTGTGCATTTTGCAAAAAAATCTCAACCCCCTAAACCAACAAACAAACCAACTCACCAAACTTATGTCTTTTCCCAGGTTTTCATGTTTTGAAATTCTACATCCTAACATGAGCAAACTGTCTCAAATGTGATTGGCATTCAAAAGCTCCCCCAAATAAACTCATTCCACCTACTATGTGGTTTTTAAACCACAGTTTTCCTGTGGATATGTCAATAATACCATCTAACTCCAATTCATAGGGAGAAAGCAGTTCCTTCTGTTAAAAGATTCAAGGCAAAAGCACAAAGCAAATCATTGATTTCCATGCCCTGGGAACTAACCTGACAACTAATTTTTCTTCATGGTCCTATTTTCCCCCTTTTACAATAAGACAAGGGTGGAATATGCACTCATTCTTTATTTGAAATATTTGTTGACTTCAGGGAATGTAAATTTTTATTTAAGTATTCTACTTAAAAACTCGTTGACTTCCTGTCATCCCTTCAGTGCATGTTTTAAAAATATATGCCCTTTCTCAGGCTAAAGAAATAGTTCTATATAAAGTAAGCTTTATAGAGGGACTCCATAAGCTCATATTTCTAAGTGGATATATATGCATTTCTCTCACCAAGACTCTATTAGCTTGTATCTTTTCTTTTTTCTCTCTTGCCCCCAAACCTCAATACACTTTCCTTCAAGCTATGAAGGTTTAGGACCCTCATAATATCCTAATTCCCAACTAAGTGGAATTTCTATTCTTTAGGGGAACACAGTTTTGAACACAACCTATACAGAAATCTGGGTCTTCACCATTCACACCATTGCAATTCAGGATCCCGCACCAGAATTCAGACCAAAAAAATATATTTTAGACATTATTTTCAGCTTAGGAACCTAGGAGACATGTCTCATAGAAATATAGATAAGAAAAAAAAATAATAATTAAATACAAATATTCAACACAAAACATAAGATTTAGATAATTTATTTTAAGAAAATTATCTTAACATAGTTTCTGGAAAATTCATCTTAATATAATTATTTCATAGGCTTTGTGAATGACTGATCTTATTTATCTATGTATCTAGTGATTCAGGTTTTTCTAGGATTGCTGATGCTTTTCTAAAAAAAAAACCAAACTTTTTTTGGATAAAGGGCTTCATTAAAGCTTTGTGCAGAAACTTAATGACAATTTCCAATTGATAACATATGCTAAAACATACCTTTTACTAGAAGTAATATTAGGTACTGAAAACATCATAGAGGTTCTTCAAGAAAAAGAAAATAAGCACTTGGAGGTAATAGGAAATGACAGTGAAAATTGCACCACTGCCTGAGTTTTCGGAAGATGGTAGATAGGGACTGTGAACTAATGTACAACATGAACTTGTTGGATATGAAAATAAATATGTGCAAATCAATATGTACCTTTTTATACAAACAGTTTGGCATACTTGGATGATTCTATGTTAAATATTGCAATGGTTGGAGAGTCTGTTATATGCAAAATATCACTTACAACTAAAGATAATTTTGCAATTGTTAGTCAAATAAAAGCCCAATAGATTGCAGGAATCAAACCTTGGAAAAATCTGAATAGAGGTGTGGACTCTGCTACAGGGTGCAGTAATTTCCAAAGAGCTGACTTATTTAAGAAGTTTTCATTTATTAAACTTTTCCATGTAATGCAACATCCCAATCAATTTGAGATCCAGAGAACAGAGACAGAGACTTGAATACAACCCCAATCTTCCAAACTCTGCTGTTTCTCCAGGGTAAGCACATAACAAGTTAAAGTTCTAGTATCTGAAAAATGATAACTTGCTTAGAGTCCTCTTGCTGTGGAACTACTCCCTCTTGCTTGATTATGCCCGTGTTTAGAGAATACACCTTGAACATTCATTGCAAATAAAGAGAAATGTTTATTCATTAAAAAAACCTCATTTTTTTATCATTTCTCCTCATTAAGAAAATACTGATATGTGACAACATTTTTACAAAGCATTCAAAAGGAAGAGTCATAAAAGAATAATGGAAATAAGAACAAAGAATAAAATGAAAAACATAGGTTTTTCTATCAGCTTAAATATAAGAATAACGATATTTACTTAAGTAGTTTCGGGTACTTATAAAACTAAAAGGCTTAGTTTAAACATTTTTATTGGGAATTGAGAATATAAAGAAAATACAAGGCCAAAAGTAAGAAGCATACATCTGTTCCTCCTCCTTTAATCCCATTTTTTTTCTTCAAAATTTAAAATGAATTATTGATTTAGGTTTGGCCTTATATAACAAAATATAAGATCAAGATTACAAAAGACAAGTAAAATTCAAAAACCTTTTTATACATTTTATTTTTCAATCTTGGAAAATTACACCATCCTTAAAAATGAAAAAAAAAAATCTTCTACTGCAAGTACAATCACTTTGCTTTCAAATGTCAAGATGATTGTCTCTGATATAGCCCATTTATATTGAATGGGAAAACACTGAATTAAAGGCAGCCAAAGAATGAAAATTTTCAGAAACTTCTCAAGATCTTTTGACTATATGAGGATTGGTCTCCCTTTGGATGTAAAAGAAATTTGTTTATATTTTTCAGAACATGTCTTCAATATTACAGTGAAGTAAATAGAACAGAAGCAGAGTGGAAAGTACATGTATCTTATAGGATTTTATTATTAATGCTATTCTCATACTTTTATTATGATTATTCCTGATGCTTTGATTTCAAACTTTTTGGTTAAGCAGAAATATTCTAAAGGATTTATATGTCAGAACAAAACAGCTTGAAAGTTAACTGCTTACAGCAACTGGCCACAAACTAGCTACAGAGAATTAGTCACGGGAATTATTCACTGGATGATTGTGAATAATGAGCTAATTTAGGAAAATCACAATCTGTTCATGGACAATTTGTGAGCTGAAGAGAGTTAAAATTCATCAACTAAATTATTTGTTATAAATTATTCACCAAGCTCTAATGAGCACCCAAAAATATGGCTGCTTATCTGAAACTTATTCAAATTATCCAAAGTGTTTCTGTATGTGTAGGAAAGCCAGAAATATTATTTTGTACTTTTCAATATATCTTGACAGTGTTTTCATTTTACTTATGTTGCAAACTGAAAAGTATATGACACAGAACAATGCAAAACTAAGAGATCTTAACAAGGAAGGAAGGAACACCCTATTTCACATCTAAAAAATATTTTCACTGATTTTAATTCAAACTTATGGGGAAAGCATTCTACTTTAGTTCATTCTTTTATTATAGTAGTTTTCATTGCTCAGTTGAATATATCTGAAAATAAGATAAACTGATTGAAAATGTTACTGGACAGCATATTTCCATAGTATATATTCCTGCCAGTCCTAATTCAACTTTCTAACAAAAAATTCACCTGTTGCTCTCTTTGTTGTTAATACTACTACTTCTGCTGTAACTTTTCAGTCTCTTACCACATAAGCAGTGAATATATCACTTTTCCTTTTTATCTAGCAATGCTGGTGATAAATGTTTCAGTAATCTGTGACTTTTAATTTTATATGGTTTACAGTGGCTATCAGAGAACAATGACAACACATTATAATAACCTTCCTCAATTACATGGTCAACCTAACTGCTACAAGTGTGTTAAGTAAAGCACAAGCACAATGTGCTTCTGCACATTAAATGCAGGTGCAACTGCATCTGCAGTCAGCAATGAGCAAGCATCACAATGGATAATATTTAAATACTTTGATGCCATAGTTGACAATTACTGAAGGCAGTAAAGAGATTCAAATTCATTTTAAAGGGAGCTAGGAAAATATTTTGGGTGACAGTTGTGGACTGTTGACCTTGGTTGCCCACTAGTTACCTACCAAGCTTCTCTGTCACTTGTCTTCCTAGGAGGAAATTTTCTCCAAAATAAGACAAAAAATTAATGGGCTGAGAAAAAGACAGTTTAATAAAGAAAAGCAAAACCTTCAAATGGAAGCAAAGGAAAAGAATTCTCTACTTCCCTCATGCTTTTTGGGGGAACCTCCCATCCTGCTCATCCTCCCATCCTGTGGCACATTCAGCTACTTCCTGGGAGCAGGACCTCAGGTCACACAGCGGCTAGTTCAAAAGACAAGTGTCGTAGTAACAAATGCCTCCCTGTTCCACTATTTTCCTTTTCTTTGTTGCTGAGCATTATGACATCCAGCATCTCTTTGATCTGTTTGGATTGGATATCCTCACTGTGTCCCTGCACCAGCTTTTTTTTCTCACTCTCAGTCCAACAGTCCTAGCTTGGAGAGAGCCCTGATGCTTATCTTACATAGTTTTAGTCACATAATAGAAGGTCAATTAATTTCATAAAATTTGCTATATGAACTATATTTTAAGTTAGTCACCATAGGCTTCCCTCGCATTCAGTGAGAAGAAAAAGGCACGTTAACAAACTGATTTTTCCCAATCATTTTAGATTTCCTCTTTTAGTATAAGATTAATTCCATTAAAGGAGGGACACACGGCACTACAGTGGCCAGAGAAAGACTCTGGACTGATTATCTCACCTAAATCTAACTTCTATGCATCTATACACCTATAAAGGACATGAGACTCACTATAAGCTGAGACTGCAGTTTCCTTAACTTTTTCTGCAGGCAGTAGAAAGAGAAAAGGGCTCATCTAGAAAATTACTTTAAAGTTTAGCTGATCTGAATAACATCTGAAGATTTTTTCTTCTCTCTTTTGACTTTGTGGTAACAGGACTGCAAAACAAGGAGCTTCTATCATGTATTGAAAATTAAAAGAGAAAAATGGTGAACAAACATTAAGGTTTAAGGAGCATCAGCCAAATTTCTAAAACTTGCCAAGTTAATGTGGGACTTAGTAACTGAACTTTGAAAACATTGGTGGATTTTTCATTATGTGAGATTGCACACAAAATTACTCACTTGTTTGTCAGTGTTAATTACTTATTATACTTCTGTTATTTTGTTTCTGTTTTAGTTTTTGTTGGTTTGTTTGTTTGTTTGGATTTAGTTTTGGCTCATTGAGGAAAGATTTAGAGAAGAAAAGAGGTTCAGGAATATACACAATACCTGAAAATATACACAATACCTAATAACATACACAAAACCACTCATCCTAGGACATTGACCCATTCTCAGAGTGAATTTCACATTCAGGCTGTCATACAACACTTTGTCTTAGTCACCTAAATGTATGACTCCAAATACTGAGATTATTTTCCAAAAATCATCTGTTTTCACTAAAACAAAGTAGGTATTCTCAAGGTACAAATCATAGCCTGTTGAAACCAAAACTAGGTGGATACAAGCTCTGCTGATCTGGCTGATATGCTCACTGTTTATGCAGTATGATACATGAAGTCTAGGTCAATAGTTCAGATTTAGATACCTAAATTCTAGATATCCAGAATAAAAATAATCCTCCTTTTATTATTTTGTTCTGGTTTAGTGTTTTGCTCTGTATTCCTGCTTTGTTTGTCAGCGCAGACTGGGAACCAACAAGCTGTAAAATAGTTCTGTGATGAAGAACTGGTGGTCCCAGTGGACAGCAACCTGTTTATGAACCAGCATTGTGCCCTGGGGGCCAAGAAGGACAAAGATCTTCCGTGGTGCATGAAGAAGAGCATTGCCAGCAGGTTGAGGAAGGTGGTCTCATCCCTCTAATCTGCCCATGTGAAGCCACATCTGGATGCTGTGTCCAGTTCTGGGCTCCTCAGTAGAAGAGACCCATGGAGCTCCTGGAGCAGATACAGTGCAAGACAACAAAGATGATTTTTAACTCTGCCCAGGAGTTTTCTCACTTTTCTGATTCTCTCCCCTATCCCACTCAGGGAAATTGACCGAGTGCCAGTATTCTTAGCTGCTGGCTGAGGTCAAACCATGACAAGTTGTCAAAACAAAGGTGAATTTTAATGTCGTGATCTGGAACTGGAAGAATTGTCACCCTGGGAAAATACTAGACCTTTTCAAACATTCAGATTTTATTGAAACTTCAAAAAGGGTGTTAGTAAAGCTAAAGATTTCTTTGTATGGAAATGCAGAACACCTGGATGAAAAATGGAAGCAGAGAGGGAATCTGAAAGAAATATGAACGTGTTAGCAAAAACAAAGATGGTTTTCAGAATAAGAAAAACTTTCAAAGTTTTTTAGAAGGGAAAAAGAAAACAAACTTAACAAAAAAAACCAAACAAACAAACAAAAAAAAAAAGGAGAGATGGGAGATTTTTCCAAACTCCATCTCTTCAGATTCAGTTGCAATTTCTATTTCTAAGTTAGACATTAAGCAACTAAAGAAGGGATTTGGGGGTAACCCGCATTAATGAAGTTGAGAGCCACTTTTCACAGATCTAAAGTAGATCCAAATTTATGGCTTTGGAACCTGTTGCAAAAATACTTTATTTAACCTTTCTACAGTGTGAAAAAACAGCCTCACTTTCAACTAGCTCATTTATGCTATATGTTGAATCATAAATAATTACATAAGGAAGGATGAACTTCCAGTTAAGTCACAAAATCAAGTCACAGGAGATAAAAATTCCATATAACCAACTGCCATATTTTGCCTAAGTAATTTAAAACAAAAAAAAATTATATTACAGCTAAGTGTTCTGTGGCATTCAGATGTTATTGTGATGGGGAAATATAAAGATAGATAGCTAAGGATTGCAGAATAGAGTATTTCTATTGCAACTGCTCAGGATCACTGTTCCCACCTGGATTCTCCAAAATACATCACTGTCTGCTAAATTTCATGCTCTCATATGTGCCAAAGATAAATAAATAAGATAAAGCACCTTTCACTGAGTAAACCCTTTATTTGGTATAGCTTAGAGCATTGCAAGATTTTACATAACCCTAAGGCAATAATTGTGACCCACAGTTTGCATTTTGTGGCTTATTACTCAGAGATCTACATTTAGCACCACTGTCATTTCCTCTTTAACTGGGAAAGGTGAAGATTTTATGGAAATTATAAGTCAAAAATGTTTATCCATATTTACTCTTAAATTATCAGCAGCATAAATGCAGAATAGCTCAGATCTCAGTGTTTTTCACAAAGGCACACAAGGTATGTGCTATGCAACAAAATTCAATTTTTATATATATATA
>LTAT01000001.1:61150515-61161526 GCA_003286495.1 Chlorodrepanis virens | reverse complement strand
TTAATAAAATTTTTTTTCCCTCTCATTTTTAAGTTGGAGCCTGCTCTGCTCTGTCTCTGATCACATCTCACAGTAAATACCAGGGAAGAAGTATTCTCATGAGGGCACTGGCATTAAGCCAAACTCAAACCATGACAAAAGGTCATCAAGTACCCCCTTCTTCTGCAATGAGCAGGGATACCTTTAACTACATCAGGTCACTCAGAGGCGCATCCTACCTGATCTTGAAAGTTTCCAGGGATGGGACATCCACCACCTCTTTAGGAAACATGTGCTAGTGTTATACCAGTCTTATTGTAAAAAACAAACAAACAAACAAAAAAAAAAAACCAAAACCAAAGAAAACCCCAAAAAATCCTTATATCTACTTTAAAGAGATATTCTTTAAATTTAAAACCATTACCCCTTCTCCTATCACAACATTCCCTGACAAAATTTGTCCCCATCTTTTCTATAGGCCCTCTTCAACTATTGAAAGGCCACAATAATGGCTCCCAGAACCTTCTCTTCTTTAGGCTGACCAAATCCAACTCTTTCAGCCTAACTGCACAGAAGAGATGCTCCAGCCCTCTGATCATCTTTGTAGCTGTCCTCTGGATCCTACAGTGACTACACTGTTACTGATTTATTTTTATGTTCTACTAGTACCTCAGGTCAGGCTCTATTTTTTCTTACTCAGGGATAAAACCTCAGTTGTAGACAATGGGTATTGTAAATAGGAAAGATATAAAAAAGCTGAATAGGAGAGAGACATGAAGACAAATGATCGATACCATACCAGAACAGAGCCCTGGCCTTGGAAGATATGCCATGTAGCATGAGACAGTCCACAGCAGTATTTTGGCAGAGGGCTGGGCCCAGTTAAATTCTGTTTATACTTAAATGGCTCCCTACAACTAACCTGTTAATGATAAAGTGATTGCCACAGTGCCAGCAACATCCAATTGCCAGGCACTGTGGGAATTTCAGCCAACTGTATCTTCCCCATGAGCAATTTGAAGCAGAGAGGTCATGTACACGTCAAATGTATCTGTGACTGAATGTGCTTCAGCAGCCAAGTCTAGTTAATCTCCATGCTATCAATTCATTTTCAAACCACAACAAGTGCATAAAATAGGAGCAACCACTTAATATCTGGCAGAGTACATAACAAAAGTGAATCCATGTAGCATTGGTCAGCACATGGCAGCCGAAAAATGAGATAGCAATGAGTCCATTGCTACGTATGTTAAAACAAAAAAAAAAAACACAAAAAAAAATAAAACAACAAGGCAAAAAAGATTTACAAACTTATTATCTTTAGAGAGAAATAGCAGTCTATTCCTATCTTGCCAACTCAACATTCCCTCACAACAGTTTTTCTTGTCCAGATTTATGTTAATGTTACACTCATTAACTTGGTAAACCTGTGAATTCCAGGCTGTTAAAACCAGATTTCATTCAAATATACTAGCCAACAAAAGAATCTTAGCAAAGCAGTGAAAACATTAATTAGCTTCTGTTTCCTTATTTTCTTGTGGATTTCCCCCCACCCTTTCCAGCTTCTACTTCAAAATATCCTTTGGCTGTCATTTTCCACTTGTCTCTCTTTTATTAAGATTTTGTCCTCCAGAGATTCATTTTTAGTTCTCTCTGTCTTATCACCATATTAAGTTATATGTCATCTACCATGATGACTCACAAATCTTTTTCCTCAGCCTTGATTTAATTTTCATACCCTAATTACCTGGGTTGCCCTTTTAATTGTCAAGACTTAGCTTTTGAAAACCTGAGCTTTTTTTTTTTTTTCCCAGCTATAAACAATTTCCTTCTTCCCTCATCTACCCACTCTAACAGCCAGTAATTTGGTCTGTTCTCTTTTCCTCTCTTTCCTCCTCTTTGGCCTCCTTAGGGATCAACTGGATTTTCGCTTGCAACACACACTGGAAAGGATCCTTCCTTTGGATACCCACTGTTAAAAATGAAAATGTCTCATATTTCAATGTCTTCTTAGTAATAATGACAATGTGCCTACAGGAATTACCTGAAAAAATAGCCTTTGGAAAGGGTTTTAAACTTATGTATAATATTCTGTATACGATTGAATCTCTAACCTTGTTTATAAATAACAAATAATGGGAAGCATATATATTCAGTGAATCAGTAAAATTCTTAGAGCAGGTCTAAAATAAATAAATAAGTAGGTTGGATGGTTCATCCTGATTCCAGTATACCATTTCATCAAATGTGTCATTCGATTTCTTCTCTCTCCCTGCCTGTTTGTAACTGTGACAAAAGTTTTTAATTTAGAAGGAACAGACACTCTACTTTTTATCTTTTTAAATGCCTGAGTCCTTTAGCAGTTACACATTGTGGTGGTTTTAACACCAGCTGGAAATTTTAACTCCAAAGAGGCCACTCCCACCCTTTTTGATAACAGAGAGACAAAAGGAGAGACTATGGGTTGAGATAGCAATTTACTGAAGCCTAAAAGCATTGAGGTAAGAAATGCACAGTAAAAATAGCAATATTGATAACAAAACAATACAAAAACGTTGTTTTACTCACATAAAGTTTCCAACAACCTCAACTTAGTTCCATATGGCTGTCAGGAGAAAGAAAAAGATGGCAGAGTCTGCCCGTAGGAAGCTCCCTGCAGAGTTGCTTTTACATTACAAGGTTAACAAAGAATGCTTTGTATTGATTGTTATATTTTCGAATCCAGCAACACTATCATCCAGTGGGATATACTATAACTTTTGGATGTTGCAGGTATAGAAACAAGCACTAATTACCACTGCTGTTCTAATAGCTGTGAAGAACTGCAATTCACCTCACAAAAAGTGTGAATACTGTGAAAAACATATGCCCTGACTATTATTCTGCGTTTACACCTTTCATGTGAGTCTACACTTTCTACATTCATTACACATTCTACATTTGTAACAATTGTAAGATAGATTTTCTGCTTTCATACAGCTAAAATCATCAAGTACTTTGTTTATAACAGCTGTTCTTCTTTGGCCCTGACAATCCTGCAGTCTTTAAATACTTCAAATTTTATATTATTTTCTTTATAATACTTCTTAGATATGGGCTTCTTTTGGTTTCTTGTTCTCCAATAGCTTGCAGGCAAACTATTCATTTCCCATTGAGGGAATTGGTAATGTTCCACATGGGATCAAGGCATCAACACTTACCTTTGCTGTGAAAAATAAAACCAGCCCTTATTACTCTCTCATTAGCTTTTGTTTTCATCTGTTGTTCACTGAAATGTCTGTACGCGCCCTCTGAGATAGTTTATTATAATGTGTAACAAAAAAAAATTGTTAAGAGACACATAAAAACCTTGGAAATGAATAGCAAGTGGACCTAATAAAACTATTACTAACCTAGACTAAAACATGCTATACAGTGGTATCAGATTGGTTACTTATGCAAACTCTTGGGCTGGTGTCTCTTCCTCCTTTATTCTATTCTTGCAAAGGTCATCACTTTGAATTGTAAGGAATGGGGTGTAACTACACATGTCAAACTATGAAAGAAAATATGATGCACCTTGACACTTTTCAAGTATTGGCATTGCTATAGTTTAGAAGAAGGAAAGTATACAACTGAGTTAGTAGGAAAACAAAATAACTTGTTCTTTAGAAAAATGTCATTACTTCAACATTTGTCTAATCTTAAAACGTGAATGATTTACATTTTATCCTTAAATATTAGAATATGGTAAAAAATAGGATGTATAGAATAGACTTTTCCTACTATGTAAAAATAATGTGAAACAATACCATTAAGTGATGCATTTTTTCTTCCTCAAAATGCAATATTTGACATTTCAAATTGGGATGATAAAACAATTTGCTTTGATAATGTTATTTCCTGGAAGTATTCAAAACAAGTATGTTTCTTCAAAAAATTTTTCTGATATAATTGTATATAATGAATAAAAATCAGGTTAAATCATAAATTAAAAAAAATAATTTATTTAAGTTTGTTCTTAACTTAGGTAATCCATTTGGAGAAAACATTCATTTTCTTGAGTTCAACATCTATACATATATCTGTCCCAGGAATGATGTTTGTAATATGAAGTTTTACAGAACTAGTGTGAAATTTATTACTTCAGTTAAATAAGCCATTGATTCTGTGGTAATAGACTCACTGTCTGAAGTAGCTCATCAGTTGCAAAATTGGTTTTGAAATTACAGGGTTGATGTTGAGATGAACATCTTGAAAGGGCAATTCTTAGTACTATAAACTATGCTCTCAAACAAACGAGATTCTTTCTTTAATCATTGTCAACAGTCATTTGTTTCATAAAAATTGTTATGCCTTAAGTACTTCAGCAAGTCCATAAAGAGGAGAAAAAACATATTTGCATGAACACAAATCTCTATGTATGAAATATAAACATATATGCACAAAGATATATATACATGTACTCTCTTAGTATTTGAAATCTAGCTGCTATTGATTGTACTGCAGGTTTTTCAAATTCTTTTGCAGATCTTTTACATGGGTGCTGAGAGTTTTGATGGGACATTCTTAATTGCTTCTCACTTATTAAGTTGTGAGGAAAGTGTGATCTAAATGAAAAAAAAAAAAAAAACAAAGAGAAAAAGAAAATATTTCCAGCTTATCAGGCTTGGCTACTGAAAAAGAGGGATAGAGAGCAAGCTGCATTGGTAAGAGCCAGCAGTTTACTTTCAAGGCAAATTGTACGCATTCAGACCTGAAAATATTCCCATGAGACTGTCACCTCTGCAAACAGTGAAGTTCAGGCTGGTAGGTTTCATGACATTATGCTGCATTTTATGAAGTCACATGCCAAAAATATATTATGCCCAATTAATTCAGTGCTTTGTAGATACAGTAATTTGGAAATGCCTATGACAACAGCTCCTGGCCAGGATATTCAGAAACAGATTTTTTGTCAGTATGGCTTGCAGAACTTGTCCCAAAACGCTAGGCTGCAAGATGACATATGAGGAAGTAAAAATGTCTACAGGTGACCTTGTGCCTTTGTATTTTACTTTCAAACTCCTATCTTCCTCTATTAAAATAATATTAGAAGTACTATCTCTTTTTAATGTAACATTTTAGAGCTATATTAGTCTGTTTTAAATGTCTAAGGAGCTTGAGAGCATGATGGAAGCATAGACTGTATCAGAACATTGTGATTCTGAATGTATGGTTTCATTCACGCTTCTTGCATATCTTTCCATGCCCTTTTGAAATGCATCCTCCTTACCTTTCAGGCTATCCCTAGTTTACCATGAGACACAGTGATTTCATTTTGGCTTTTTTCTAGTAGAACGGAGTGACAAACCAAGGGACAGTTGGCAAATGCCAATGAACAGCTAAGAAGGGCTGTGTGATATACTGTAGAAAGAGATGAGGAATTGTGCCATTGAGGAGTTCAACAAACATCAAGGAGGAAATGTTCAAAGGAAAAATTTCAATTTCAAATCTTCACTAAAAATACACTGGCTTGAAAAAAGATGCAGAATGTCATCAAAGGTTTAGTTCTATGTGTGCTGCCTAATTCCAGAAAATGCACATCAGTAGATTTTAAACAAATATTTGACAATCACTTGCAAAGCAGGACTCTGAACCTTTTGTGCAGTCTGAACTGCTACATGAAAGGATATCTTTTCAGTTTACAAAATACATGACAAGAACAGGAACAGAGATGTGAAATAAAAAGAATTTCTAAGGCACCTACTTAAATTTCTTGTTAATTCATATCAATTAATACCATTACTAGCTGAGAATACAAATGCCTATAATTTTCTCATAAAGTAATGCTTTTCTTTGTGAATTCAGTATGTACCTTTAGCTGTTATGTATTCCATTATATTTCTACTCTAACTTGCAAACAAAACTTCATTTTGTCACTATTTCATTTGATGCAATTCTTCCTTTGCCTTTTATATCATGAAATTAGTCACTTGAAATTCTCCTAGGAATTGCATCTCTTGCTCTGCTGCACACAGTGCAAGAACACCTGTCTTGCCAAGAAAATAATGGTAGACAAGGGCAATTTTCAGGATGGTGTGGCTCTTGCCGATTAGAATAAATTGGAATAAAGAAGCAACAAGTAAAACCAAAACAAATATATAGCCAGTTTAAAGACATGTTTATGTAACATGTTAAAACACATGACAATTTTAACATAGGATTTTTTGTTTTACTTTTCATTCAGTGGTAGATTTAACTATTTGTCTGAACTCTTTTACTCGTCTTTCTCATCCTTTCTGAACACAGAGGAGTGGAAGAGAGCTTATACTTGGAAGGAGAGGACAGAATACAAATGTAATAGTTTTGCCTTATGATTCAGCAGGCATCCTCCAGTTTACAAAGGCAAGTAGAGAGATAAAAAAGACTTCAAATAGAGATCTGACCACTCTTTAGAGGTATACTAACTTTACTTTACAAGCTGGCTCATACTGGGAAATTAATTCAGCTATAAATGAGAAACCCAGCCGGCTCCATAAAACCAGCCCCTGGGTGGACTAGCAGGAATCTCAACCAGTTACATCCCATCCTAAGCTGCAGGCACTTCACTGGTCCAGGAGCTGGGCAGTGTCAAAGATCAGACCAATGAGCTATCCAGACCGGGTTTTTCAAATGCCTTTTATAAAGAAGGGCTCAAGGAATAAATGGTCCTTGTTGCCACATGGACATTGGGGTGTGTGTTGTCCCTGTCTCAAACCACCAACCTCATGAAACATGTGGAACTATTAAACATAATATACTAAGTTAGCAGTAACCATGTGAAAAATACAAATTATCCTTCTCAAAAAAGAGAAAGTAATCAAAAAACTCCACATTTAAAAAAAAAAATCTCAATAAATATTATTTTCAGTGAGGTGAGACGTACACAGAGAAGTTGCCCCACTTTCCAAGACATTAAAAGTCACATTCCATTCTCTTCATGGTTTCAACATGACACAATTCAGCCATCACTGAAGATCCTGAGAAAGCTAAGTAACACTTAGTTAAAAAACTGCTTAACTAATGGCAAAGTGATGGGTTAGGATACTTTTACTACTGAAGCTAATACATAGGACTCAGAATTTTCAGAGTTCAGAGAAAAAAGTTTAATGATATTGAGAGATGAGTCATACTGTCAATAAACAGAGGGCACTCATTAGGTTTCATGTTTGTGGATCTCTTAGTAATATTTGATATTGTGATTGTTAGTTTATTTAAGAAATGTGTCAAGTTAAAATGAAAACATTAATAATATTTGGGGGGGTTTTTTGGGTCATAATTTTTGTTCATACTGTGGGAAAAGTGTGTTAGTTTTTTCTGTGCCTTACAATTTTGGTTCTCTTATCATCCAGGCAGGGTGTAATACGGTTTCTTTCCAAAGGCTCCTTGTCAATGGCTCTCAGAGGTCATTTTCAAAAAGAAAGTGCACTTGCAGTTTTAATCAATGTCTTTAAAAAGACAACTGGGAAGTGTTTCCACCCAGGTCCATGTTGTATACCATGGTATACCTATGACCTCCAACATAAATTCAACCAAATCTTTGCTATTGCTTTGAACTTTGTTTTCCCACAGTTTTCTCATCTCTTGACTATCCACACTCTACAGACATTGGTTTGAACTCAGTGTGTAGGTTGACTTGGACTGCATTCAGTATTTCCATTCAGAAAGAAAAGTCAGATTGAAAGAAAGACATATATGTCATTATCCAACCCTTTCTTGGCCTGGGAGGAAATGATTTCCTGAATGAAGAATAAATGACTGAAAGCCAAGCTGAAAAATACAGAAATGGAGAGAAGGTATTTGTCAAGACTTGTCCCCATACGGGCCACCAATTTTTGGCGTCGGTGCTTGGCGCCAGTTTATTATCTTGCTATAAACCTTTCATGCCTTCTCTCTGTGAGTTCCCATGGGCAGCTCCTCACAACACCTGACTCCTTTTCTCTTTCTTCCACAGGGCTGACTGGCTCCTTCCTGTCCCTTGCAGCACATACTAACCCTTACTGTCCCTTGCACGACCACCTGACCCTTCCTCCTCAGAGCACAGCCAACAAATTCCAGCTCTTCTCTCAATGAGCTAACCCACACTTCTCTCAATGAGCTAACCCACTCTTTTATAACACCCATCCTTATTGGACACAGCTGTGGCCTATTAATGGCAGGCCTGTTCCTACTTTTTGGTAATTAGTATAGCAGCAACTCCTCAGGGGCAAGATTGCCTTCAGCACTATCTCTATTCTCTTACAAGCCGTCCTCCCACAGGTATTTGTAAATCTCATATAAATTTGACAGTGAAATCTTGGTTGTTTCAGGTACAAAATCACAATTAGACAGTTCAGTGCATTCTTTCTAAAATACACCGACGTTCCTTGGTAATCATAACATCCTTCACATTCTAACTTTTTTTTATCTGGCTATAAGCTTCTAGACTGACCAGTAATGTATCTTCAATCCATCCAGCTTCAACCAGTCCAATATATCTTCCTATCAACACAAACAACTACAAATAATGTTTTGGTTTTTTTCCCCAAATTTACACTGCTTTACACATGAAAAGTTAGAAAAGTTCTTAGTGCCCTGGTTTTGAGACTAAGACCATAGAAACACAAAACTATTGAGGCTTGAAGGGACTCCTGGAGGGTCACCAGGTTCAACCTCCTATTTCAAAAAAGCCACCTAGGCCCCCAGGGCGTGTGCCCAGGACCATGTTCAGATGGCTTTTTAATAACTGCAAGGAAGGAAATTCCACAAAGAGCTGTTTTCAGTCACCTCACTTTAAGAAAGGCCTTTCCTGGTGTTCAGACATTTGCTTGATCTGTAATATAATTCTTTTTCAGAGGTAATATACCTCTGTGTATTACTACCAGAAGGAAGCATTGCTGACTCATGTCTAACTCACAGCGCAACGACATCCATGCTTAGTCTGTACTGGTGCAAGTTAGTCTGGCTGACCTGCAGGACTTGGAATTTTTCTTTTCTCAATCAAGAAAAGTTAAGGAAAATAAAAAATCTGAAACAGTGGGAAAGTATGCTGAAAAATAAGGAAATGTATGAAACACATAAAAGAGCAAATAAGGACATAAGCTACTTAATATATGGACTGATAAGAGCAGACACTAAAAATGAAAAATACCTTGTATGACTCTAGGAAAGGCAAAGAAATACTTGACTGTATTCTGTTTAGACAGTACTTCTCTTTCCTGCAAGAAACAGGGAAAACATGAGGGGAAGAATAATAAACTGAAAAAGAGAGGTCTTATTGCCTTTCTGCTACTGCAAAAAAGTGATAGAAAAGTAACAAACCATGGAGAAGTCATATTGCAATAAACAAAAAGGCCAGAGTGAAAGACTGGACAAACACAATTAGGAGGAAAAAGATAGGAAAAACTTGAGGAAAAGGTAGATTTCACATTCAGATTTCTGCTGTATAATGGGTTTGACCTTTAAATTACTGAATTTACATTTTTCTTACCTCTGCATTCTACTTAGTCCTAAGGGAAATTTTACATTTTAAAACACTTTGATCAATCCATCAAATTGAGCTATTTATGAGCCTAAGTAAGAACAACTACCCTTCTTAAAATGTACTTTTCTAAATTTGTACACTGTAACTGCCAACAAGGAGCTTACATGGTGCTGAAGTTAGTCATGTACGTTTCTGAGGAAGTATTTTTTGAGATTTCTCAGAACAACAGTTTAGATCTAAGTCAGTAGGGCCCTTATTAAATTAAATTGCACACATGCTGAATCCTTGATATCACACTTAGTTAGTCCAAATGTTGTGAAGAATACTGAGGCAGATGATATTTAGATTTTATATGTACTGGTGATATACATAATTTTTCTTATTCACTTGTTTTTTCAAATGCAGATATTAGGAATGTAGCCAGGTAAATTTCTTGTTTATGCTTTTTCTTCTCTTTATTCTCCTAAAAAGCACAGAAGAAATAAATAGCAAATCTAGAAAATCCTTGGACCTTTGGAGGAAAATAACTTTGTTAAGGATATACCATGGTTAAACAGCATGGCATTTACAGCAAGCAAACTTATGAACTTGCCAGCCTGTAAGTTACAACCTAGTTTGAACTTTACATTATCTTGAAGTATTTCTCAGAGAACACAATACTGATTCTGTACTTTGAGGGGTGGGTTGTAATAAAGTATACCCATGTAACATTATGCAGTATTGTGTTTCATTCTGTCTAGTAGGGTCTATAAAAGTTACTTATTTCAAAGAACTTTGCAAACATACTTAAATAACAGTATAGCTTCAAAGAGTGAACTGTTGAGAAAACTTGCAGTAAAAATCAAAAGTTGTCCAAGGTTACAAGTAAATTAATTTAGACTCAGTGCCTTAACAGAAGCTTTGAAAGTTCACACTGCATATATATTTCTTTTCTATTTTACTTGTGTCATGGTTTGAGCCTGGCGCAATGCCAGTGCCCCCATGAGAATACCTCTTCCCTGGAATTTACTGTGAGATGTGATCAGAGACACAGCAGAGCAGGCTCTAACTTAAGAATGAGAGAAAAAAAAACTTCATTAACCTAAAACTACAAGAGAAACACACAGAACACAGGATGAAAACCTTCCAAATTTCCTCCTCCTCCCCCCATCAAATTTCCAACTCAGTTACCACCCTTTAGATAATCAATTTCAATTCTTCGAGATGAGAGGAGTCTCTCTTGCACCACAGACTTCCCCAGGAAACACAGTTGAAACCTCCTGTGTTTCTATGTCACGTGTGGCACCGCCCGGAGAACATTTGCCATCGTGACCTCTTCCTTCCATGTCCAGTGCTCTCACCACTGCACATGGACCAGAGCTGCTTCTAGGGTTTTTCCCTTTAAGGATGCTTTGTCCAGTTCCAAAAAGAGCACAGTCTCTCTCCTTTGGGACACCTGTCCCCCCCAAATTTCACCCCCGTGGGGCCGAGGGGTTCTCTTGAACAGAGATCATCTTCCTCTTCTTTTTCTTTTCTCTGAAACGGAGGGCACCACCACCACCCTCCTCACCCGTGGTCTCTGTCCGCACA
>LTAT01000001.1:61127753-61149941 GCA_003286495.1 Chlorodrepanis virens | reverse complement strand
AGCCTCGCAGTGCTTCTCCACCCTTCCATCCTGCAGGGGCCTTCACCTCCCTTCTCTGTCCCAGGCCTGGCCTACCTCCTCCGGCCGCATGGCCTCCCCTCCCCCCCCAGCCTGGAGCTGGGCATGGGAGGTCTGCGCTCGCTTCCAGGACCGGAACCAAAGAGAGTTTCCCCCTGGCAGTTCACAGGTTTTAACCCCCTGTGTTCTCAGAGGCATATCCATGCCCTCAGTGGACAAACCAGGTGCCAATATTACAATCTGAACACCCATTGGTCTGACCACACCATCCCAAAAAAACTCACTTCCTCTCAAACCATGACACTTGTTAGCAAAAAAATTAATATTACTGCTCAATTTAATTTATCTATCTTGCTTTCTTTAGGTTAGATCCTCAAGAAAAAGATAAAAGTCAAGAAAGAAAAGTGAACTGAACTATAAATGTTTTAGTAGTCCTTATTTTCTGCTTTTAGCATTGTGTTGAATTAACATTGACTGGATTCCTGATGACTACCCAGATGTTCCTCACTCCACATTCTTAACTGAATAGAAAATACTAAAAGAAAATATTAAAAACTCATGGGTTTAGTTAAACAGAGGGAGTTTGCCTTCCACATGGTCACATCATCACATGGATGTGTCATCACAAAAACTGACTTGGTGAAAATTTATTGCCAATTAAAACTATAGGACTGTGAGAACAAAGACAAAAGTAAACCAACACTTGTCCCCTACCCCTTTTCCAGGCCTAGCTTCACTATTTCTTTCCCAACTCTTCCACCTCCTTCCCTATGGGCAGTGCTGGCAGGATGGGGAGTGGGGACTGGGTTCAGAAGCAGTCTGCTGCTCCTTCCTGCTCCTATGTTTTTCTTGCTCCTGTATGGATCCTGCCCCCAGGCAGCAGTCCATCAGAAAATGTCCAACTGCTCCAGCATGGGATACTCCATGGTCTGCAGGGGAATAACTGCTCTACTTGGTCCCCTCCAGAGGCTGAAGAGGAATGTCTGCTAGAGTCTTTGGAGCACTTTCTCCTCCTTCTTGCCTGACCTTGGTGTCCACTGAGCTCTTTCTAACATGTTTCTCCCCACCCCTCACTGCCTTACAGTGTTTTCCCCTTTCTCAAATGTGTTTATCCTGAGGTGCCACCACCTTGGCTAGGAGCTGTGGAGCTCAGCTGTGTCCTGCAGTGGGTTTGCTGGAGCTACCTGGAACTGTCTGTATGCAGCATGGGACAGCTCCAGCCATCTCTCACAAAGGCCACCTCTGCAGCCCCCTACTACAAACACCTGCACCCGCTACAAACAACAGTAAAAGTGAACCGCCCCACCCCTCATTAAAATCTAAAAATACAAGATACAATAGAAAACAAATAAAATAGGATATCAGTACTATGAAGACAAAAAAGGGCAAAATTTGGATTACAGTCAAACTGGATCCTATTGGCCTCTAGAGAACAATTTCTTCTATGGTTTTGAAATTCTATGGTTAAAATAGTTCTAATGCAATGACAGCACCAGTAAATTAGCCAGTTAGAGGATAATTAATCAACAAATGGAAAGGATATTGCCTTTATCAATAGCTATTTAAAAGTTAAAACCTTAAAAAGAAAACTAATCACTCAGATTCATTATGTGGTTTATGAGGAAAAGAAAAAAGCAGGAAAAAGAAATTCAGAGATGGCATGACTCAACCCTCAAAGCTGATGACCCCTCTTGTTCTGTTGATTATGAGCAAGACCTTGATTAGCAGAGTCTTGCTAGTTTTTTAGATCCCTAAATAGCTTCAATATCTCTTCTAGTGGTGCTATCAATTGAGATTAATCCCAATTCAAATTTCCAGTTTCAATATCAGTGAAACTGAGTATTCATATTCTAATATACTTAGGACTCTTACCAGGGCAAGATATGCTTTTCATCTTGCTCTTTTATTTTTTTTCCTTTCCTATTTTCAGTTGTTTTATTGATTTTGTTCAATTGTAAAATTTTTGATAAGTACTATCTTCCTTATAATTAATTATGCTATTCTTATGGCAAGGACATGTTAGTCCCTGATCAAGCTTGTGTGGTCTCCTCAAGATACAAATAATAAATTAAATTAAATCTCCATACTTAGAGTCTGACTAATAAAAATGTCAAATATTCCTTTCAGATTTTTCATCAGTAAAAAACCTTTTCAGATGCAGATAAGTAAAAGCTTTTTCAGATACTGCCCTTTATTTTTTTTTGAACGCTAATGTTGCAACTTTATCTTTTATTTATTTCTCACTATTATAACAAAAACATTACACTGCAGGTACAATAGAACTAATGAAAAATGGCTCTTGCATCCTTAAGCATGACTTAGGAAGTAAAATCTCAGCCTTTCATGAGCTTTAAAATGTTTATTTAGTGAAGAAACCAAAGTGAGCATACCAAACTTGCTTTTGACTTAAGATTGTGATTTTAGACCTTCTGAATTTAGATCACTTCTTATAGTAATGTAACTGCTTAGAAGAATTTTTCTGGGAAACTCACTTGTATCCAGAGGAGATTCATATGTCATTTCTCTCCCTAACTTCTTTATCGATCAAAATATTTGCTGACTAATCTGTTAATGTTTTATTTTTATTATATTTTTATTGCAAGGTAGTATTTTGCACAACTTAAGTTTAAGATCATGTAGAATGATATGTATTGATTGATAAAATATTTTCTTTAGTGCTGAACACTACGTATTTCTTAATTTGTTTGTGTGCTTCAAATTGTTCTTAATATCTGATGCATTGAATAGCACACAAATTCAGCACAGTTCATCTGAAAGCTTGTCAGAACACTTCTTAAAATGCATCAAATAACAAGTTTATATTATTCAACTTAGTGTAATGTAGATTGAGTGTGCATATTTTTCTAACATCATTCTCTCCATTCCTTTTTCCTTTAATTCTGTTTTGAAGGTAGGAGAGAATATAAATAGATAGTGTGCCATTTTAGTTGTTTTTTTGTTAGTGAGAACAGTAAGGCAATTTGATATAATCTGCCTGGGGATCTTTCAGTGATTAAAGAAAAAAACATTTATAAAGAAACTGAATGAGATTTTTTAAGTGAACAAAACAAGTTTTTCATAATAACATAAGAATTAAGATTTCACAGCATGATCTTGCTACAGAGACGCCAAGAAATAACATGGATTATTAAAACACAATGAACTTTTTAGACCCTAAAATTATCTATACACTACAAGAATGCTTAAATTAAGATAAAAAAATTAAATTTAAAAGCATTACCTCATGAAGATCAAAGCTAAGGATGCAGCCAGGTAAAAATATTTTGAGAGTTTATCACACCAGAAATAAACCAAGTAATTTCTTTCTCATAATATGAGATGTGGGGAACTTATTCTTCACAGATCCCGAGTGGATGAATAAAGACTCTTAAATGTTCTTTTCCACCCCATCTGGATATATATTGTAAGCTCAGGTTGTTAACAAGGATATAGAGTGTGTCCCTAGTAGTTCCTGCTTTGGTGTAGGCACTTAGGAAGTAGATGAGGTGAGGAATGAGTGATTCCCTACTACAGAAAGGGAGTACTACTTGTTATTACTCCAGCAGAAAATGACACTTACTACTGACATTTACATTTAGCAGCCCTTTGTCATTGTCTGCAAGGTGGATTTTACAAGAAGGGCTGCAAGGAGGATCTGGGGAGCTACAGGGGTGTCAGTCTGCCTTCAGTTCTGGGGAAGGCTATGGAGCAGATCAGTTTAGTTCCATCACAGGACAAACAGGAAATCAGGCTAAAAGAGCACAGACACCTGTGTCAAAACACTGTCAAAGCCACAGAAGGAACTTGCCATAAAATAAACCACCACAGTGGGCATTTGAAATAAGCTCAGAAGGCAGGAATTTGCAATTGGAAAATGCTGATTCTAGGCATGATGGAAGAAAGGTCTGGTTAGCACACTGTGGTTAATGTATCCAGACAAAAAATTCTCACTCTAGCAAAGTGGGAATGAAAGCTACTGCTCATACACATATCACCTCAAATTGTGGGAACATCATCTATGCCCTGTGGATACCTGGAATTTGGACTGTATAAAGATGGTACCCCCAAAAAAACAGCTCTGGGAGCCCCACCACTGCTGGGGTGAAAAAGGACCAGATGAATACTGCTGTATTAAAGGGTGGTCACTATCTTCTGTTTGATGTCTCTCTCCGTTTCCCTTTTCTATTTCATTATATCTCTGCCTCCCTTATATGCTTAAGTACAATCCATATTATTCACTTTGGTGTATGGTCTCATTTGCACCTTAATTCCAGCAGAGAAATTTCTCCCCAGTTTGATCATAACACAGGCCCAATCAACATGGGTTTGAGAAAGGCAGGTCTTGTTTGACTGACCTGATCTCCTTCTGTGAAAAGACCACCCACGTAGGTGATAAGGGAAAGGCTGTAGATGTTGTTTACCCAGTTTTCAGTAAAACTTTTGGCACCATTTCCCATAGCATTCTCCTAGGGATAATGGCTGCTCAAGGATTGGATGGAAGTATTTCTATCTGGGTAAAAAAGTGGCTGGATGGTCAGGCCAGAGTGTGGTAGTGAATGGAGTTAAATCCAGCTGCTGACCAGGTACAAGGGGTGCTCTGCAGTATTGGGACTGGTCCTATTTAATATCTTTATCAGTGACCTGGACAAGGAGATGAAGTGCACCTTCAGACAGTTGGCAGATGAAACCAAGTAAGACAGGACTGTGGATCTGCTGAAGTGCAGCAAGGCTCTACAGAGTGATCTGGACAGGCAGGATTGGTGGGCCAAGGCCAATAGCATAGCATAGTATAGTATAATATAGAATCATATTGTTTCGTATCATATCGTATCGTATCGTATTGTAATCTTATCGTATAGCATAGTATGAGGCCAAGTGCCAAGTCTTTGTACTTTCTACCCATTTCTAAAAATGTGTGCAATATTTCCCTTTCTCCAGTCATCAGGGACTTCATCTGTCTTCTATGACTGTTCAAATATCACAGATATTTGGCAACTACATAAGCCAGTTCTCTCAGCACTCTGGAATGTGTCTTGTCTGGTTACACATACTTATGTGTGGTCCTCAGGTGGTCACAGATCTGATTTTCTCTTAGGGACTGATTTTCAGTTAGGGACTTTGCTCCTCCCTATCCCTGTAGTCCATCCACTCAAGAGATGCAGGAAGAAAGGCTGCCAGTGAAGACAGACCAAAACCAGTGTTGAGTACCTCAGCTTTTTCCTTGTCTGTTCTTATTAGTTTGTCAGCCTTGCTCATCAGTGGAGGAATACTTTCTTTGACCTGCCTCTTCTGGATGAAATACCTGTAGAAGCCCTCCTTGTTATTCTTTGTGCCCCTTGTCAAGTTCAGGTCCAGCTGCACCTTGGTCTTCCTCACCCCATCCCTACACAATTGGGTAGCCTTCCTATACTCTTCCCAGAATACCAACTATGAAATACTGATTTAAAATAGATTTCCTGCAATGATAATGTTTATTTTCTGGCAAGTAAAGAAACAATGTTTTAGAAAAACAAATATATAACTCTATATAACTAAAACAGAGACACAATTCTTTATTTCCAAAGTAATTCTTATGCTATTTGGAGTGATCTCTTAAATAAGTGCTGCCATTGTGAAACCAATCCTAGAAAAGGAGTGGAATATTTTTTTGTTTTGTTTTGTTTTCTTTAGCTTGGTTGTTTGACGTTTGGTGGGGTTTTTTTGTTTTGTTTTGGTGGTTTTTTTGGTTTTTCTTTTTGTTGGAGGTTTTTTTTTTTTTGGTTCACTATCCAAATGCACTTTAAAAGATGGTAAATTAAATAGTTTTTCTTTTAGCTGAGTCTCTTTTGCCCATGACAGTAAGTGGTAGGGAATTTTCCTGTCTTTTTCTTGATGCACAAGCATTTCAATTTTATTTTCTTCTTCTGCACACTTCAGGAAGAGTAGTGAGAGAGTGGCTTGGTAGGTATCTGCCAGCCAGAAAATGTCAACCCATTGCAGTAGGTTTCAGAGTTAAAGTCATCTACTTCCAATAAGCTCTACACATATATTTAACAAGCTGGCAGTATTTGGGTTTTCTTAGTTTTACTTACTTGACACATCATGCATTATTAATTATTGTATCATAATAATTACTTTATTTCATATCTACTGGTTTAGGAAAAAATATTTTATTATATATGGTCTTTGATTTGATTGATTTTCTTGTTTGGCTGATTTTTTTTTCTTTTAAATTTTCAACAAGTTCTGTAAAAGATGCTAAAAAATCCATTCTTTAAACAGAAATATCATCAAATTAGGTTGTGTGAGACTAAAAAACATGTGATAACTGTGATTCTAATCTGTGAAGAAATGCAGTGTACACAGAGAGAGTTTGTATTTCATAGAAATGAAAAAAAGCCTAGTGCATCACACCTTCCAGCTTTGCATGACATTCCTAAGAATTTAAGATTAAAGATCAGTGCCACTAATCAGTACACCGGCACATATCCTGTGATGCCTTGTTGCCAACAACAGTCAATAATTTTCAGGAAAATTATTGGAACACTAGGAACAAATATGGGATAAAGTCCCCTTCAGAAAGTGCTTATTTAGCATATCTTTCCTCTTTAACCTGCTTATTTGAAAATTCTGCAAGCACATTATGTTAATTGCATCAGAAAGGCAAAGGTGTGAATGGATATTAATGAACTGTCATACATTTTATGACAAAACAGAAAATTATTCTTTATAGGAGACCACATTCACAATCATAGGACTAGCTTTTAAAACACATGCCAAAGCAATTTATTTTGTCATTATTCCAGACACTTTTATGATCTAGTAAAAGTGGGTGAAGACATTTCCTTCACTCCTCCTTTCTCAATGTATAGAACACATTTAGGAAAAAAAAACAAATACATTTTTGATTGTGGAAAGAGTGAATCTTTTTCACTTTTTGCACTTTATTGTCATTAACAATATCTTTTAATTTAAAATAATGTACTGTCTCCCTTTTCCAAGAAAAGATTGGAAGAATAACAAAGGTGGTGATGAAACATGGTATAGGCAACATATTTCACCAGTCTTCAAAGTCTTTAGGCATGAAACACAGTAAAAGTGTAAAATATGCAGTAGAACTTGCAAATTGTGCCTTAAAATAATTGTACTAGAAATAACTTTTAAATTTTGTAGGAAAACAGCTCTGCAAAGAATTCCTTCTTTCAGATGATTCATTGCCTCCATGTTTAGGTATTATGAGAAAGATAAATGCTTCCACTTTGATGTTTGAAAGCTCATTAGTTAAAAGTATGGAATGAAAAATGTTTTAATACTATTTTGTCTGAATTTCAAAATATTCAAAATTTATTATTTGATTTAAGAAGACCTTTGCATTTTTGGAGCCAGAAGGAGTATTGAACATTAAGTCATCCAATAGAGAAGCAAATGGTGAATTCAAAATCTGCTGCATTCTAAGTGACTTGCTGTCAACAGAATGGCCTTAAAATGCTCATGTTGTGGGAAAGATTTATTTTCACTTTTGTTGTAAATTGAGTCATCAGTGAAGCCCTATGTATCTGCATGCATTGTTATCTAGCTACATGCCATGGATATAGAAACTGATATAGAGAACATTTGGATTTCTTAAATTAATATACCACTCTTGGAGTCCAAGACTGTGAGATTCACATTCTCTAAACCTGAGAGAAGACAAGAAAAGAATGATCAAAATAATTCCTATCTCATTTGCTCATCTGTGTTGTGCCAAAGTAGAATGCAATATGGAGATTGTTTAGCCAAAGTGATGGTGTTTTATTTCCCTGGCCTATCAGGGCCAAGCGCATGTGCAGGCTGTCTGTCAGCAGACAGTCGTGACATTTTGTTGAGTTGAGTGCTTGTGCAGTTTCAGTTTAGATATAGTGTAACATTGTATTAAATAATATAGTTTAATAAAGTAATTCATTAACCTTCTGATATCAGTGGAGTCAGATGCAGCATTCTTCCCTTGGCTGAGGGGTGGCGTGCTTTTACAATACAAGACAAAATTAGGAGGCATTTAACTGATATTCATTCAAAATGACAGCATTAGTTTTTTTCTTCTAAATAGTTCTGCTATAAATCTGGATTCAGGTCTAGTTCTGGAAAACACTTCCAGTAATGTAAGCACAGGAAAATCCAATCAGGTTCACTAAGGGGTACATCATGTTTCACTACCTTGATAAACCCATATGATGAAATAATTAGCTTGGTGCTTGAGGGGAGAGTGATGAAGGTTGTCTATCTGGGCTTTAATAAGGCTTAAGACACTGTCTCACATAAAATCCCTATAGACATGCTGTTGGAATCTGGGCTAGATGAGCAGTGGGGTGAGTTAAAACATGAGCTGAATGCCTAGGCCCAGAGACAATCAATGGCTCAAACACTAGCTGGAGGCCAGTGACTAACAGTGTACTCCGGGGATCAGTACTGGGTTCAGTCCTGATCTCCATTAAGATCTCCATTAATCTATATAGATGATGAGGCAGAGGAAACTTTGGCAAGTCTTCTGTTGATACAAAACTGGGAAAGGTGGCTGATACACCAAAGATTCATGGTCCCATCCAGAGGGACCTTAACAATCTAGAGAACCCAGATGAGAGAAATGTCATGACATTCAACAAGAACTGCAAAATCCTGTACCTGGGAGGAACATCCCCAAGCACGAATATATAAGCTAAGAGCCACACAGCTGAAAAGCAACTTTGTGATAAATGCATTGTCTGATTGAAAGGGTGTCTGATTGAACAGGTGTCATCAAGGAGCCCTTTCTGCAAAGAAGTCCAATGGTATGCTGGGTGCATTCAACAAAGTTGACAAAGGCTCATGAGCGTCTCTCCTGTGAGAAAAGGCTGAGACATTTGGAACTGTTCAGCCTGGAGAACAGAACTATCAGCCATAAATATGTTAAGAGAAGATCTAAAGGGGACAGAGCCAGACTCAGTAGTACCCATCCACAGAACCAGGGGCAATGGGAAAAAAACTGAAACAGAGGACGTTGTGTCTGAACATCAGGAAACACTTTTTCACTGTGAGAGTGACAGGTTGCCATGGAGATTGTGGAATGTACATAGTTGGAGATATTGGAGAGCCTGGTACTGCAGGAAACTGCAGGTGGCCCTGATTGAGAAAGGGGGTTTAACCAGAAGACTCTTCAGACTTCCCTTCCATCCCCAACCTTTCTGTGATTCTGCAACTGTGATGTTGTAATGGACTTTCTCACTCCTTTGATCATCAGCTGATTATTGTGAAATAGCCTAGAAAGGGGAAGCCTCTAAAATGGATGAAATTGCTGGCAAAATTAGTCGTGTATCATAGAGTTCTGTCTTAGAGACATGTCAGATGCCGACTTTTGCCTTTGAATGGACTTTACCTAGGGGTCTAAGGGTCTGTGACTAGACCCTTGCAAGACAGGATTCCTTTGTTTTCAGCTCAAAAGAGCAGTTATTTAAGTTGGGATTTTTTTATCCCAATCATATTTCTTTCCAAGGAAGTTTCTGAAAAATAATCATCCATTTGAAGATGAGAAAACCAAGATTTTTTTTAAAAGGAAAAGGATAATTGCAATATTAAGACTCTGTTTTTATGACAAAAGGGATAAAAATAAATAGGAAAAAAGCTATGGGGAAAGTACTGGGGTGAGAAAGACGGAGAGAGCAAGAGGCTGCATATAAAATCTAGCTGAGATTCTAGATGTGAAACAAAAACTATACCTTCCAAATAGTTCACATATAAATTTTTATAGTGTTTTGATTGAGCAATGTACTTATTTAGTATACTATCCAGTTTGTTGATATGAGAAAGGGAAGAAGGGTGTGAAAAATTAAATTGTATGTCCATTGTAATATCAAATAAAGAAGGTATCAATATTGTATATCAATATCAAAAAGAGCAATTAGTAAGGGTTGAAACCTTAGTCATAAATGACTGATTTCTAACTCTGATTGTCATCCAGAGATAAGAGAGAAAAAGGTTGAGGTTCTTTCTGAAGGTCTCCATTTAAAATAGTGATGCAACATGAGATCAGAATAATCTCTTCATGCTTTAATCTATAAACAGATTATGAAGAATTTTTTTTCTCATGCTTTGTTTTGCCAAAAAAGATTTCACAAATATTTCACACATATTTCCTTTGTTTATATAGGTGATATTGAAATTGAAATTCTGAAGGAAAAACACTTTAAGAAACATGAAATATGAAAAATAGTTAAGGCTTTTGAAGTTTATATTTGCTACAAATAAAAGAAAAATAATTTCAGAATACAATAGCTAAAAATTGCATATTCTTTCATAAGAATGTGATTTTGAAAAATACCAAACTACTAGAGTTTTTGCATGTATTGACATAGAAATTAGGAGAAGTTATAACTGCTCTCTCTAAGTCTGTGAAGACTTTGTTTCACATCTCTTACTAGTTATTGTAGTTGGCAATATCATCATACTTTTTCAAGGCTGGAGAATTTGGCATAGAAATAATCCTTTCTGGATGTCCTTGATCTTTCCCTATAGAAAAAAATGCATGCTAAAATAACTGTATGTTTTATTTTCATTTGGGAAAAAAAACAAACACTGTATCTTTTACATAAGAACTTCTTTTCTAAGCACTGATTTTGGGTATCTTTTTTTTTTTTTTTATGGTCTTATCTCTTTGAATGGAAAAATAAAGCAAGAGAAAAGAGCACTTGAAGTTCAGTCCTGGAACACAGCCTTGCAAGACAACAGAGAGTGATGAATAGACCATTCTATATCATATTCTCTCTGAATTAGTACCTTAAACCTTATTTTTAAAGCATTTTTAGCAAAAACATATATTTCTATATGACATGATTATTTATCAGGTGAACCCAGCTTCTTTTGACAAAAGCTTCACATTTTCTGCAAAAACCACTGGTGAAGTATTAGGCGACCTGAATCTCTCAGACACAAAACACTCTTCCCTTGAGGTTGATTATTTGGCTTCCTGAATATGTCATTTTAAAGAACAGCAGATACATCTTCCAGATTCAATTATGGAGAGGTGACACCATCATTTCCTCTTAATATAACAGTTTATCTTGTACTGTGACGATCAGGAAAGCCAATCCTAATGAACAAAATGTCAAGCATATGGGGGTAGGAAAGATAGCTGAAATGGCTCATCAGATCAAGATTTGAAGCAATCCAGCCCAGGAAAATTACATAGCAAATGATTGTTTTGTGCACAGACTGGACTCATCTGTGCATGCAATAAATGAATTGTTTTAATTTATTTTAAAATAAAAATGCACCTTCTCGGGTTTAAACACATCACTCGTCTTTCATAAATCCGTCATTGTTGTGTCTTTATTATATATGAATTTGAGAAATAATCTTAGTATAGGGAAAGCACAACTAAATCATTGTTTAATGTTTGTATTGTACACAAATTGTATATGCAACAATCTTTTAATATTTGGTCATAGCATTTGCCATAAATGAGGATATGGAAAAATTACCTCATCTTTCCCACACATTATATTATATGTGTGACTATGTATGTAGTTTGAAATGTCTAATATTCAGAAAGTTCATTATTAGTGTTTACAGAAGGACTCAAATGGCAGAAATCTAACTATTTCAGTAGGAATAAAACATCATAATCTGAAATTAGGATAACAGTTTTAAACCTTTGCTCTGATCTGCCCTGAGAAATGGAGGGAGTACACTAAAAAATCCTAAACCAAATAGAACAGGCAGTATTTGGAGGTTCTAGGAACCAACCTGGTATTGCACTACCTCTACAGCTTTATGCAGCAATTAACAGAGTGACAATAAATGTTGTTGTTCACACAGAATCATTTAAGTTTGAAAAGACGTCTGAGAAAAAGTCCAGACTTTGACTGATCACTAACTTGTCAATTAGGCCACAGAACTAAGTTCCACATGCAGCTGTTTTTTGAGGAATTCCGGGGATGGCGACTCCACCACCTCCCTCAGGACTCCATTCTAATATTTAACAATGATTTCCATGAAGAAATTCCTCCTGATATCTAACCTGAACCCCCCTTGACACAGCTTGAGGCTATGTCCTCTCATCCTGACGCTGGTTGCAGGGAAGGAGAGGGTGACCACCACCTGGCTACAACCTTCTTTCAGAGTGTGAAAAGGTCTCTCCTGAGCCTCCATTCCTCCAGGCTAAACATCCCAAGCTTTCTCAGCTGCTCCTCACAGGACTTACTCTCTAGACCCTTCATCAGCTTTGTTGCCCTTTTCTGAACACACTACAGCCTTTCAATGTTTTTGTTGCAGTGAGGGGCCCAGAACTGAGCACAGGACTTAGGTGCAGCCTCACCAGTGCCGAGTACAGCAGGACAATCACAGCTCTGGTCCTGCTGGCCACACCATTCTTGATACAGTACAAGATGCCATTGATCTTCTTTGCCCCCTGGGCACAAGATGGTTGTTAACAAGCACCCCCAGGTCCCTTTCTGCTGGGCTGCTTTCCAGCCACTCTTCCCCCAGCCCACCATGTTTCTGTGAGAGTGACTACACCACAACTTTCCTTCTGCCCAGTGGTCTCCAGCTCCTCCTGTTTGTTATCCATACCACATGCATTGGCCTCAGTGCACTTCAGCTGGGCTATAGATTTTGCCCACAAATCTGGCATGCCACCACTAGGCTCATCTCTGTTGAGCCTGGTCTTACTCCCTTCTCTCTTCAAACTGAATTTGAACCCTGCTCAAGCAGCCCTGCTGACTCACGGGCAAAACTCTTTTCCCCCTTTTTTGATGGAGACAGTGAACCTCATCTGTCTCCATCATGCCTTGTGTGTGTAAACCACCCCATGGTCAAAATAAGCAAAATTCCATCCATGGCACCCATCTTTCAGCTACATGTTGATCAGGTGGGTTGTCCTGTTCCTTTCAGCATTTTCCCTGCAACTAAAGGAATGAGGAAATTCACCACCTGCCCCCTTGTGCCTTTAACCCATCCTTTAGATTTTCCTAGGACTTATCTCTTCAACCTCATCTCTGTCAACCTGGCAGCAAGCAGTGGGTAATAATCAGAGGGCTGGAGTAGTCCAGGGAGACTCCTGTCTCTGTTACCATAAGGGGCAGCTGCTCGTTGCCCCCCTGTACAGCCAGATTCAGCCCTCACCCCTGGGCTTGCCTCTGTTGTTGCTGCTAATTCTGCTGCTGCTAATTCTGCTGCTGCTTCGTTGTTTTGGACTTTTTTCTACATAGCAGTATCTGTAAAATTTTATAAATGTTCTTGCTCTGCCATCAGATAAAGCAAAGACCTTTTGAAGTGTCTTGTGACAAAGAAGACACTAGACTAGTCAGCTAAAGATTTTCGTGCTCCTTTTGTCCTAAATTTTATCACTAACTTTCCCATTTCTGACAAAAGAGAAAGATTGAATAATCAGTCAGCTGAGAATGCTTTTTTTTCAGAAGGGTAGGCAGAGAGAAAGGAGAAAAAATTGCTCAAACTTGCTCTGTCCTGAAGAAAGTATTCTAACTCGTATTATGTGGAATAAATATGCTTTTTTTTTTTTTTGAGTTTTTGATCTCATGATTAAGACTACACCCACCAGAATGTAAAGAAGATTTGTCATTTTGCACCCTGGTGAGTAAAAGTGTTTATGAAAGAAATGTGATTCCACTTTAAGTCACTCAGAAGCTTTTTTTTTTTTTTACCTCCCACAATAGGTTACAATTAAAATTAAAAAAAAAAAAATTGATGTCTGTGTAGAACCATGAAAACTGGACTTTACTTAGGTATTTAGTTAAGTGATTTCAGGTCTCCTCATATATTGAATTTTGAAACAAACTGAGTTGATGTTTTTGAGGACCTATTGTTGGGCTTTTAATTAATCCATCCATCCTGAATTTGGAATGACAAAAGCCATTGAAATTCCAGTGAGATATCAGTGTTTCTGTGAGAAAATCTTCTTGTTAGCATTTGCTACATAAAACCTTAAATTATTTAATTATTTCAAGCATCAAATTAAATTAAGGTACAGAAAGTCAATCCAGATGAAAGTGGTAGGAACCAGTGTTTCCCATAGAATGTCTCCTACAAACTCAGGTGGAGACCATCATATGAATCTAGTAATGGATTATCATAATCTCAAAACCATTAATTTTCTATACATGCATTCATCCTGCAAGTTTAGAGTATTTGTAGATGCAGTGAGGGTTTCTAACTACTAGTGTGTTTGTGAAAATTACTTCCCATTGAAAAATACAAATTTAAAATTCCAGTTAACATTCCATGGTGCTTGGCTTCAACTGAGTTGTAATCAACTAAATGTGGGCATGAGTTGCTTGTTTTAATTTTTTTAATGCTATTTTTTAAAAGTTCTTGGATTCTAAAGAAGCAGCAGCCTGTAAACTCTGTATATTTTTTTTCTCATTACTTTCTCTAGGACTGTACCAGTTATGAATCTTAAAAATATTTCAGTATAATAAGACAATTAAGTTCGGAAAGTAATGAAAACCATCAAGAAGTTTGTGGAAAGAATAGCATGCTGCTTCTATTTTATCAGAGTTAATTTTGTACCTTGGATGAGATTATAAATGCAGCAAATGAATTTTCTGAAGTTTGTATGTTCCTTTTTCAGTTGCTATGTCTGGAATGCTAAATACTTATTCCCCTATTGTATTTCAGTCCTTTCATTGCTCAGATCTAGAGAATAAACACATCATTACCATTACAATCCAAGCTGGGGAATGAGTAAATCAGAAATTGAAAACTCTTTGATGTCCTATATCATGTAAAATAGGCAAAGTAGCTAAGGAAGACAAGTCCAAAGTACCTTGATTCAATTTGTGCGTAAGAAGGCAAGAGACGTTGCGGTGCCTAGGGGAAGGTCATGTTAGAAGTGCAGAGCCTGATTTAGAGCCGAAGGCCATGGCACACCTGGGCTTATCGAAAGTTTCAGAGAGAAATGATGGAGTGCATTTCAGGCTGCAAGCACTGCAGTAAAGGACAGCCCTTTTCCCGATATATGCTGAATAAAAGCTTGTAAATCTATAGTGCCAGAGGATCTCTTTCTCTCTCATACTCATGAACTTTAGCCCCCTCCATTTTCCCTCCTTCCTCCTAGCAGAAAGAGATACAGAGTAACTTTTTATTAGAAAACTAAACAAAAGAAAATTCCGTATTTGGACCTGATTTTATTCCTATACCTTACAGCCTTGGAGGTTTTTTGTTTGTTTTTTTCCTTTTTCTTTTTTTTTTTTTTTCTTTTTTCTTTTCCTTTTTTAAACAGAACTTACTACAGATCTTGGATAAGTGAACACTGTCACTGGTTAAGTAATTGCAAAGCATTAGAGTCATGTGAAAAAGAAAGCAAGAGAGGTCCAGTGTGTCCTTGTCTTTTAAAGAATTTCAGGAGCTTACTCATTTTGTATGCACAAAACACAAGCATCTTTTGTGGTTTTCCCTTCTCACAAAGGCTAAATAGAATTCACTGTGAAAGAAATAGAGAGCAATTATTACTCGAGTTAATATATACACATGAATGTTACCAGGTATGTAATTTTTTTCTTCATCTGAATGACCTATATTTTAAATATTTTTAAATAACTTTGCAGCTTGATATAATTATTCTAGTAAAACATAGCACCGCATGAAGAGCTTGCTGAGCAGTATAGATTTAACAATATGGTTTTGTGGGTTTTTGTTTTGTTGGTTGTTTTTTTCCCTCTCTTCTTCCCCTTTCACTAACAGCTATATCAGAATTATATCTCTGTTTACTTACTATTGAGAATTTTAAAAGATTATAATCACTCCTAAATTGTATGGTCATATAACTACAGATTTACTAGTACTTTACTGAATCAGTTTTGGTAAACTGTGTGAAGAGCAGAATCAGATAAAGAAAAGACAATGTGAAAATCAAAAGCCTTGAATAAAGCTTTCCAGCTCTGCCTATAAAACGATTGATGTATATATATGGGTAGTTTTGCTTTTATTTAGTAGGAAGAGCTTCATGATAAGAGATTGAAACTCTAGCTTCCACTAATGACTTTTACTGCAGTAAACCTTTTATGTAGCTGTTAGATTTTGAAAAAAAGTTATTGGTTTTGATAGAAAACTATGAAGGTTTATATATTAATGGGATTATATTTACATATATAACTATTTGAGAAAATACTGTTGAGTTTTTTCCTATGTTTTGTATAAACACAAAGAGAAAAGAAAAACAGAAACAGAACACAAACCACCCACCTATTATAAAAGAAATTGTATGTTATACATGCTATGGAATTAATTAAAGATTAAATTTTAAGAGAGTTTTTGAAGGCCATTAACCTTCTCTCATCATAAATATATATTCAGTTTTGCTGTGGATCAGTGCAGTACTGGGCAGTAAAATAATGCACTGCATGAAAAGCTGAAGCTAATAAACAAAATTTTACCAAGTATGTACATGAACAGTAAATAATCTTCATGTATGAAAAAGTTAGCTTTACAAAGTGTACATATCCATGAGGTTTTACAAATATTTCCAAACCAAGTTCTCCCAAATTTTTTTTTTAATATCACTTCATTTCTCTCTCTTTCTTATTTTTCATTTATTTCTTCTTTTTCCATTGGACAAAATATTATCTTCCTTGCTTCCAAGTAGCCCCTGATAAAATAAAATTTAAGCAATCATTTGAAATATATTTTCAAAATATTGATGCATTTCTATAACTGAACAGATTTTTTTTCTATTCAGACTTTGAAAGCAAGCTTAAAAAAAAAATACGTCATAACTTCTATGCTTTGAATCAAACTGTGATAATGATCTCTCCCAAAGAAACTGTTTCCTACTCAGAGGAAAAGATGGCTGATGAACAGCTTCTGCCTGCTACTAGCACTACACCGTTTACACATCTTCAGAATGAAAAGGGAAAAGGCTGGGTATGAGTCATTCTTAACTCTTTCATTTTCCTTGGACATTGTTAAATTATTGTAGAATTTCAGGAAAATACTAATGATGAAAATATTTTTCTTCTTTTCTATTCTAATAGAATAAGATTTTTAAAATCATAACCATAAATTTGGATACCATAAAACTCCTAATATAATTAGTTTTTATTTAGTAAAATGATTATTTTTTTCCTAGCAAGAAAACGTAGACATCTAGAATCATTCCAAAGCAAGAATCATACCGAATGCTTTTTAAAATGGAGTCAAAACTATTTCACTAGGAAAAAAACTCAACTCAATACACAGGGTGTAGGCATTAAAAATAGAAGACAATGTTTCTAGATCTAATTTACATATGTGTATTTATTTTATATGCTTTAATTTTACCTAACCATATAAAATGACAAGTTTTCTTCATTTCCTTAGTTTGGTAGATGAATGTCAAGACATGAAATCGTAACTGCATCTACTTGTATCAAATAAGTAATGAGTTTTTCCTGAACTGCAATACTTGACATTATGAGGTTTACATCTTCAAATGTATTTCAGACTGCATTTTTCTATTAATCCCTTGTTGGAAGTCATGCTTATTTCATCAAAAAAGACTCATTCCTTCTGCTTATAGCACTCTAAACAAATACCTTTCTCATGTTGTGACATTTCTGAGTTGTATACACACTCTCAGAAATCAAAAATATCCTTCGGCGTTCTTTTCACATGGTATCCATCTTTTTCCAATTTAGTTTTTAAAATTTATTAAGACAAATTTGAACTTGTTTATTTATGGCAATAAAATTACTTCATATTACTACGTCTTCCCTTAGACCTGTTAACTACCCAATTCAAAAATGTGTGAAAGGGCCATCCTCCAATTTAATGATAGACAAATAAAGCAGAAATGTGCTTTTACACCAAGAGTTATGGTCTAATCATCAGTGCAGGAAATTAAAGATAAAACACTTGATTTCACAGACATTCACATGAGTAAGATATTGAATATGGCACAGTCATCAAAAGAAATGCCATATGGAAACCCATATGGCTCCATAGACAAGTGCTAACAGACTTATGATTTGCCCTTAAAAAATTAAAAGGAACAGTGTTTTCTCTAATGAACAACCACTGCATGGAAAAATGCAACAGAAAGACAATGGAGGCAAGGCCAGAAAAGTAGAAGGGAAAAAAACCAAACAAATCACACTTTATTGGTGCATGATCACTTGTCAAAATTTTCATGTATAGAAATAAATATATTCTACAAATAATTTATTGTACTTCCTATTTTCTTAGTCACTTTTATGCCTTCAAATTTTCTGACAATACTCAGAGTAATTGAAAAAATAAAGAAAACCAGACATTATCCAGAACATAAAGAAATAACTAGATTACTGATAAATCTTTTTTATTTTGTTCAGGTCAGGCTATTGGGATTTGCCATAAAACTGACCGCAGTCATCTTGGGCAGATGCCACAGAGAAGCACTCAGAGATTCTTTGTATGTTTGTTGTCTTCTACCAGTAAATTTTTCCTGAATCCCACCACTGTCATCTGCCCAGTAGGATATACAATTTGTGCCTTCTATCTCTGGAATAGAAGAAGAATTTGATATGGTAACATTTTCTGCCTCATAATTTTTCACACATTAAATTGTGAAATGATAGAACATCTTAATTTGGAAGTGATCATAAGCCACATGATAAAGTCAAGGAGAGCTTATATTTTCAACTAAGTTTCTCCAGGCATTAATCAAAAGAGCTCTGAAAATCTCTGAGCATGGAATTTTCGAATCTCTGGGGAAAAGTTGACCTAGTATCTGACCACCTTGCTTGCTTTTTTATAATGTTGCCATTTTCTTAATAACAAGAGGAACTTTTCCTTCATGTAACTTGCATTCATTCTTCTCATCATTTTGCTGTGCTGCACAGAAAAACTGGGTTAGGTCTTCTATATCTTCAATAGGGAAAGATAATGTTAAGTTGATGCCTTAGCAATCTGTTCTCTAAACTAAACAAAGCCTGTGCACTCAGCCTGTCCTTGGGATAGTCTGTAATCACAGAATCACAAAAACAAATCATTGGAAAAGGCTTCTGAGATCATCATGTCCAGCCTTTGACTGATCACCACCTTGTCAACTAGAGCAGTGTACAAGCTGCCTTGCCCAGTCCAGCCACTATACCATCTCATGAATCTCCAGTTCCTTGCTCCAGTTTGTTTCTTTCTTGTACTGGGAAGCCCCAAACTGGGGCTGTTTTTAAAAAACCATATAGTAACAGTCACTCTTAAACTGTTGGCTGTGTTTTCATGGTAAAGCCAAGGTGGAATTTAGCCATCAGTGCTATGTTTGGAGAGAATAATTGGAGTATATGAGGTCATGAGATGCCTTGTGACCTTATATATTCTGTAATTTTGCAATTTAAAATGTGTAACAAATGGTAGGAGGAGGCAAAAAATCCATATGTTATTGGGCTGGGGGCAGCAGCTGAATTCAGGACCAAATCACAGGTTTGATATGACTGACATCTGATTCTCGGGACAGGTCTGGGAAGAGAGCACATTTCTGACATGTCCAAGTTCTGCAGATTATTGCTATTATTTAGCTCTCCAAATGATAGCAGTATAAACAAATCAATTTTTATAATATCCTTCTCCAACATTTCTTTTGAGTAACTCAAAAAATAACTTAAAATTTAATGGAAGGAAAAGGCTGCCCAAATCTGAAGTTTGTGAGAGATAGGACTTCTAGCAAGGATAACTCACACATTAATATTGATTCTTTACAACTGGTTGACAGTTATATAAAAAGAGTGTTACATGCAAGTCAGACATGACACATCTTTAATATTTGTCCTCTGGTTATCCCATTATCTATTTACTTTTTAATGGTAATTACTTTTTAACTACTGCTGGTAGTTTCCATGTTCTTATTTGCTAGATAAGGTATTTCTAGATTATCATAAATAGCATTTTTGTAAACTGCTGAATGCCCTGAAAAGTACAGTTTTAGTTCATAAATATAGACCTAGTAGCAAGAAACAAAATACTGCTACTGTTGCCCCTTACCGAAAAAGTAATACATATATATAGAAAACACATTTAAGCAAGAATTCAGAATATATTTGGTATCATTTTTCATTCAGTCTCCCACTCAATTTTATTACTATGAGTAATAAAGCCTTTCAATGCCATCACATGAAGAAAATAATTTTTATTCATCTGGAACTGTGTATTTTCTTCCTTGAATGATAAGATAATCAAGTAATTTCATACAGAACAGTAAGTCAAAGAGAGGGCAGGGTCCGGAATATCAATAACTTCAAACACAATCTTTTTTGTTATTTTGAGAACAGTCAGTCAATATTTAAGAGTCAAAGGGAGCCTTTTTTGTTTTAAAGATACTTCCTAGTAACAATTAGTTACTTTCTAGTAACAATTACTTTCCAGTCTTAAACACGGGTTTTAACTGTATGTTTTGTTCGATTTATGTTTTAGATTTTCATTTTAGGTTTAACTGCTGGATGTAATGCAAGACATTTAGGAGAAAGAAAGCTATTAAAAAAAGCCATGAGTGTATGGCAAGCATGTGTGGTGAGGACTGTTGGGTGGGGAAGAGTATTTTGTCTGCTATAATAATCTACTTAGTAAATTGGAGGAAGAACTGCCAGAATGCTAAATTAATCTAGAACTCTATAGTAACACTGAAGATGGATTCACAGGAAATGCCTAGTTTATTTACAGGTAAACTCTACAAATATGAACTGTAAGTGTTTTGCAGGAAATGAATTTTTGAAAAGGAAATGGTGCATTCTATGAGAAGGAAGGCACTTTAGGAACTAGTCCTGAAGCCATAAGTCAATAAATTTTATTGTTGTTACCAGCAGGAAAATTCAGGCCTTTATGGCCTGATCTAAACACCCCTGAACCAAATAAGAAACTTACCTCTGACTGATTTGCTTAGAACAGCCGTAAGGAGAAAAAAGGGAGACTCAAAAGCATGAAGGACAACTCCCACAGAGTATCAATATGCTGTCTCTAACTTTGGAAATATTACTTTAAAACAGGATTTTAAATATTTTTCTTTTGTTTAGCAAAAGCATTTATTATAGTAGTAGTTAGATAACTTTCCAAACCCTGTGTCTGCTGTATAACACTGCATATATGTGAGAATTAACGATTATTTTTTTTTAATGTTGGCACAGTTATTCTGAATTTTTTGAGGCATGTAGGCAGCAATATTAGCTTTCTTTTAACAGGAGGAAAATGTGTTTCATTTGATATGAAGGTACATAGGCATTTTTGCACTATACAGGGAAACTATGTAATTCACTGAATTATACCTCCAGGATCAGGTCTAACATTTTTGGTTGTAGGATTTTACAGTCAGTAAAAGCCACAGAAGCCCCTGAAACCATAACAACCTCTGCATCACACTCATTGCATATTACCTTCAAGTCACAGGCTATTTTGTTGAAGATGCTCATATAATGACAGTGTCTGTACCTTAGTCCTTAAAACCAAAATGCTTTTTGCCTGGCATTTTCAAATTTTCAGTAATTTTTTCTCTACACAATTTGATTATTCCTTTTTCTTATTTTACGATCTTAAAAAATAAACATTTACGTCAAAGAAAAAAATCAGTTACTAAAGGAAATAGATTGATTGAAAGAGGCTGAAATATATTTACAACAAAAAAAAAGATGATGAAAACTGGGTGCTGAGTGTAATTCAGTGGCTTTTTGTCATGCCTCTATACTCTTTGGAAGAATTATAAAGCAATTTCTAAGTTTGCATCCCCTAGAAGCATGCCTGTATATTCTGGTGTAAATGGAGCTGTGTGTTTCCCATTATGCTGAAATTAAAAACTCCCTAAAAATTGTTTTCCATGATCCTAAGTTTATATATTGTCCTGGTTTAGGGCAAATTTGGGAGAGAATCCCCAAAAAGGGCTTCTCCAGAAAACAAACCCACACGGCCCCTCCCCCCAACCGGTTCAGGAAGAATTCCTCGGAGAGAAGCGGAAAGAACCTGTTTATTTGACAAGCACAGCACCCCCCAACACACAAAATGAACAATACTGGATGACACCACTCTTTCACCGCTCTGAAAAAAGATGACAAATTCAGCAAGTCTTTCCTGGGGGTGGTGGCTGTTACCAGTCCCTCGAGCGCTGGGGCAGCTGCTCGGTGTTTCCAAATCGGTGTTTCCAAATCTCATGCCGGAGCAGGTTCGGCAGGTCCAAACAGGGGAGGGGAAACAGTCCAGAAAGGAATTTGGACTGTTTAGCTAGATTAACTAATG
>LTAT01000001.1:61098100-61127743 GCA_003286495.1 Chlorodrepanis virens | reverse complement strand
ATATATATATATATATATATATATATATATATATATATATATGGTATTTTTATCAACTATGGTTTCAAAACATATAGCCTCAAACACATGAAGACACTGTAAACCAATGAACTGTCTTCTGCCTGAGGCAAGTAGAAAACCAGAATAAAGCCTCTGAGATGTATGAATTGCCCCATTCATCTCAGTCTGAACCTCCAAGACTCTTTATATCCAAGGAAGTAGAATTTGCCACTATTTTTCCAAGGATTTTACTGTTTCCAAAGATGAGCTTTATTGATACTCAATCAGCCAAATATATGTAGATGGATATAATATAAATCTAAAATTAAAATATATCTGAATAGAATTATTGTTTGCTGTGTTTCTGGTAGCAGGCCATGGATTTTTTGCTCTCTTATTTTTGTGGATAAGAGAAAATGTAGAATGCTACTCAAAGTTAACTTTTTAACTCTAAAACAAACTAACAAAAAACCCCAAAAAACCCTATGGTGGTTTTTTGTAGGTGGTGTTTTTTGTTGTTTTGTTTTTTTTTTTTTCTCTGAAGGTGGGAAAACAGGGAAAATCACCATGGCATAAAAAAATTTATCTTAATTTCCATGAAATAATTATATTGAATATAATAATTATTTTGCTTTGAAATAAACTTGCAGAATCTCAGAATATAAGTTGAGATGGACTTACCATTTCCAGTTCTGTATGTTATTCATATACCTAATTCCTACACATCTTTAAAATCCCTGTAGTCAAACATAAAAACCATGCTAATCAGTATTATAACCCAATCTTTATAGATGTGTGCGCTGTTTGTGTCATAGTAAGGCATTTGGGCTAAGTTCTATGTAGTAGTTTTTATTACAAAGAAGTTTTCAGGTTTCTTTTATAAAATTCATATAAGCTCTTGCTGTGTGATCTGTACCCTTTGCTGCTACCCAGTGTTGAAGGCAGCTTACTCTGAGGGCAGAGGTGGGTTAGGTGGCCTCCCAGATGGGCTAGATGTCATTCCCAATGTATATATGTCCCTAATTTCTTGATCCTGATCAAAAGTAAAATGCATTTTGAAGAAAAAAAATTGTATTTTGTATAACATATCCTTTTCTTTACACAAAGCAATCAAAGGTGCTTCATATTATGAATAAAATTCATATTTTTGCGATTTTTTTATTGCCAGCTCATACTGAAACTGTACTTTTCCAAATTTTTCTGTTTGTCAAATGGTTGAGCTAAATGACATTCAGTGATTTACTGTGTGTTGGTCAATTTTATTGCCTCTAGATGAATGCCTGAAAATTTAATCAATATTAAAAAATAAATGCTCAAGTGAATAGTGAATAGTCTTACAAATACTCATAAGCTTTGGAGGTTTTTATATGGCAATAGGGGTATTTTCTGAAGAAGGGCAGCACTTGCTGCACATTTTTGCAGAGAGTCTCCTTTGCACTGATGTTCATGTCTGGATGCTTCTTTCAGCATTGTCCACATCTGTTCTCTTCTACCTTGAAGACAAAAGTGGATTGCTGCTCCACCTCAGAAAAAAAACCCAGAAACAGAACTGAGTTCCTAAGATTAAATTCAGAAACAAACTTTCACAAAATCTAGATTTCATATTGGTAGCTTTGCCTCAGAGCAAATGTTGTTATGAAAAGCTATAGATGATTCACAGATTCAAAACCTCCTCATATGTCACTTGAAAATCTAATTTCAGTATATTATTATCCACCCCATAAGGTTTGCCATGTAATTTAATTTCCTTTAGCTTATGGACAGGAAAAAAAAAACAACAAAAAGCAGTTATTTTAAGACAGAAACTGCATGACTAAGACGTAGAGGCTGTCTGGAGCTGCTAAGCAATTCCTTTAAGGATGAAATGTATTCCTTTTTTTCCTATCATGTTAAACTAATATTTAACTGTGCAGATACAGTAACAGTATATATAGTTTCCAGAGTACATTGGGATGTTTGGATACAGATTTAAAAAAAATAAAAAGAAAATAAATAAGGAGGAAACCAAGGGCAATTGTAGTGGAATTGTTTTTCAAGACAGATGTTTCTGTAACAAAAAAAAAAAAAAAAAAGACAAAAAACCCTATATTAAACTCTAAAAGAGATAAGATGAAGATTTGTAGGCAAGAAAAATTATGGAACAGTTAAAAATTAAAAAAACAAATTGAGAGAGGAAAGGATGTTACTAGAAAAGAAGAGGTAAGCCTTCAAGAACTAAAATGAGGCAACAAATATGCAGAACATTTAACTTCAATATAATTAATTATATAAAATATAACTGTAATACAAAATTTAAAAATAAAATTTAGTGTAAAATACAACTTGAATAGAAAAGCTTCGGTTTGAAGGTGCAGTTATCTACATATTAACTTCCCTAAATTTCTACTGTCATTATGCTCAAAGAAGACTCAATTCAAATGAAATGGGTATGCCACATACAACACTCAAGTTGTGCACATTGGATAGGCTTGCTGCTGTACATGATATAGAGATTCCCATCTGATTTCCATCAACCACAGACAGGTCTTTTATAGGTCCTCTGTCAGACTTGCAAGTCCCTGAAGATGTCCCAGACATCATAAATTACCTGAAATAGCGCTTCTTGTCTATGCAAGGCCTAATGTAATTAGCTGACTCCGTGTCTGTACCTTCAGTGAGATGAGTAGGTGTGCAAATTTCCCTTACTGTCTTGAATGCAATTTTACCCGCCCTGGGAATTTTGACACAGCCCACAAGTAGGAAGAAAAATTTAGGTCTCTTAATCTGCAGGTAATTCCAGACAGATTTCTTAAACTGTAGTTCACACACAGCCAGAAGACAGAAACTGAAGGCTTTTGAACAGTAGTGTGAAAAAAAAAGAAATAAAAGCATGCCAAACACATTCTAGTTAGCTCTTAATTACATTAATTTTTAAGTACAGTGAAGAATATGTGAAAGCTAATTTTTTTTTTTACACACTTCTTGATTTTCTATGATGTGAACACAAAATGTAAAGAGTGGTGTGCTAAAGTAGATTATTCTTAAATAGTTATTTCAACATACAAACGGTATGTTATGGTTTAATCAAACAGGTGAAATTATGGCTTATTAAAGTGAAAATGTGCAGCTACTTTTTGCAATAGTAACCACTGGAATATGTTAAGAGGAAGAATAATGATTTTAGTGCAGTGGGTGTTCCTTATATAGGACTCCACTGCTGTGAAATCTTAAGCCAGAAAAGCTATCTTGAAAGTGGATTGCTTGATGACAGACTGTCAAAATGTATTAAGGTTCTTAAGATAACAAGAAATGCTATGTGATAGGTGAAATTGCCTTGTGTTTGTAACTTACTGTGTCATTTTGAATGTTGTGATAGGGGATGCCTAATATCGCTGTGACATTCTTGGTTCTGAAAACTGACTTATTAATTGCATTACTGACATTCTGTATCATGGACAAGCTAGTGTTTTTACTCTAAGTTTTTAAGTTCTGCCTTCTCAAAAAGATATCCTCATTTTTCTTGAATTACCCCAACATTAGTCAAAAGTAATATAACCTCTCAGATATTTTCAGAGGCAATTAAGAGATTAGTATCATAATAAGTGCCAAGTAAAAGCCTATATCTTTTGTTTCCATTTCTTCTTAATTATTTTCTCCACACCATCTCAGTTTTCCTGAATTAACTTGTATGCAAATATTTTACTAAGACATAAATATTATTATTCTTGACCATGATATGAAATATATAATATCAGGAAAATCTGTTCTCTTACAAGAAAAGTTCACTTGTTTAAAGGATGCATTTTGAAATTTGTCAGGTTGAAGATTCTGCCACAAGGACAACCTTAATTAAAGCCAACAGAGGGGAAAAGTTAAATAGTGCAAAGTGCTTAGCTGTTACTTGTAGAACTTCAAGTTAAAATCAGAAATAATTAGGGTAAGTGACTTTAAGGATAATTTCATAAATGTTTTATTACTCCATCCACCACATATTCCACCTCTCTGCACAATTTTTTTAGAATTCTTCTATAGATAGATAGTGTTCTTTGTTTCTGAGTAAAGTTTCCCTGACATCTTTTAGGTATGTGCTCTCTCTTAATTTCTTGTTTAGCCCCATGAGTACTACTAACATTTTTCTGCAACAGTAATTTACCTCAATCTGAGGAGTTGTCCCTCAGAGTATAAATTGAATCTGGAGCGCAGTTTAACTATATTAGTAAATGACAGAGAGCTAGGGGAAAAATTGCTGAATAAACATTATTAATTTGTTAACTGACTTTCTGGCTCTGTTACAGGGAGCTCTATTTTCTTCTAAGAAAGAATACTGCTGCCTCTCAGCATCATGGTGCAAGAGGTGCTGTAAATCCCTTGATCACAAGGCAAAGTTTTCCACGTAGTCCATTTATTCTTTTCAATCTATCTAGTTAGGCTTGCCCTGCAGTCAGGAAATAGAGACAGGAATATGAGTGAGTGGGTACAAGAGTTAAGCAATATCTGAGGTGGGGGAATTTTTTTTCTCTTTTGAGGGAACCTAAAGGAAGAGATCTAAATTCTTAAATGACTCAAAAAAGCACTTAAAGTAAGGTGGAATGAGTATGGACTACCTTGACTCCATTTGATAACTAATTGGCCCCTTGTCTTGAGCTTTTCAAGCTCTCCTTAGAAACATTTTGACACTGATTAAGAATTTCTGAGCTCAAACTGTGAATTTTTTGGGTTTTGTTTCTTTTGTTTTGTTGGGAGAGGGATGATGGGTTTGTTGTTGCTTCATTTTTGGGGGGGCTTTTGTTGTTGGTTTGTTTTTGTTTTCAATGTACAGAGAATATTGTGATGGTTAGGAGTTTAGGCTGAGATTTACATTAGGACACTAAGAGCTGAATGTCACTTATCGCTTTCATGTTCATACATAAAATGTTTATTAGAACTGGCATCATCATAAAAAATATTTCTTTTCTCTAAGAGAAAATGACAAGGTGGTCACTGTAGGTAACTAAACACCTTTACTGGCCTTTAGTTGCTTGCATATATTTTCCTGAAGGATTGTTTTTTCATTGCGACCTGCCTTACTTGATCCTTCTCTTCCTGCCTTCTTTCTTTCCTGCCTCCTTACCTTCCTGTCCACCTTTCCATGATAGCAATGAATTTTCAGGTTTTAAAGAACTTAATTAAGGTAGCATGTAGTCTAGTTCATCAGTAAGAAGAGATTAACACTTTAATAAAATACACTATGGTAGGAGTTAAAGCAATTCACACAATTAACTGCATTGCTCTCAGTAGATATTCTCTTTCAGAGTAAAGCAAGACATATACAAGCTCAGTGAACTCAGAATGAAAATTACATTGTTGCTTATTAGTTTTAAGACTACACTGCTCCTTGTCTTTTTTATTTTTCTTTGGGTCCGTGTCTCACAATGTCTTCATAGGCAAACTTAGAAAGTGTGAACTTGATTAGTGGACAGGGAGTGGATTGAGAACTGGCTGAACAGCATCAATGTCTTTCAAGATCTAAAAACTGGGTGTCAAGAGTGAGGCAACAGGCAAAAACTGATGCACAAGAAACTCCATCTGAATATGAGGAAGAACTTAGTGACCAAGAACAGGACAGATTGACCAGAGAGGTTGTGGAATCTCCCTCACTAGAGATACTCAAGAACTGTCTGGATGCAATTCTGTGCCCTGTGTTGTAAGATGACCTTGCTGGAGCAGAGAGGTTGGACCAGATGACCCTTTCAGTGCTCCTTCCAGCCTTACCCATTCTGTAATTCTGTTTCTGTTATTCTGTAGTTTGGGATTTTTTTCTTTCTTTCTGCAGTGTCCTTTCTCTTCCAGCAGTGATAAATATGAAAACAGTCTGGACTTATAGAAAAAAAAAAAAATAAAAGGCTGCTTACTCATGAAAGTAGACAAAGGGAAAAGAAAAACCTCAGCTAACATTTATTGTACTTCCCTTTCTCTTTATGGTTTGGTATTTTTTTCCAGCTTTTAAAAATGAGTTTTGAAACTTTTTGCATGCTTGAGAAGCTCTGGTATGCTGATATATTATCACAATCAAGCACAAGTATCAATGATAAAAAGCTTTATACTGGTTTACTTTAACCTAAATTGATGTAAGATATCTATCACTAAAAAAACCCCAGCACTTATGTACCAACATTTACATGATATTCACACATCTATATCTTAATGTATTCACCTTACACAGGAATCCCAATGCACCCTTTCCTTTTTGACATTGAAATGCTTTAGGCAAATAAAGAAATATTGTATTGGTAAAAATATGACAATTCCTCTGTCCTGGTTTTGGAAATTGGCTTTTAGTACATGAAGTTTGAATTTTAGTTCAAAGGAAGAATCTGTGATTGTTTTCAGAACTGAAGCTGTTATTATTGTTTTGGTGACAGATTTGCCACAATAGCTTCTTGGAGCTGAGGGGTGAGCATCACCAACCAGTGATCAGCTCCTACAGGCATAAGAATTGATGGCATAGAAAGGTTTGTGTCCAGTAGCTGTGGAAACAGCTGCTGTCTGCTTGGGTTAAGGGACTTTTTTGCAAACGTGACAGGGACTGCCTCCACTTACTACAATTAAATGTTCCAGTCTTGCCCTAATAAAGCTCATGATTTAGACCAATAAGCATATTTAAAATTCAAATACATGCAATTATACTGTTAATAATTTTGGAAGCTCTTTCACAATTTCATGCTGCAGCTCTAATAGTAATAGCACATAAGCATAATTATAGAGACTTCTGTGCCAGAGATATGAGTCAAACTACAGCAGGGAAAGCCAATGGACTTTTTCATTCTCCATATGTGTCTGTGAAGATATTTTGATGCATACCTAAGCTTTCCACACATAGAAAAGCATGCTGTTTCTTGATTTTGTGAAATTTTACCCAGTGGTTCTTATACATGGGAACATATTATTGAATGGTTTAGGTTGCATGCAACTCGCATGTGCAAGGCTTTATGGAATCAGAAATATATATTTTTAGCTTCTTAGACAGAAAAGAGCTATTCAGTTTGTCTAAGTAAACCAGAAAAATATAGTCGGATCTGTCTTAAATTAGTCTTACTCATTACTGTGAGTCAGAAAAAAGTATTTAAAAGCACATACTTCAAGAGAGCTGCTGACCTCTTCCTCAGGAGTCACTGCAGGAAAACCAGAAGCAAGCATCTGGGGATACCAATTATCCAGGAGATTTGAAAGGTAAATGAGAGGCTTTTCAGTTCCTGTGAGTTAGCTGAAATAGAAATAATTTCTGTACTTATGTAAGGTGAAGTATTTTGTAAGTAAAAAGGGAAAGTATGGGTAAGGAGACTAAAGTATGGGTAGGGAGACTGAGGCCTCTCAGTAAGGAGCAGTGATTTCCTGAGCAACCTTAGAAAGTCACATTGAAATTGGAAAGCATCTACTAGGGTAGATTTTTTTGTGAGGTTTTTTTTTTTGTTTGTTTTTCTTTTTTGGGGTTTTTTTGGTTTTTTTTTTTTTTTTTTTTTTGGTTGTTGTTCTGTTATCGTAAGAAGAAATTCATAGAGCTTGGATGTTTGCCTAAATTTTGTCAATAAACCATGTCATGCATACTACAGCATTTGTAAACATTGCAGTCAACTATTATTTTTTCTTTGTTGTCATTGTTTTTGAGAAAACTGGGAGCTGCATCTTTGAGTCTTTCTGTGTCTGTTGCATGTTCTTCTCATTGTTTAAAAACGAAAGTACATAGTTAAATAGCATTCAAAAACACAGAAATTCTAAAATGTTTTCTATAAAATGCATTCTCATGTCAGGACCTTATGCCATCACATTTCTCAAATGTCTGAATTGTGTGGGCTTAAATAATAAACTAAGTAATAATTTGCCAAATAAGCTCCTTGCTCTAATTAACATGTTAAATATGCCCAAAATCAGTTAACTACAACAGGTTTTGATTCCACAGTTTATCCATTTTCCCTGTACACGAAATATGACTAACTAAAGCTGTATGCCAAAAATGTGTGATTTTCTTGACCATTACAGCCTTTTTAGTGTGCTAATTTTTAGCTGTTTATCCTTTTTATGATGATTGCAGATACTGCTATAATGATTGTTAATATATGGCTAATATTTTTATCCTAGAAAGAATGAAAGACAGGAAGCTGAAGCCTTCTTTTTCTCTCTCTCTTCTCTTCCCCTCTTTCTTTTACTTTGGATTATACAGAAAGCTGTCATCACATTAATCTCAGCCATCACATTCTATATAATCATGTGCAATAAACCAAGATCATTTGCACCGAATGAAAGCAATAAAAAAAAAATCCAGTCCAGCCAAATCTGAATACACATGAAACTCAAATTACCTAATGGCTCCCAGAACCTTATGCCAACAATGCCTTAACCCTGGGCTCATCAGGATCTCAAAAATCTGAAATGCAGCCCCAGTGAGACATGGCCATCATAAACAAACAAACAAACAAACAGACAACAAACAAAAAAAACCTTCTGAATAGTGAATTCTCTTCCATTCGTTAAATAATAAGAATGGTAAGAATATTTTCATGTCCAAGCAATTATTTTTCATCTTCTTCTTACAAACTGTATGGCATTAGATAACTCCTCAGTCCATTGTTTGTTTCCTCCACTTATTTATTTTGGATTATGAACTATTTTTAAGCAAGAGCTTGTTTTACAAGCACTATGATTATTAGGAAAATACATTCCTAAAATACTGACCTCTAGGTGTTACAGAAATGTTATTACTACTGTTGCCCAAAATGACTCCCATGCAAATTGGAATTAATTGTATCAAGATGCCCATAAATGATCATAAAATATGGTGTAATAATGTTACAGGCCTGAACTCTGTCTGATTAGCAAGAAATATTTACCTGGAAGTATTGCAGCATGGAAACACTGGTGGTCCTTTACTCTGGACTTCAAACAATGGTTTTTAAATGTGAAACTTTTCTCCTTTCTTTCAGCAAGTTACTATCCATCCAAATTTCAATTCAGATTGGCCTAACATCCAGAAACTTCTAGGAAGAAAACCCAAAATTGAAAAATGATTGGGTAGTGGAGATAGAGGCAGTTGTTTTGGTAGTTCTTTGCTGCTGCCTAAATTCACATTTGCTTTTTTCTTTTCCTTATGGTTACATAAAATTGTTAATATAGTGGAACATGAAAGTGTCCCTGAAAAGAATATTAAGAGTTTCACTTACTTCACTGGAAGCTTAAGCCAAATAATTTCAGCTGCCTGTGTGATCACATGGTGTGAGGCAGGGGTTAGGGTAACAAACTGATCAGCACTGTACCTAAATTCTTTAAAAGAAGAACGGAAACAGGACAGTATAACCACTTGAAATACATACACTTTTGTTTTGAGAGGAAATTTGTGAAAATAAATGTGAACAAAGGTTAGTTTAGGTCAGGCATTTTAGCATAGCAGCTTTTTCTGCTGTTAAAAAGATCAACAGTACAATTAAGCTATATTTTTATAAATGTGAAATTGTTGAAGGGAAGAGAAGTCCAGAAATGGGGGAGAAAGACAAGGTTATAGAGTTTTAAGTCTGGCTGAGAGAACTCAGATGAATAGTCTTGAATGATTGTTTTTCCCCCAGTTCCTAAAATAAGAGCCCACATATCAAAGAAAGCACAGCGGCAGAGTGATATGAAAAAAACTGTTTTATAATGTCTCATCTTTTGAATTGCATCAGTTCTCTGCATTAAGCTCTTCCTATTTAAACATGTGTTTATTGGACTCTTTGTCAGAGACTGAAATTTTATGGTTAATGGCTTAAATATTGTTATGAGGGACCTTTTGCCCATTATAGCAAAACTGTATAAGTCAGCTGCAACAACCAAAGCCCACTCCTCCCTGAACATGCCTCCTGACTGGTACTTTGGAACATGAGTTAAGCTGCCTGAGGGAACTTGAGATAAGAGAAGGTGACATTACTGCCCAATTATCTCAAGACTGGGGAGGGCTAAACGAGGCTGAGAGAGAAGAACATATATTCAAGAAAACCACAGCCTGGAGCTGTCCTGAAAATCAGCTCTGGCAGGTTAAAGGTGGGGGAGGCCACAGCCCACAGACTCATCTGCTGAAGCCAGGTTTGCACACACTCCCCCCACAAAGAAAGGGGGAGGAGGAGAGTTTTGGGGGTGTGGTGTAACCCCTGGTCAGAGGGAGTGAACATCCACCCTCCCTCACACAAACTGGCCCAATTGCAAAGCCCCCAGCCCAGGAAGGCCACACCATGGGACATTCACATGAGGGCAGCTGAGGGGGAGTCCTCATCCATCAAAGACCCCAAAGTGCTCCCCAGACTCATTGCTGAGGCCCTGCAGCAGACACTGCACGGGATGCCAAGTGATGCAACGCATCCAGAGAGACAGTGTCCAACTCAGCTCTCCCCATGGGGAGGTACCTGAGCATTCCCACCTGGCCCAAGTGTATATTAATACATTGAACTCTTATGTTTTCCAGAGGACCCTCACCCCCGAGAAGACCAGATGGCAAGGATCAACAGGATGCCGTTGGGATCCACGGGGTGGTGATATTATCTATCTGTCTCTGTTACAACCTTTCTCTCCCCCGACCTCTTTTCTATTTCCTTCTTTCACATTTCTTTTTACTTGCTTTATCTGTAGCCCTACAATATTTTTTCTTGCTTCCTATACCATTCCTGCAGTTCAAATATAGATGAACCAATATTAATTCTTTGAACTTTTCCAAGTAGGTGATGAACTCTCCTTTGCAGTGAGCAAGCCCAAGTGGTGATTAAAACAAAATAAATGTATGCACTTAAACAGAGATCTCTCCTACTCATCTCTGAATTGTACTAGATAGTTACTTCAGGACTCCATTTATGTATTGTAAACATGAGACAGAGTATCACCTTAACAGCATAAAGATGATTGTACTTCAAAATGCATACAATGATAAATGTTAGGTGACTCTTAGGGTGAAATGATGCTTGATACTGTGGGTGGCAATTCTTATGGTAATTGCTCACTTAGCAATGCACAGTCACAGTGATTTAATATTACAAAGTTTTTGAAAAAAAATTTCTGCATTTATACATCTTCTGGCAAAATACAGTCACATTTTCTAAATGTCACATTTTTCTTAGTACTATGAAAGGACTGTGTAGTGTTATTTGAAAAACACAAAGAATAAGCCTGGTCCAACCAAAGTCCACATGATCTAACAATCCATGATGAGGTTGTTTAGATATTTGTGTCCTAGTGGGAGATGTTGAAAAAATGCAGAGACAATTTAAAATAAGGTAATCCAGGATCTAAATGAGAGCTCTTTATCTTGTACAGAAACTCCGTGAAGAAGTATTAAATAATATTAGTGTTCTAGTGGGTGTTCATTCATAGTCCAGGTTTGAAATGAAGAGTCTTTTCTCCAGGAACAACATTGGGCCACCTGACTAGCTGTTTTGTGTGGTTTATCTCATTATAAGACAGCTGAGGTTGTGTTTTGAAGTATCTCTTTCACCTCAAAATTGTATGCACTGCATAGTGAGCTCATTGAAGCTTGTTCAGTGATGTCAGGTATTGTCTTCATTGACTGCAGTAATATAGGCTTTGACTGGTGACCTACTGCCTTATATCAGATTGGCTCTAGTAGTAACAGTGAAGAACAAAGAAACATCATTTTTATTTTGCCCACAGCAGGATCAGTCTGCTGTGGTCAAGAGTCTTCAGTAAGCAGAAGAGACATCCACATGGATATGTACAGAATAATGCATACAGTAATATCACATTTACGTAATTTGAGTATTTAATTTCATATAAACTTCAGAAAACTTTGTTCAACAATTGTTTGGTGTATCTTAGAAGTTGTCCAAATTCCAATTTCCTATCATCATCCATGTAATTGCTCTCCATGAAATTCATGTGGTCTGTGTCTTCATGTCAAAAAAATCTCCAGACTGCAAACTGAAGTAGCCCTTCATTGTCCCAAAATCCTTTCTGAATTTTCCTCTTGTCAGACAATCTAAAATTTCTGTAAAAAAATATTTTTCTTGGAATTTGTTGTGTAATCTCTGAAAACAAGATTTTCATTGCAGCAAAAGTAGAAATGCATATGTTGGTTCTTGATGCAAGGTTTTTCTGTAGTTTCATCTCACTTCTGCTGTCTACCTTTCATGAATATGTAGTGTATAAGTTTATGATGCTACAAATGGTAGGAAATGAACTCTTTGTTCTCTAAAGACCAAATCTGAACATTTTAGCTTAAATTACTTGCGTGTACTATAATATTCCGGCCACAAATACATATATGTGGATTCTTCTGGCAGAATCTTGCACTTTTTCTCACATTTTTGCTGTCCCAAATTTTTATAAAATATTTAAGATAAAATCACTCCAGCCATTTCACTTGGTGCTACCAAGAAGAGCTAGCTCTGTCATCTTTGTAAGCTGCCAATTAAAACAGTTGTGAAGAACATTTAGATTGTCCCTTCTCCTTCTCATTACAAGACCAAAATTTTGCCACTTTTGATCTCTCTTCAAAGTCCATGAAGTGTGCCTTCACCATTTTCAACAGCATTCCTTACTTCTTCTCCATATCCATCTTCAAATGGTCTGACCCAAAAGCATGAAGTTCTCTAAATGTGATCACCATTCCACTATGCAGAAGAGAATAATTTACCCTCTTATACCATACATTCTTGTTCAAGTAACCAGGCATGCAAGTTCCCTTGAAAATACTTGAAAATACTTGTTGTCTCACATTGAAATTGGTTTCCATCCATTACATCTAAACCACTTTCAGTATGGACAATCAGATATACAAACCAGATTAATTTTTAAATAAGAAAACAAAATATTTAGTTGGTTTTTCCAATGTGACATATATAAAATTCAGCCCGGGGGATAGGAGTGCTGAACAGAAATGGCACAGAGGTTGGAAAACACCTCTCTGAGTTGTCAACTCCAAGCTCTCTGCTCAAAGCAAGGCCGGGCAGAGCATGCCCCTTAAGAGTATTTCCAGTCAAATTTTCTTTTTTTTGGGGATCAAGTCTTCACGGGTTCTCTGGCTATTACATTGTTGGACATTGAAAGAATTTTTCTCCTAATAATTTATTATTTTTAATATCAATTTTTGCCCATTGCGTGTCATCCTATCACTGAGTGTGAATGGTAAGGTATTCTTTTAAGTGTCCCCTTGGGTATTTATCCTTGTTGGTATGATCACCTAGAGCCTTCTCATCTTCATACTGAACAATCCCAGATCTCTCAGCCTCTCCTTGTGACAAATCCCTTATTTAGCTCTGTGGCTCTTTGCTGGACTTGCTCTACTATGCACATAGGGGGTTTTTTGTGCTCTTGACCCCAGTCAGCACTGGACCCAGCACTCCAGATGTGTGCTCAGCGCTCAGAAGAAGGGAAGGATCACCTTACCTGATCTGCCAGGCATTAGCTTTCTAATGCAATCTAGATTGTTGTTGGTCTTTTCTGTTGCAAGGGTGCATTGCTGGGCATGGTCAGCTTGTTGTCCATCCCCAGGTCCTTTTCTGCAAAGTTCCTCTCCAGCTGGTCAGACCCAAGTCTGTTCAATTACATAGAGTCATTCCTCCCAAGATGAGGAACTTAGAACAGCCCCTGTTGGATTATTTCTCCAATCTTTCAGTACACCTGAATGGCAGCACAACCACCTTGTAAATCACCCACTCTGCTGGCATTCAGAGTACATGAAAGCACAATGAGAGTACACTCTGATTATCCTGTACACTCCATTATCCTGTTCATTAATGAAGATGTCAATAGTACTGGGGCCCTGTACTGATACCTAGGCCTCAAATTAGACTTCCTGCCAGTGGTCACCATGCCCTGAGCCTGACCATTCAGCCAGTTTTCAACCCACATCAGTATCTTCATCCAGCAACATTTTGTCATGAGTATCTTATGAAGGCAGTGTCAAAGACTTCTCTTAACAGTAATTTTTATTGTGTTTAAGTAAAATTTCTTCCAGAACCTACATTCTTTTGTATTCTCTCTAGTATATCAAGTGTCCTGTGGGCAATACATTGATTAGATATTCATCATATGTACAGCTCATAAAGCCTGATTAATCTAATTCTATGCTGCATATCAGCATTAGAAGTGATTTATAATTGTGATTGCTATCTAGGAGAAAGCATGGTGTCTCTTGATTGACAATCTCTGTTCTTAGATTTGTTTGGTTTTTAGACATATTACAGATATGATAAGCCCAGAAAAATATCTGCTGTGAATGTTTTATTGTCTGTAAAAAGAGTAAATGATAGCAAGCATGCAGAATTTTTAAAATCTTCTAACAATTGCACAGATGGTTAGGTATCCCCTTTTTAACATCATAATTTCTCTTTTCACTCTATCTGAATTATCATACAAAATCGTTGATGATGCTATGCTTCTTCTGATGATGTTTATTAAATTAAAGAGTTCTAGACACTGGGAAAATGTACTGTAGTTTTAATATGGCTTTTCAGCTATTTGATGAATTGTTAGCAATGGCACTTCAAGTAGATATGGGCAGTTTGGAAATCTTCAGCTGGCTTCATAGAATACATCCAAAGCTTTCCCTGTAAAGAAGGCAGAGGTTGTTATCCAGCAACATCTATCACATGTCATTAGATCTCTATAAAATCAAATTATACCATAGAAACAGTAGCAGAATGAATTTTCAAAAGTACTATAGCAATTACCTAATAAGTATAATACAACTAAAACTAGAATAAAACAATTAGGTCAATTTTATAGTCTTTTTTTCCACTGGAGATGAAGACTAATATAAAACACAGTAGTTATCCTTGAAACAACTTTTTTTTTTTTTGCAAAGTTGGATTAAAACAGCTAACAAGCATTATTCATCATGGTGCACCCACACTGAAAAGTATCTATTCTGGAGAAAGAGAAGTTTCAGATTCCCCTGCTTTCTACCTTTTTTCAAGCTCTATATAATGCATACAAATATTTATCTTCTAAACACAAGCTACTTCTCTAACACTTGTATTGGTTTTTTAAAAAAGATTAATCTCTCTGCATTCTTCCCATTGCAGAAACTATAATTCTTATGTTTTTTAAAGCCTTTGAACCTCTGAATAAAAGCTGCTTTAAAATCAGGAGATTTCCACACCTAGCCCCCTCCCCCAAATTAGTATTCCTGATAATAAAACTTACATAAAAAACAGTACAGGAGAAGATATCAGCATACTAAATTTCCCATTCTCATTAAGTTACCTCATTCTGAAATATAGTCAGTGGAACAAATTGTCTTGGGTTTGAACTTACATATAGAGTCTAATGAAACGCACATGGTCAATTATGGGAGGTTTTCATAGTTTGATAGAAAGTTCTGTGCATAAAAAATATGTGATACCTATTCAAAATACGTAATAAAATATTGGATGCCTACTCATTAGTTCATCTCTAGGTTGCATTCAAACTCATCAAAAAGTGGCCATTTGTGCAAAAAGAATAATTTTGCTTTAATTTTCAAGGTCACTAATAGCATCATTTGATGGTATATTGGAATTCCTTTAGTTCATGATCCTCTATGATTTTTCTCTTGTGTGGATCCCTAGAAATCTCAACGAATTTTAATCACTTGATGCAGTATATAAATGGTTTATTAAAAGAAGATGTGTATCTGTGTATATATACATTTATATGAATGTGTTGTTATTCTGATTTCTCCAATAATTCATCATTAATATCTATCTAAGGCAATATTACTAACATCCCATTTCTTTGGTTCTTTTCAGCTTATATAAATCTGTGGGGAAATGAAAGTAGTATCTGTTCAATACCCTCTGTGTTTAGCATTAGTGGTCACATGGAATTAAGCTAACACTCAAATCTTGGATACCAATATAGGAAAAACATGGACCAGTGAGTATCAGGTATCAAATTTTACAAACAAAGGAGCTACAATGTCAAAAATAATTTTCCACTTCACTAGTATCTTCAGGCATGTGGAGGATTCAACATGAACCAGTTACTGAATGACAAACAGAAGATGAATCCGTCCAATCCCCAAGCCACTGTAGCCATATGCCAAATGTCTTTTTTTTTTTTTTTTTTTTTTTTTTGTGGATAAGGACAGAAGTTTCAAAGCAAGATGCTGAAAAAGAGAAATGTTGTACAAAGGATCAAACATGTTAATATTCCCCTAAGTAGGACTATTACACAGGCCAGAATAAAAACCATGACATTCCCTACTCCTGGGGAAGCCCTTTCAACCCTTTCTGACTCTCTGAAATCCTGATCAGAATAAAATTGCAGCAAGTCACTTCACCAAAATTAAATCTACCACATGAACAAATAATTTTTTCTTTCATGTCTGATAGACAGAATTTCATGTGTTGTTAGTCATAAGTGACACATGAGAAAATTCAGGTGGAATTTTAGCAACAATATAATGTGCATGCCAATGTCTAAAAGGCTCTTAACAACTGGATTGAGTAAAATAAGCAAAGGTACTAGCAAAGTATGCATGATTCCACGTATTTAATTCACTAAAATAAAAATGTGTGAGCTAAGCTTCCTCATACACATTATCTGTGATTTCTAGAGGCTTCTTCACTTCTACAAATAACAGAAAAGGTAATGACAGCAGTCTACATGGGACCCTTCTTGGGTGTCTTAGATCTAGGAGGATCAACTCCAAGCAGCCTAGCAGGTAACATTTCCTGATGAAACAAAGCAAAACAAAACAAAGTAACAGACTTTTGTCAAAACCATGATTCATTTCTCCCAATTAGATGGGAGAGAACTGTATTTATAGAGTCAGCAATACAGAGGGCAAATAATAAGAAATCACAGCCAACAATTTACTCATTTCTATTCTGAGGATATAATATTGTTTTCCATTCTGGATATTTTCTTTGAAGGATCATCATCATGTCTTACAAATAAAGCCCTTTGCCTCCATTTGGACTGAACTATTAAAGGAAAACCAAAATATTGTTTTAGTAAGAGTCATAGGGATATCATGAAGTAATAAGGCATAAGAACCACAGATGGGTGAAAAAAATAAAGATGCTGAGAATCCACCCGCCCATATATGGTTTGAATGCTTCATAATTAATACTTGTTTGGTCCCTTGGGCTGAATATCATGCTGGAGCAGGTGCACACTGACCTCCTGGAACATAGTTCATAAAATCTTAGACTCATTTAAATTTGGAGAAGACCACTAAGATCATCAAGTCCAACCCAGGACATTGTGTTCATCCCTAAACCTTGTGCCCACGTACCACAGTTTTGAGGGGTTTTTTAAATCTGAATGAATGAAAGCTGCATTCTCCTAGAATGAGAACCTAAGGACAGGAAGTTGATATGATCAGATTTGCTGCAGAAGTATGCCTCTGATCCAAAGTCAAATACTGTTGCAGATATAGATACAGGTAATTTCTTCTTTAGTTTTACTGACAGATTCAAGTAGCTGACAGATTCAAGTAGTCAAAATATGAGTTATATTCACAATATGGTGTGGGGGGGTTTCTTAATATATAAAGTGATGAATTCTATTCAGTGGTTTGTTTTTCTTTATTTTTCTTTTATTTTTTTAAAAAATAAGATGCCTTTATGAGTGGTCACTCAATTCTTTTGTGTGCCTGTGTGTGTTTGTGTGTGTGTGTGTATGTGTGTGTGTGTGTGTGCATTTTGCTGTGTTTATATGCAATTAGTTTTCATTTGAAAGAACACAGACATGAAAAGCACAGAAGAGATACACACAATCAAAGAAAAAAATATCTGCAATACCTACCATGAAGTGCTGGGTCAAGCTTGGCAGAAAGCTTAATGCCCACCCAGTTCACATCCCCAGGGATATGCAGAGGAAAAATAGGAAGAACAGTTGTAAGGATGGCCACGTGCCAGGATAGACAGGAAAGCAACTTATTTACCATAATGAGAAGATGAAACTTGAGGAAGTTCAATTTATTTTGAAGCAAAATGAATACTCAATTACTGATTTTGTAGTGGGAAATAAAAAGTCAAACAATAAAAAATATCTTTCCTTCTTTTTTTTTCCAGGCTAAACTTCACTTGTTTGTCTCAGATTCCTCACCCCAAGTTCTGCAAGGAGATGAGGTGGCGGGATATTACAGTCAGCACAGAGAGGTTTCTTTTTGCTGCTGCTTCCTCATATTCCACTCAATTTCTCCACTGTGGCCTCTAAAATGGGATGCAGGGAACCTCTGCTCTGACACCTGGTGCACTTCCTGCTCCTGGAACAACCTGTGTCCAGCACAGGGCAGCCCTGACTACTTCTTAGAGATGCTACCCCCGCAGCCCTCCACTTCCAATACCTGGGCATGTCAACCTAAAACACATAAATATTGTCTTTTCCATGTATCTCTAAAAGGCAGAAGTTAGAGAGCTAGCATCACTTTTTCTCCACCCTTTTTGACTCCTCTCAAAAAAGAAGTATCATATAAATGAAATGGTTATGCTGTAATCCACACTAGTCAAGAATGAGCTGGAACTCTACCCACAGTTTTGGGCAGGAGATGGAAAAAATTATATATATATTAGGAGGCAATTTAGAGGAGACACAAAGAAATAATAGAAGGTGAAAAGACTTGGGAAAAAAACCCAAGACATTTGAGAAAAGGCTAAGAGAACTGGTCACACTCATTCTATAGACAAAAAGAATGAAAAGACATATTATTTTCCTTTAATCCGAAAAGTTATGTTTAAGTAAGACAGAGACCAATTGCTCCCCTTAGTCAGAACAGAAAGAGGAATTATGGGCTTCAGTGGCAGAAGAAAATTTTAGATTAAATATTGGGAATATATCTTACAGCTATGCTAATAGTCTAGGAAAGCACTAAGTTGCAGAGGGTAAAGTGTAATTGGACTTAGTAGGGATATTCGAGGTTAGGGTTTGACTCTTATAAGAAATCTTTAAGCAGGCCTGAAATCAAATTTGTTGAACTGACCAAGTAGTCTTGATCAAAGGAACCATTTGGATCAGCCCAAATCATCATTCTATGTATTTCCATGTGATGTGAAAGGAAAGCACTCTGGCAGTTCCAAAAACCAGACATTTGTTTTTGCTAGAGTGTGTGATGTGTCTGCACACTGGGGAAGGGAGTTGGAAACAGGAGGTGTTGCAGTCCTAATATGTCTATTTACTTTTATGAAGTGGTTGCCTTAATGCACATTCTAGGAAAATGTGTTTGTTAGTTTTTTTCCTTATTTGTTATTAATTCATGATATTTGTAGGGTTATAGACACAAAGTAGTGAATAATGCTTGCTATTTAACTACAGCATGAGAACAGCAAGAGCAGTCAGCTTTCTCATATTGTCTCATCAATGCAGCACATTTCCAGCTGAGAAGGTAAGAAAGTTGGGTCTCCTTATCCAGACATCTTCCTACTGGGGTTACATGCAGATAACTTTTACTTGTAGTATGCACTCTATCTCTTATTCTAAATTAATGTTTTCAACTATTTTCTTATGGTTAATGTCTTTCTCCCTTAAGAATAGAAAAGAGAATTATTTTTAAAATATTTTATGCTTTTGCATGCAAGTATCTCTGTTCCAAAATGAGATTTGCATGCATACTTAAGTAAAAAAAAACCCTTAATAACCACCCAGTAATCATTAGGAAAACATGTGCACAGAGAAATATATCTGCACAGATATTGCTAAAAGAATAGGGTCTTAAATACAGCTTCTAGGTTTGAAACAACTTCCTTTATCTGTGTATAACCCTTCTGGCAATACCTTGCCTCAGATGGCAGCTAAGCATCACACAGTACTCACTCCCCTACACTCTCCCTCCAGTGGCATGCAAAAAATCAGGAAACAAGTAAACCTCTTGGGCTGACATAAGACCAGTTTCATAATTGAAACAAAGTAAAATTACTACTACTACAACTACTACAACTACTAATTATTATTATTGTAAAGAAAAATGGAGAGACAGAAATGAAACCAAACAACCCAACAAGCGGCGCACATTGCTCACCATCCACTGACCAAGCCAGCCCATCCCTGAGCTGAGATTGACCCCTCACAGCCAACTCAACTCAGTTTATACACGGAATATGATATTCTATGGAATGTAATATCCCTTTGGCCAGTTCAGCTGTCCTGACCCTGCTCCCACCCAGCTTCATATTCCCCTGCTGACTGGTAGAACATGGAAACCTCAACAGTCTTTGATGCAGAGTAAGCACTTAGCAAAAACTTAAACATCAGTTTGTTATCAGCTTTATTACCATACTGAACCTAAACCACAGCATTTTACCAGAAAATTAATTTTGTCCCAGTCAAAATGAGGAGAGTAACTCAGTGAAACCATATTAAATCAGCTGACTAGAATATATAAGCCTTAACCAAAAGCTGACATAAAGCCCTTATATGGTGTTGCTCTGTGTGACTCAGAATCCTAACCCCAATGTAGATGCAGAACTCTGATTTTATTCTTTTAGGGATTTATACCATACTGATGTAAATTGCTTCATTTCAATGGAGCTACTTTTTAATTATACTATTTTTTTTATTTTTAATATCCCAATAAAGCCATCCTTTCTGAAGGTGTTACTTATATCTTATGAGGTAAAGCAAAATCCCATACCTGCAGACCCCTGAATTGATTCTTGTGGCATGGAGCCATCTCTGTTAAAATATATATAACAGTAACTGAGTTATTTTTTTATTTCTGGCATCTGGTCTGCACAGTCTGACATTTATTAGATGATTTTGTTTTATTTCATTTCATAGGTGTTACCTTCTTCAATTGCTACCTTTAGGTTTTCTTACATTTGCCTTCCTTATCACCACCTTTTTTTTCCTGTTACAGTCAGGGATTGGGGCAGTTTCACCCTGTTTTCCCACTCCAGACATTGTCCCCTTGCAGGAATTCTGTCAGTGCTCCCTGAAGCATGCAGTTCTTCCCATCAGTTTGCTCACAGGCCCATCAGAACTGAACATTTCAGAAGCTGATGTCAACCAATTCTTGTCTTCCAACCATTCTTTTCCATGGCAGACTGGGAGTATGCTGAAGAACATGCGGTTATTTTGTTGTTTTCAACAATCTGTTGTGTGGTTAGAGAGCTAGCTGTGGCATCTTACATTATGATATGCATCATCAAAAGCTAGAGCAAAATATAAATTTATTCCTTTATATGGACATCTCTGGCAATATGTCATATAAAACAGGCCCAAATGAGAGTTTGGAATTCTTCAACAGCAAAGACCCATTTTATCTCCACCTATAATACATTTCCAAACTATTGTCTCTCACATTAGTTTCTCTTTCTGCCATGCAATAGTAAAATTCTCTTTCTACTGTGTGATAGTAAAATTGCCAGAAGTATTATCTTTCACTCTGTGTAGAAATATTGGTATTTCCTACCAAAGATATAAAGATAGTTATTTAGCTTCTTCTCTAAAGATAACCTTTCATTACTATATAAAATAAAAGATTACATGAAATCGGTATCACTCACCACATTTTCTTAATGTGTCCTTACTTCACCAGTTTCCATGATAGAAAATACAAGGATAAATTCCCACAATATTGTGTATTTGGCATGTTAAATAGTATGTGCTATAAAAATAATAAAGAAAACTGTTGGGTTTTTCAGCTCTGAAGCTACAGTGAAAACTGCAGCCAAAGGGTTATGTTGAAAATAACTGTGAGGAGAAACAAAATGAAGGGAAAATAAACTTGGCAAGAATTTGGGATTAACCTCTTCCTCAGAGTGCTTCAGAGTTTTGCTGAGAGGGAATTTTTGCTGTTATTTTGTTTTTTTCCCCTTCCCTACAATGCCCCCTGATATTTGCTTTTTGGAACCTGAGAATTATGATGTATGTTTTCTTCTGATTCTGAGGTTTGTGGGTTTATTTTTCTCTTTCTTTGTTTTTTCAAAAGCCTGTGACTAGTTTTTACCCAAAGATTCATAATACCCACATTCACGGACACACCTTTTTCTGTATCCTTGTTCAATAAAAACCAATTTTAGTCAATGGCAGCCTAACAGTCTACCAACCAAGAAATATGGGGTTTTTGTAATTAATACTGTGTATGAAGAAAGAGGATTCAGCTATTCAGGAAAAGAGGGTTGTTATCAATCATTTGCACTGAAAAGACAGATATGCTCGATGTCTTTTGCTCCAGTCTGAAATTAACAGGTTAGCTGTGATTACAAAGTTAACACTAGTAGACTCACTGAGATTAAATTTCTGTATAAGACAATAACATTAGAGAGAACTAATAAGTGAATTTAGTTGAACTAGGACAAAGTTTTCAGAGGTGATGTTGAAGTCAGTTTTGTGCCTTCCTTAAAGGAGCTGTAGGGCCACACCTATATTATTAGAAGAAATTATAAACATTCTTGACACTAATGCCATTCACCCAAAAAAAAAGTCTTAATCCTTATTATTGCATTCTTTGATCCTTCAAACATAGTGGTCACATTTAAAATACTTGTTAGAAATGCTTTTTGTGCTAACACATTATGTATGCACAGAGATTGTTTAGGAGAATAAACATTTATCTGGGACCAAAGCTTATATTAGATCATTCTAGCAATTAATAGAACAGAGAGTTGAACTCTGTACATGAGAATTCTCCATGGTAATACATGACTTGCTAATACTTCAGTTTCCTAAAGGAGTATTTTTGCTACCTGTACACACAATTTTCTGATTTCACATGTAAAGTCCTGTGTTCCTGGATTTCTGCATCTCATTTCTTTCAATATTAGAAGGATGCATTTTCCTACCAAGACACAAGTGTTTTCTTGCTACTTTGTATATTTGCAGTCATTTCTTATACCTACAAGACCTACCTTATAGAAATTAAATCTTTCTGTTTTTTTAAGCAGATCCAAAGCCTCATTAGCTATCAGAAGACCATAGTAAGCAGACTATGGATAAGTGTGGCTCTGGCACTTGCTTTCAAGATGATTCTCTTTAGTGTTGTGCTGGTTTTGCCTTAATTGATATTTGGTGAGGAGGGAAAAAAGTCAGCCATGGAAGTGATTCTCTGTGAGGAAAATGAATAAATGCTTTCTGATGGATGCACTGGTGTTTGGCCAGCATGAACCTGTCACAAGTGTAAAGAATGTTTTCAAAAAGGTGGGGAAAACAGTCTGATCAATATTTCTTAACATCAAGACATATCCACTTGTCCATCCTCTCACAGCCCAATTCAGAGTCGTGCTGTTATTTCAGTGAGAGCACCGAGGATGGATCAGGAAAAGACACTTTGAAGAAGTAACATTATTGCTACATCCTTATTCATCAGAATTTGGTTGGCTGCCATCATGTTGCCATCATGAAGGAACTGTCTTCCTTGTCTGCCTTTCATTCAGAAGCAGCCTGACATTCTGACAGTCGAGACTGCCAGTTTTGTCACTATTCCTGTTCTTGCAATTTATTGTGGTTCCTTGTCTCAGGTTGGACGTTGATGTGTGTATAGGGGAGAGGCAGTGGTAAAGAAAGATTCACTGGGAGGTTCTTTAAACTCAGCCACGGAAAATTTTACAATCAGAAATAATTGAAAGCAGATTGGAAGCTAGAATTTTGATATATATTTTGCACTTAAAGATTGGTCCAGTACCATGTTCTGAACTGTTGTTTCAAAGTTTTCTGAAGTCACTGTAAAGACTCTCATTGAACTCAGGCAAATTTTATTTCCAACTTAAAGAGTAGATTAGGTATTTCCTTGCTTGGTCAGTGCAGTCTAGGGCTTCACAAAGTGCTATGAGGCACAGTGAATCTTTCTGTAGCATCCTAAGTCTGACACTGATTGACTTATAGCAGATGTAACATGTAATACATAGGAGGCTAAAATGTTTCTCCCAGACTTTTTTTCCTCTCAGACTTCATGAAAAAGGTTGATTGTGGCCAGAGGCTCAACTCAGCTAAAATTAACAACATGTAGATACAGACAGAAACAAGAATGAAGAGAGAGCAAGCAGTTTAAAGAGTATTTAGCTAATGCTAAAAATATTTAAGACTGCCGGGCTTGAAGAAATTTATATTAGAGAATTGCAGGACTTCTCATTCTTATCTCTCAACTGCTACTTATTATTTTTGAGAAGTGAGTAGGATTGATTTAAGTCTGAGAGTCCTAAGGAATTATAGTCCTCAATTAAACCAGATTCCAGTAAAGGGGAAAAGAGGAAGCTGTAAAAATGTGCACAAATGAACAGAGAAACAACACAAAGAAATATTCTGCTAGCTATTTATTAGACAAACATTGTGCAAGTACAGAGAACACAACAGTGAAATAAGAATCAGAAATTACAGCTTTGTCAACAACAAACTATGTAGAACTGTCTCAATTGTATTTTTTGAGAAGTGAGAAGGATGGGATAGAGTTGTTAGAAATCCACAGGAATCTTTATCTGGTAATAGCTGTTGACACAATCCTATGTGTTCTATGTGTCATGATTGTAAAGGGGATGACTGGTCTGTTAAAAAAAAAATTAAATAAATGCATTTAAAATACAAACATCCCCCTTTATTAAGAGCAATTTGCTTCAAATTGAAAAACATTTTCAAATGAGGTCTCCCAGGGCTTACCTTCACAATGCAGTGCTTTGTTATAGAGAGCTAAGCTCATGCAGTACTATTCAAAGGCATTCTCAGGAATGCACTTTCTTCAGCACTGATTAATTTACAGATACACCAAATTTTGTTCTGATTTTGAACAAAATTTACTAGAAATTTATGTTTATCCAGCATGGCACAACACTAAATATCAAATGAACCTGTCTTATAAAAATAGTATTTATTATTTTTGTTAATATCTTGTATGGTGGAACAGGAAAACTCGCTTAAATATGTGGGCAGTCACCAATCCTGGCAGGATTATAAAACATATAAAGAATGGGATTCAAATTTAGAATGATCATGATCCATTGCAGAAATGGTCTGAAACTGATAAGAGTAAATTCAATATAAAAGTAGGAGTAATGTCACATTAAAAAGAAAACAATTGTGTAAGTCCAAAATGGAGATACCAAAGGATCAAGTTGAGGTTGAATAAAAACATGAAGTTAATTTAAAAAAAAAGAAAAAAAAATCCCATTTTGAAGTGTATTAAGAAAATGGCAGTTTAAAAAAGTAATATGAATATTTCTTCTCTCCTAATTAAATCTGACCTGGAAATTTTCTGTAATCTCTGCAAGATTCTTTCTTAAAGAGTATCGAATGCCCTAAGAAATTATTTTTCTTTCTTATATGATAAAGAAAACAGGTGCTTTAAATTGCACGTATAAGATAGGTGGAAGGTGAACCTTTTAAAAGTCTTATTTTTCTTTTTTTCAAGCCCCTTTTAAATAAAAACTCGAAACAATTAGAGAAACTTCAAAAGCTCATAAGAATCTTAGATGCAGTGGTAAAATAGGCAAATTTTATCTGCTTTTAAAAAAAAGATTAAAGAAACTCAAATTGTTTGATCTAGAAAAATGAAGGCTGGTTTAGACCATACCACCAGTTTTTATATGCATAAAGGATAAGCACTGAGAGGACAGCAACTAGTTGTTTTTCAAATCAATGAAGAGCAGGACAGAAAAATGACGTATCTAATTTTCACTCAAGCATATTTCTATGAAACACTGAACAATCTTATTCTGGGACCCAGGCATATGAAAGTGACAGAATAATTTATTATTCAGCACACAAAGAAAATTTTATCAAAATCTTGTCTATTCATTTCTACTGGACTCCTTGTAAAATAAAGTGGAACTGTAAAATAAGTGTATGTATCAAAGTCTGGTCCAATTTGAGCAATTGGCTTTGCTAAGATGTGTCTCTGAAATTATTTCAATTTCATAGTGAAAGTGCATGTTTTTCTCTAGGTCAAATTCCAAGTAATGTTGCAAGTTTAGTAGAAATGCTGAAGAAGGAAAATTCAAATTTAACTAACAATCATTTTGTGAAATCAGAATACAATTTGAAGCAAAAGTTCAAAATACACTTCAGAAAATCAAAAGGAACTAGACAGTTTAATGCAGTCTCATTCTGTGATAAACACAAGAGGAAAATACACTTTGATGTGAGAGAAGTATAAACTTTTATCAAAGAAATAGTATATGCATTATGATGTGACCAATGTAACAGTAAAAGACATACTAACCATTGTGATACCCCACATGGTTAAAATTACCTGTGCTGCTACACAAAGAATAAAATATTCCTCACTTTTCCTTATAAATGAAATAAAAATGTTTGCTATAATTAACTTTTCATCTCTTTTTCTCTCCTGTCACTGCCTGCATCTTCTCCTTATTATTTTCTTCTTCATTACCTGCCCACCCATACTGAACTCTTACTGAGAGTAAAAAATATTATGCAATAGATCTTTAATCCAATTCTGAGCACACAGAGATTTTCTGATCAGGCTTACATTTGGCACAAGGTAAGTCCAAAACAAAAGAGCAGATGGAAAGATGGCTTAGCCTCTTGCAGTCCTGAGGTCTGACTTCTGAATCTCAAATTGTTGTATCTTCCTATTGTCACAACACAGGGCAGTCCTTAAGAAATCTTGCAATCACACAGCAGTGTTGCACTACACATTGATCCAATGATAAGAAGGGCCAGTGTGTCATGTATGACATACAAAATTGATTGAGGTAAGTTTATTTTTTAGTCTATTTTTCTGAATCAATTGCACTTGTCTTTTACTTGTGTAATCTGCTCATTTTCCTCACCAGTGCAGATCATCTTGATGCATCCTATTCAGCATCAGCTTTGACCAATGTAAAGACATCTCTTTGCTAAAAAACATAATAACCTCAGCATAGAAGCTAATGAAGTCTAGATAGAGACTCATAGCAAATAGTTGTTAATTTAAGGAAATAGAGACCAAACTAAGTTTATTACACTTCCTCAGCCAAAATAATGGTAAATCATGATTGTAATAAGTATTGCCATTCTTTTTACCAGAAGGGGTTTAAGTACCATCTGAAATGATAAAATTGCTTCAGTTTTTAGAAAATATATGATTTCTGAGATTTCAGAAAGAACAGAATGCTGTTGTTCCTCACAGGGACTAGAAGCATTCCTAATGATACATCCAGTTGTCCAAGGTGAAAGTTAGCAAATCTATGCTTCCAGAAGGGCCACTTTTCCTTTTTTAAGTAATTTCATCTGTAACTAGGGATTTTTAAAGAACAAATAAACAACAATATATATAGGCAACGAGATCATCACCAATGCTGTGAAACTGAAGTTATTTGTGGTGACAGCACTAAATGATCTTCTTCACAGTGATGGGATGAAGTGCTTCTGGCTTAGCCAGGGGCTCAAATGCACAGGAACAAGATTTTCCAATTCAAGGCCCAGCTGCAAGCAGAAGTGGACTTTTCCCTGACTTGCCCTTTTGTTGCTTTTGAAGCATTATGCACAAAGTGTTATGCATATCACGTAAAATGGGATTCAGCCAACAAAATCTAATGTTTTAGCTACTGACAAACAGTGCTTGCACAGCTTCAAGACCTTTCTTTTTCACTCTGCTGCCCCAGAGAGTAGTCTGAGGATGAGTGAGGGGATGGGAGTGAACTCAGCTGGGACAGCTGATCTCCCAACTTACCAAAGGTATATTCTGTACCATATAATATCATGGTCAGCAATAAAACTGGGGGGAAATTTTCTGAAGTATTTGCTGTTTGAAGGCTGGCTGGGCATTGATGTTGTGGTGGTGAGCAAATCCTTTTGTACCATTTACAAAATCTGTGAGGTTGGAAGAAACTTCTAAGATCATCGTGTCCAACAGTTACCCTAGAATGGTGTTATCCCAGTATGTTCACCATCAAACCATGTCTTCAAGTGCCATACCCACATTCTTTTTGAACCCTATCAGGGATGTGGGTCCACCACTCCTGGGCAGCCTGCTCTAATGTCTGATCATCCTCCACCAATTAAGGAATATGCGAAATACATATGAAATGATTCTATTATGTTCCAAAATGCACAAGAACTGTTTTATCAATGAAAAACTTAACCAGTTTATACTAAACCTATTTCTGTCTCTCACTCTTGCACTTGTTCTTCATCTTGACCCACAAGGTCTTTTTTTTCCCCCTTCTGATTCTCTCCCTCATCCCTTTGGGAGGGAAAGCAAGTATCTGGATGGAGGCTTTACTGTCACCAAATTCTCAAAACTTAAAAAGTTCTGCTGAAAACTTGAAATTTAAAAAAGTATTACTAGCTTCTTCATGGCTATTTTTTTCAAAGTTATAACTACAGCATATTAAAAAGTATTAATTTACTATAGTTTTAAAAAATTGCAAGCATTATCATTGATACTAATTCTTTTGTTTGCCACCCCATTTTAACTGCAGTCAGTGGAAGAGTATTCATCAAGAAAAAGCATCAAGAGTAAGCATCAAGAAAAAGCTCTTATAACATACCATAACATGGACAAAGATCTATCCCTTGCTGCTGCATGTGTATAGTTTACTTTTTTCATGATACAATGAGCATACAACAGGTGCATATACAGAATAGAAAATGGAGTTTCAGAACCAGTTCCAACTTGAATGAAACTCAAGTCTCCTAAGTAAAAATCTTGCATATTGACCTCTTAGAGCTCAAGCCATAAAAATATGCTATGCCTCAACATTATAATTTTTTATAATTCCCAAGTCTGAATGATTTTCTGATATCACTAAACTATTTCACATCATCTATTTTGTTATTTATATTTTGGTTTGAGAAAACATGGCATCTGTAATATTCTGTAGAAACTATGCAACAAAATAAAGAAAAAGAAAAAGGAGAAACAAATATTCAAGTTGATATTAAACTACATATGTAAGAGCAAATTTAATACGTTCCTGGAAGACAGAGGAGAAAGTACAAAGTCATCAGACTGTATCTTGATAATTGATTAAGCCACAATATTTCAAGTTGCTCATTGCAGCTGGGTCACTTTGTTTATGCAAAGAAACCAGTAAATTCCACTGGGAATAATGCAGCATCCATACTACTCCTTCTAAGAAGCTTAGAACTTATACTGTCTTAAAAAATAAGCAAACAAAAAGATCGGTCTCAAGAGGATGCAGTCCTGTCAGAACCTCTGTCCATATTAACTTGAGAGTATTAATAACCCCATTTGGATCTTCAGTTGTTAATATGAAGAACTAGAGGAACATTTGAACCTTGGATAGTTTTGCCTGTGTCACTGAATTTGGGAACGGCTTAAGGCTGAAATTCATCTCACCACACTTTGCATATTTAACATAGTTATGCATTTAATCTAATCAAGTTGTAACATTTTTCTCTTCTGGAGAGAGTTAATGGGACTCTTTTGGAACATACTTATTTGGCTCCAGCAGAGACACTTCAGGCTCTTTCACTGTTGCTTAAGCTGAACTTAATAACAAGCTGCTTGTGAAATGGGTTCTTCAGTCTCTTCCACATTTCCTTGTGCGTTCCTCTTTCTTGTGCAAGCATAAGGATTAAGGTACCAGTTTGACTGAGTTGCTTGAAAATTAATCACTATTCTGCTGGGTTTTCTTGAAGAGCTTCTGCCCTGGAGCAGTGAGAATTGATTCTGGATCCAGACATAAGGGAAAGATTTCTCTCTTTTTGGCAGAAGCCCTCAGTCAGCCTGGTTTCAAATTTTATGGCATAGTTGCTTGATTAATCGATTTTATTTAATTGAGTTTATTTAAGATCAGGCTGGTTTTGACAGTGATTTTTTTTTTTTTTTTT
>LTAT01000001.1:61085412-61097563 GCA_003286495.1 Chlorodrepanis virens | reverse complement strand
TTAAAAAGCATAGGATAGGTCACCACCACGCTGTGCTACTTTTGTTACTCCTGGGACGGGGGAGCGGAGCAGTTTTTGCCCTTTTTTTCTGCTGTTTGGAGTGTCTTACGTGCCCTCTCTGATCCCGGGAGCAGTTCGGCTGGGATGCAGCAGCCCATCCCCCGGGATGCAGGCTCGGTGCCGGGGCTGCGGCCGAGCCTCGGGGCACTCGCGGCGCTCCCACCGCGGCCGCAGGAGCGGGCGGGGTCCCGCAGCTCGCTGGGTCTCCGGCCCGGGGCTGCAGGGTCGGGGCGCTCTCCCCAGGCGGGCCGTGTCACCTCCCGGAGGCTTCAGGGTGGCTGGCAGCAGGCCATGGTGGTGGGGGAAGGCAAAGGTCAGGGATTCTGCCCCTCGCTTTCCCCTCCACGTTTTGCACCAGTTTCGCCTTCTTTTTGTGTGCCTCAAGGCGGGATGCTCACAGCCCATCCAGCACACCGTTTTCAGGTGTTCAAGAGTGATTGTGATAAGCAGACACAATGACGAAACTTTTTAAAGCCTTTCTCCTGTTATCAAGCTCTTACAGGTGCATAGCCCCGTGTAAGGAGAAGGGTAGCAAGGAGGAAAGGTAGCAAGGAATACAGGTGTACAGCTTGATCACCAAGTAGTTCAACTCACTCCACAAGTCAGTCAGGGTTATATCCAAAATGTAGTAGGAGAGACAGAAAAAAAGGCTGGTGAAAAGATTGGATGAAAAAGGTGCAGGACCATAACTTTCAGTGGAAATCCAGATTGCTATCAAATTCTGCTGATAATATTCAGGACAGAATATTTAGGTCAATTTGCCCTCCTGCATTACCTTTCATTTCAGTGTTCATAAAGAAAGAATGGAAAAGTAGTCGAGATTATTTACCTTGGGGTTACATACCTTGTCATACAAATCCCATCTAATGGGATGGAATGGAAAATTAGTTGAGGTTATTTACCTTGAGATTATATACCTTGTCATACAAATCCCATTCTACATGACGAGAAATACTGGCATATTTGAACTTTAACTTACTTCTTGAATTTCTTTTAAAAATAAAAATAAGTAACTGAACAAAAGAAAAAAAAAAAAAACAAAACAAAAAACAACCAAAAAACACAGCCCAAAGGACATCAAACAAAAAATCTTTATAGGCAAAGTTTGAAAACCAAATTGCCTCTCTCTTTCTCTGATTTCCCCAACGACCATAATAGTGTAAAAGATTATTTATTTATTTTTATTATTACCATTTTTAATACACAAATAGTTATATGTTGCAGTTATTAACAGAGAGTGCCTAGAGATAAGTCACATCTTACTCTTTCATTAAATAATCTAGTTGAGGATATCGCAGATCTGATGTCAAGTAGAAAGTGTTTCCTTTTTTTCTGTGTTAAAATCACTTTGATTTGATTATTTCATGCATGATTTCTGATGGCATAACATTCTAAATATGTCCACAAAAATACCTGCTTTAAAATTTCCACAGTTGTGTCAAGAAGCTAATACATTGAAAAAAAGGATGTGAAGAGAAGAAGCTTGTGAGCTGAAAAGTGGCTCACAGGGTGCAGTCCACCAGAGTGAAAAGTGGTAACAAATTCAGGACTGACAATATTCACTGGCAGAGGCTACTGTCTAGGAAAAAATGCAGTGTATTAAGTGGGCTAAAGAAAAGGATTTTGCACTCTTCTGTGAAACATGTAGATGAAAACTAAAGCAAGTTAGATCTTCAGCTGGATTTTCAGAAGGACAGTAAGAAGTGGTTTCTTAGTAGCTAGATTTTCAGAAGATAAATGAGGATATTCATAATTTAGAGGAATTTTCTGACTGAGGTTTCTTAGGAAATCTGGGTTGAGCTGTTCCAGAAATGCAGTATGTGAAGTTAAGTAAAAATTTTTAGAAAAAATCATTCTCAGTTATCATTCTGAGTTCTGTTCCTGTTACTTATTAAAAAAAAAAAAAATTCTCTAATTCTTCTTGTCTATTTTAAATACCTTTGTCCCCTGCAACTCTCTTTGAAGGGAAAGAATATTCTTGTCTTTCTGACTTGATTTCTTTTTCCTTGAAAAGGGTCTTACATCTACATGTAGATCCAATGCAGGAGATTATCTTCTATTGCCAGCAAAAATAAATCTGCTCTGGACTTAACCTGAGAAAAAAAAGAGACTGCTGAAAAAAAGAGAAAAGCAATAGTATTGACACTTAGATTATAGAGATTTGATACTCTTAGACCTAGGTAGTCAGAATTATTTCATTCAGGAAAAATATAAATAGACTTACCTAAAAAGGAAGAGATCATGAGTGGAGCTGCAGTGTGTATTTAAGCACAACTTCTTCCTACATGAGTTATAAAAACATTTAATCTAAACGCAGTACTTCAACAAGAAATCCTGAGATTCACTCACTTAGGGACTTCTCATGCTATGGTGACTGTGCATGTGTAGGATGGAGATGCAGTGCAGTGCCAAGTCTTCTCAAGGCCAGACGAGCAATGAAAAACTACCTGTAACAGAGGAGAGACTTACAGCTGAATAAGGAGGGTAGGAAATGAGTGACATAGACAGATTTTAGCTGATCATAACATAGATGCAAGATAGTCTCATGTCATACATAAACCTTTGTGCAGAACTTGGCAGTGGATCCTAGCAGAAAGTGTCTTAAATTATCAGTGGTGAAAGACAAAAGTACATAAACACACACAGAGCCACAGAGTAGTGTTCGCTGGGTTACTGAATATTGGTAAAACTCAAAGATAGAGAGAAAAACACCAAGGTATCTCAAATTAAATGTAGAAATTATATTGTGTCACTACTATAATTTTTATATTAAATAAACTTACTGTATTAATAAACTTAATTTCCTTTAGGCACTTTATATTTGTATATATGTAAAACGGCATATGACTATGTAAATATAACAGTCTGGAAGGGAAAATAGCAACAATAATATAGCACTAACAGTAGATAAGTGGAACTAGAATCAATGTATTTTTTAATTGAAGGTAAATTAAAATATTTTTCTCCTACTTTATTTCTTTATTTTATTGTCAGCTTATCTAGCTACCTGTTCCAGTTCTTGCCTTCTTATAGGCCCAAATCTATGGATAAATCATCTTCATCTGCTGCTGGTGTTCATTTGCTCTCCTGCTTAAGAGCTGGTTCCAGCTTGCTTTTAAAAACCTGTGAAAACACAATACAGGTAAAAGGACAATCAGTTCAGGCAGGAACAATCACTGCTTTGGCTTAAGGGTATGGCTGCCAGCCATAAGCACATCTGTCATATTGCTTTGAAGAAAAGTGAAGCTTCATATACAGCCAGAGATGCATTTGCATAATCCTTTTGACAATAAGTGACAGAACTGCAATAAGGTCTATTTTGGACTATAAAAAAATGTGAGCTGTGAGGGAAGAAGTTGAGGTGGGAATAATAAGACAAATATTGAAGTGGAAACAGGAAAGAGCAGATGGGTTAGACAGATAATCTGCATAGTGAAAACAATGAATACCTTTCCTGAAAATAGGTATTTTTACACCAGTTTAGGTATTTCTGAACAAAGTAAGAGCACCAGAAAATTAAAATAACGCAGGAAGATCAAAAGATGAAGACATTTTGGAGTATAAAAATAGATATAAGATAGTGCATAGGATTCTGTTGTGGAAAACAAGGAACATATTAATTCCACGGGAACACTTAGCATGTGAGTGTTAGGAATATTGGCGTATGGGACGTATAGAGAGTGTATGATCAGAACTACTCTGTATTATGTGATATTGCATAGATATGAATGATCCATGCACAACAAATCACTGTTTAAATATTTAAAGAATTTATTCTTTTAATATTCTTAGAATGTAAAAATATTCAGAACTGTACGTTGTCAGTATATTCATATTATGTACATACTCTAAATTTATTTATAACACTGAATTGCATGTTGTAATTATATTTAGATATTATCTAAATTTTGTTTAGATTTACTGAACACATTGTTGATATTGATGTTGTTTACACTTTGAATTATTGGCAAATGTTGTAATTTGAATTGTCTCATGTATGATGGGTCAAATAAATCAGATGATTTTATTTCCAGAACTTGATTATCAAACACACTCAAAACAGATTCTTTCACAAATACAAACAAAATGTTTCTGCAAAAAATGTGTGTAAACAAAGTGTAAAAGTCCACAGGAGATACAAGGTAGTTGCATTTTGATTCATAAGTACATTGGTGGAACAGGAAAGCAAAACCACAACTGAGTTATTAATCACCTATCCTTTAAACAATATGAATAGAAATAGTTACATTCAACTCAAATATTTTGAATGTGTCAAAAGACAGTAAATTTTAGGTCATATACTTGCAGTATGGCAAGGACTTCCTGCTTCCCTTCTGTGCTTCCATAAAATCTCTCATCTGTTTCAGACTTGGGTCTACGATCTGGTTATCTTTAATGGCTATTTACTATTCATTTTAGAGCTATAATATATATTATATCATATCTACATTTTACTGAATTATATATATATATATATACATATGAATTATTTTATTTTCACATTTCAAAACTGAACTGCCAGGCTTGTAGCTGAAAAATGGAAAAAAAAAATCCAAATCAGAATAAACTGCTTTATCCAGAAAGAAGACCTTGGTATTGGTGTATTTGTGATCTGCAAAAGCAAAACAAAACAAAACAAAAAAATCACGTGACTTTTCCAATTATATTCTCCTTTTAATGTGATCCTAAATAATATGATTCTATACTATCTTCCTTGATGCTGCTTATTTTTCATAAGATCATATAAAGGGTTTGTTGTTTTTTGTGGGTTTTTTTAAACTTCTAAATTAAAAGTAATTAAACATAGTACTTTATGCCCACATTGTCCCTGAAGAGATTTGCTCCTCATCCAGATGGCACCTTACCTCCTTGCAAGGTCAGTTTAGAGATTTTGTAGCAGCCAAAGTTAATGAGAATAGCAAACTTAACATATTTTTAGTAGAGAAGTAACTGATGACCTGTATTGCCGTATTCATTATACTGCTGGAACAAATTATATTTCTTTTGCCCACAAATGTCTCCAAAGACACAAAGCACACACCAGAATGGAATAAGCTGACTTGTGCATTGAGCTCTTCACAGACATGACTGTTTTCAACAGGAGAAAAACAGAAAAAATCCTAGCCAACCAACCAAAATCTCACGCCCAATTACAAAAAAAAAAAAAACACCAAAAACCCAAAATGCAAGCCCCTCATAAACAACTACTCTGTGTTAAACATTATGTGATATCTTCTTTACTCAGCATGAATGACTTTTTAAAAAATTATTTCAGTAAGACAGAACACTCTTACCACCCACCAAGTGGCACTTTGTAAATAGGCACAAACAGTGCAGCCAAGGAGTTAATCAGATCTCTAGCTTTCCACCCTTTGTTCAAGCAATGTTCTTCAGTAACCTCAACAGCCTATCTACATACCACATTGACATTTTTTCAGACCCTCAAGCACTGTCTGCTTCTTTCTCAAACCCTTGTGATATGCAGGAATGCTCCAGGCACTGAACAAGTCAAGATTTCCTCCTGGTATTTGCTTGAGTATTTTCATTGAGAGATTTTCCTTTAATCAAAATAAATAGTCTGTTTCATGCCAAAGGTGATCTTATTGACAGACCCTAAAAATGTTAAATGAGAAACCTGTTCTGTAAGTGTTGCATTTCTAATTTAAAATCATTACAGCACTGGAGCATTGACATGGTGTTATTTGTTATAATTTCTTGTTTGGTTAGTGTAAGTTATTCCTGTGATTTCTTCTTTGATTTTAGCTTTATTTAAAATCATTAGCAAGCATTTACATTTATATTTACAATCCTGACAGTGAACCAACACATGGAAATGATGGAAACCAATACTGTTTTAATATTGGGTTAGGCATTTGCTAAATTAGATCTCGTAGCTTTTCAATATTCAACAGATTTGTATTTCTAAGTTAGTTCTTTAATAGATTTCATATTTCTCTTGGTATTCAGCTATTTCTATTTTGTTTCTGTGTTAATTCATAATACATGCAATGAACAAGGAAGCAATAGTCATAAAATAAGGTGAATAACTAGGTGAGGTAGCATATGGATAATTGGACCACAGCATTTCAGCATAAAATCCTTGGATTTTAAGCTTTACTATATTTCCAAGAGAAGTCAGACCTGTGGTTTTGCACTCTGATTTTTAAAAATATATTTTTATTTAAAATTCATAGAAATCATCCCACAGCAGAAGTGTTACTGAGCAGAGCAAGATCATGATCATCTCAGAAAAAAAAAAATATTAGTTACACAGGTGTGTAAAGAAAAGCCATTTTATAGATTGCCAGTACCTCTTATCCATATATTACACATTGATTCTACATGGAAAATTTCAAGAATTTGCTTTGCTTCTAAAACAGAACCGAAGACCTTTATGGTTACAGTATTGTTGATTTATCTAAGAGCCTTCTGAAATCTTTCCTCAATTCATGTTTAATTTCAGCCTCATGGACTGAACAGTTTTAGCCTTTGGGTGCAGATAAGTAGCACTATTATTGAAATAGTTCAATCCTGATGTAATCTAGTTTCATTTATTTCTATGTAGTTACCTCAGTGATAAATAATATAAGTGAAGGCAAGAGTCTGTCACAATCTCCTGTTATATAAGTAGCAATTAAAAGTGCTCAAAACATAGTCTTGAAACTTTGAGTCTCTTTTATAGTACTTGAGTCCAGACTCAAATAAGAATGACAATGAATATGTGTTTATTTACAAACAGTTAGCATTATCAAACCAAGTATGCATTATAATTGCTGTGTATGTAGCATTTTTATACATTCTGGAAAAAAAATAGTCTAAACATTAAACTTACTTAATTTAAAACGCCACAATACCACCATTTTTATTTTCACAACAAATTTTTTCATATTTTTGCCAGTTTCTAATGAAAAGTTTGTATGACATGCAAAGTTTTCTTTTGCACACTTATAATAATTCAAATAATGAAATTTAGCTTGTAATCATATAAGATTAATTTGCTGCACCACCCCAATTATAAAACAAACAAACAAAAAAACCCCCCAAAAAACCAGCAACAAAGCCCCCAACAAACTATAATCAATAATGCAGCAGACTTAAGGTTTTTATTTTTCTAAAGACAAAGCATAAATTATCCATCTTCAGAAATACAGAATACACTACAATACACCAAATAGCATTTACGGTGGGTATTTCCTGTTAGTAATCTCAAAGTCTGGTTAAGGTCATGGCAGATCTCCATCCATATTTTTACTGTTTCACTGTTACAAATTTTCCTGGAGGCTTTCTAATTTCATAGTGATTGTGATGAACCTTACAACTGCTATGTTCCTTTTTTTCCCCCCTTTTATTTCAAATTTCTGTGTGTATAATATTGTAAGAAATATTGTATTTCTCCCATGAAATTAAGGGGCAGGAAGGTGTTCAGACATCTGCAGGAAAGTAGGGCTTCTTCACATCTAATGCTGACTTCTGAAGACAAATGTCATCACTCCTAACATCCTCCTGCTTCCCTTAGCTGAGCATGATGCCATCACAAATCCAAAAGTTAGCCCCATACAAGCTATTATGGAGAAAAAAATAATTCTTTCTCAGTGAATACCTGAGAAAGTACACTGTGAGATCAGAGACAGTCTGTCTTGGTTGTTAGGTTTGTTTTGCTGTCATGCTGTCACACACACATGTGTGTTTTAGGGTTTCATAACTGTCCCTTGTTCTGCAAACATCTCAAGGGTTGAATACTGAAAAGACATTATACCATGTTTTAGTTAAACAATACTAAAAAATTGACTTGCTCTGACTTTCAAAAGCAAAGGAGTCTCTGCTCATTATTTGGTAAAGAACTACGTGCAAGCAGGGCACAAGCAGGAAAACACAGAAAAAGATTGGTGTTTTTTGTGCTTATTTTAATTCTTTTATTGCTTTCTTCTATCTGAAGACATTTCTAATTCTAATCTCCATTCCCCTGCAGTATTTAGCAGATTTTAATTTTAGTCTTCAAAACCTGTGTTTTAATGACAGCTGTGATGGCTAGACAATGCCAAGAGATTTCTTCAAAAAGACCTTCCCCAGCCTGGTCTGAACTTCTCATTATTCTGTCCATACCTTCCTGTAATGGGGGAGACATGCAGCTTTTAGCTGTCATTGTTCAAATTAAGCTGGACTGACTGTTTACTGTCCAGGAGCCTTAGGTGGAGCTCTGATGAGAAGTACGTGGTTGCTGAAACTTAGGTGTGATCATGGCTGGCAACCAAGCTGAGATTTTGCACCTTTATCCTTTCACCGGGAAGCTATTTGTTTCAAAATCCTTAGCAACGTCTCACTGAGATTCTCAGAGAGTGAAAATAGATAGGTCACTTACAAATTCCACGGGAGGTACACCCCCTCCCCTCCACCTCCCTCCAGCGTTAGAGACGCATTTCTGAGGGCCTGGGGGTGTTTACACACTGCCACCTGCTGCTTTGATCTCCTTGATCTGGTTTTGCTCTGCTCTCAGCAGCACTGGTGATCGGCTCCTCTCTGCCTAAGCCTGCTCGTCCTCCTGCAGTTTGATCCAGAGCCCAGAGGAGTCAAAGACTCCTAAGACTTCCTTTGGCTTCAGTGGATTTTGGAATCTGTCAGATACATAATTAATTTATTTCAATGGGCTATGAATCAGGCTTTTTGTACTGCCAGATGTATAATTAATATTTCAGGATGAATTCCAGGTATCTTGCTGGTTTGTAAGGTTCTTCCTACTGTCTCAGTTCCTGTCTTCTGTGTAGTAAGGTCATAAATTAAACTCTTATATTCTTAAAAGAACAAGCAAACCAATAAAATTAATAAAGCCACTTTTCCATGCTTTTAAATACTTAACATTTCCAAAAGAAAAATACCTCAAAGGACATTGCAGTCTCAAGACCAATAGCTTTTTCACCCCAAAGTCTCCTAATCAGGTTGTTTTTTCATCATCTCATATAATACATCTTTTACTGCAGTTTTATAATTTTTTTATAACTTGAAGGAGATTTTCAAATTATTTGCATAGAAAAAAAAAACACAGGTGAATTTCCTGAGGTTTTCTAGTAGCACTAGTTTTACACATTGCTTCAAAAATATTTCTTACAACAATGATTAATAGTGGCCAAATGAGACAACTGGGGTATTTTATTCTTCTGCAAGGGCTTGTCCTGAAATTTAATGCATTCTTTTTCTATACCTACACAAGCAGCTTTTTCTTCCTTTGAGGAAGGCAAATTTTCATTTTTCCCCAGTGTGGTTTTACACCAGAAAAGTGTGTCTGCTCTAGCCTTACGAATTAAGTGCCCACCTAAAATAAACATACTGGTAAGGCCATGAAGGAACTAGGCTGTATTCTAATTTTATTTCATGTCATCGGTACAGCTTTGTCAGCAAACTGACATGTAAAAATCAGTGGATATTTGAAATAGTTAAGAAGTACCAAAACTGTTTTTTGAACTGACCAAAACAACGTTCCTCTTTCAGTGATCTCCTACCTGCTGGTCTTTTAATTGGATAACCCAGACTGGTTTTGGTTTTTTTGTTTGTTTGGTTGGTTGGGTTTTTTGCTTGTTAACTTTTTTCTTTCTGTTTTCTTTGTTTTGGTTTCTTTGTTTTTGTTATTGCTTGTGGGGTTTTTTTTTGGAGGGGAGAGGTTTTTCTGTTTTTTTTTAGTTCCAGATAAATCAAAAATATTTGCAAAGCTGTGCTCTGACATTCCAGCAAATATTAAAAAAAAATTAGTATTGCATTGTATTTCCATTGATTGTTCCTGATTCTCACGTGATAGAAAATTGTATATAAAGGGTAACTTAAAAATCAGTTCTGACGAGCCAAAAAAGATGTGATCAACTTAAAAAGGAAATGTGAACAAAAACTTTGAAATTCACTGCCAGAGCTTTCTTTCCAATAGTTATTTCTTTGATTTCAGTAGAAAATCATAAGCCTCATAAATTAAGTTCATTTTTTAAAAAATAGGTTATTTTTAATTAAAGAGGGCAGTTCGTAAAGAATGAATGATTATCTTCATGATATTCACAAACTGCTTCATGAATCACCAAGTTTTGAAAAAGATGGAAGCAAGAGTGGAGGATAAAAAAATCTTTCTTGATAATATTATGATTTATTTTAAGTGTAGGAAGTATTGCATGTCTATCTTTTAAAAACTGGGAGGTCGTCAAAAGATTGTCAGGTACTGAAGCTCTCAAATTTTGTTCTAAATATTTTGGGAGTTGCTATTAACTAGTGTTTTTTGCTGTTCTGTGCTTTAAATAGACAATGTAGAAAATTATCAGAGCTGTTGCTGGTGTTTGAGGATGAATCCTATCCACTACTGCATTTTCTCTAAGCTTTAAAGAAAAGTTGTTGACACAGTTTAGCAAAAACACTTAGTCTCTTAGATATCACTCTGCTTCTGAATAATCTTTTTAGTGTAGAGATCAAAAGAAAAGCTTTCATCATAGATCTTGAATTGGACTCTAATCAGTGTAAGAGTTCCATAAGCTTCAGTGCAAGACCTTTTCATTTTTCTCATGTGAAGATCAATTAGATCATAAGCTTTTCAGAACAAACATCAGATTCTTTCAGTGTTTACGACACTAAACAATGCAAAGCACCACAGTTTTGGCTTCAAGAAAACAAACTGTAATTGACATGTTTGTCTTAGAGTATGGAAAGATCAAAACCAGTGAACTACTTTCTCTACTCAACTTTGTAAATTGAATCAAGACTAAACTAGACATAGGCCCACAGATCAGGATGAGTGCACAGGTGTTAGATGCTCTTTTAAATGTCACATTCTTATTTTCAGTTTACATAGGCAAAAATAGTTTGCCTTCCCTTTGATTTTAAAAAGGCAATGTATTTTTTTTTCTCCATAGTAGAGCGGAGTTATTTATTTTTAGCGCAAGTGGACAGGAAAGGTATAAGGGAAATGCTGCCATGCCAGAGTTTTGCTAAATTATATCTTTGGGAGGAAATATGACTACATCTTTTTTCTTTTCCCCTAAAGCACAAAGTTCTTATTAACCATGTATGATGATCCAGTGTGTGGCTGGAATTCCTACTGTAAATAAAATAAATTGCACATTTGAAGAACTTATTCAAATGTTATTTGAAGCCAGTGGGATCTTTCCATTGATTTTTAAAGGGTTAGAAATCGGCCTTTAGCCTTGCTTTCTGTTCATGAATCATTCAGAAGCTAATCCTGATGTCTAGTTATTTGTAAGTATTGGACAAATAGTTTGGACAAGCAGCTTCTGGTCTATGGGAAGTTTCCAAAATGTTAATTTTGACTATTTGCTCTTCAATATTCATAATGTGTGATTAGTCATCTACATCATCATGATATTACATCTATCTAATTGACAGACACCAACTATCTAAGCTATAGCATCTATCCATTTGCATTCTTACAATGGAGCAGCTCATTGTTGTAGTATATGAATGAATAATAAACAGCAAATGTTGAATTGTGAATAATGAGCAGTAAATAATTTATGCACTATGGTAAGATTTTTAAAACAAATATTCACTCATGCTAATGCCTGTGAAAGTCTTGGATTTGAGAACATTTTTACTAATGTTCCGCAGCTACGGGAAGATTTTGAAATAACATGTAATAACTTGAATATTATTTATGATTGTATTTTGAACTTAAATTAACTTTTATTAAAGTTTTGGATTAGATGTGGAGTATAAGAAAAAGGAAGGAAACTACAGTATTGATAACAAAAGTGGTCAAAGGCTTTTTTGACTTCTGCTTTTCTTCCATTCAGAGGCATTCTGGACTTAAGGGAGTAATGATGTTCCATATTTTCTTCTTCACATTTGCATTAAACATGTCCTCTGGTTTAACATTCTACTACCCAGGCTATATACCTCATTAGCTTGAGAGAATCAATCCAAGTATTGCAACACCGAAAAAATTTAAATTGCAATTCTTTTGAGTCAATTGTGTCTTAAAATAGAAACATCTCTCTTGAAGCCTGTTATTGACCATCTTCCCAATCATAGTTGCTCCTAGTTTTTTTTCTTTTTCTGCTAGTTTTTTCCTGGTTTGGGTTTTTGGGTTTTTTTTTGGGGGGGGGTGGGG
>LTAT01000001.1:61068570-61085306 GCA_003286495.1 Chlorodrepanis virens | reverse complement strand
GTTTGTTTGTTTTAGGGTTTTTTTTCTGGTTCTAGTCTTGTTTTTTTTTCCTTTTTTTTATCCTAGGTCTTTGGATCTTTTAATTGTAATTTTATGTTTTCACTTTTCCACTCATTGGCTTTCTTTTATTTTTCTATGATCAATTTTTGGGGTTTTTTCTAATTATCTCACTCCCTTTAGTCAACATCAGTGTTTTGCGCTTCATTTTATTAACATATTCTTTATTATTTTCAGTAATCACTTCCTCGTACACAGCTTCCCTCTTTGCTTGCCCACCTTTTTTCCTTATCACTTTTTTTCCTATGTATCAGCCAAGTTGTCTCTTGCAGGAAAGGTGGCAAGTGATTCTGATGTAAACAGAACACTTCTTGCAAACCTTGTAACGCACAGCATATTATCAATTGCATATTTCTAATATCACGGATGTCTTCCTATCCTTTTCGGCTGCATCTCTTTTATTTGTCATTTTCTCTAATTCATTTGATCCAGGGCTCATTTCCAATAAATTCTGTCTGGCACCTTCTGTCTCACAAGGCTACTTTTTTTCTGAATACTTATATCACTCTTAACACCGACTGAGAAGCCTCCTCCACATACAACTTCCACCTCCTGATCTGTTATAATCTGACAATTAAACCAAAACAAGATAAATTATAAGAGAATGACTGAGAACTAATCCCTAAGTCAAATCAATGCCTGGCTTAGTGAGAAACCACTACTGTGGATTTAGAGACATTTGATGTTGAATAATATCATAATCAAATCCTGTCCATTAGACATAATTAAATCTCATTAGTAATGTGGCAATACAAAATATCTTTTAATTCTCCAGTCTGACTGTGTCACGGTCTATTACTTTCTGACCCTATTCTTTTAGCTTGTGCTAGGTCTGGCTGGGATGGAGTTAACTGCCCTCCCAGCAGCCCATACAGTGCAGTGATTTGTGCTGGTAGTTAGCACAGAATCTCTAAGCCACCAGAGTTTTGGCTACTGCTGAGCAATGCTGGCCCTGCATCAGTGATGTCTCTCCACACTAGAACACAACCTTCCCCAAACCTTCCCAATGGTCAACAGGCTGATCATGGGCAAGAAGTAGGATGGGAAGGACACAGCCAAGACAACAGATACAAACCAACCAAAGCGACAGTCTGTGCCATATGACACCGGGCTGAGCAATAAAAGCTAAGAGAAAAGAGTGTGCATGTGTGTAAGACATTAAATTTTAAGGAATCTATCTTCCAAAGCAACGCTTATGCTATTTGAGCCCCTTCTTCTCAGGAAGTGTCTGGATATCACCTGCTGATGGAAGTAGGGAAATTTTTTTCTTTGTTTCTGCATGTGACCCTTATTTTCTTTTTAGTAGGTTTTTTTTTTCCTTTATAATTTTCTTTCCTTTTTTGCCTTTGTCTTGACTCACGTTTTTGATCTCATTTTGTTCCCCTGTACTGCTGAGGAGGTGGAGTGTGAGAACAGCTTTGTGGGCACTCATTAGCCAGCCAAGGCCAACTCATCACACAGATATTCCACATGACAGTAGTTTAATATTTGAATACCAAATTTACTTTGAAGATATTTGAAACTACATGTGGTTTTCCTTTAACAAAGTGATACAGCAGCATACTGAAATCACAATGCAAGCATGATATAAAAATTGAAGAATAAAGTTGGAACACAATGTAAATTTGATTCCCATTTCCAGTCTCTGCATGCTACCTTTCACCTTATTGGATGAGTGAGCCAGCACAGTCCTCCAAATGAGGAGTAAAGATGAGCCCGGGAAGAAGGGAGGGAGAGGTGGAGGGAAGATGGCTCAAGATTTAATTTTTACATCTCATTATCAGAACCTGATTTAATTTCTGATAAATTAAACTAACTTTCCCAAGTTAGGTCCATTTTGCCCATGACAGTAATCAATGAGTAATCTCTCTCTGTTTTTGTCTCAAAACATGAGCCTTTTGTTGCATTTTCTCCTTGTGTTGACCTGTGAGGAGGACAATGATAGAGCAGCTTTGGTGAGCGCCTGGCATCCAGCCAGGGTCAACCATCCCAGCTGAGGACTATACAGCACTAAAAAAAAGAAATAAAACCAAAACAAAATGTACTCCTTCAAAAAGAAAAGATAAAAGAGGGGCTTACCATTTATCTTTGGAAATTCTCACTTTTCAACGCTGTCAGCATCCAAGTAAAATCAAAGAGTTTGTAATTTTTTTCGGTAATTGTGTTTATAAACAGTAATTCCCAGTAGAGACTGAAAATGGCAACAAGTCAAAGGTTTAATCAAGATGATCTTTGATTTTTTTGTAGGAGCAGCACATTTTTTCTACAAACAGTGTTTAAATTTACCCATGGCAGGCAGAAAATATACTAGGAACTTTACATAACTTCTTTTTCCCCTTCTGTCTTAAACAAGCAACTGCTTCAAGAATAGAGGAGAAATTTCACCTGATTTTTGTCCTGAGATGAAAATCCTTTTTATATTTGTCATCCTAGGTAGAGTTCTGAGCTGCAGTGTTCAGTATGACTATAGAAGAAACATCATCTACAAGAAAAGATAGAAAGTAGGGGAAGAAACTTGAGGAAATATACTGGGAGGAATTTTCAAATGCACAAGAAAGTTGTTGCAGGGAGGAAGAGGATAAACTGTTTTCCATGTCCTGTTCTTTTAGATTACAACCAAAAGCAAAGGGCTTGAAGACCAGCAAGACCAACATATTTCTATTGATAAGGATGAAAAGCAACAAGGGACAACGAGGTGGTTGGGAAAACTGTAAAATTCTCACAAGAATAAACACAATAAGATAATTTTTGAAGCAGAATGCATACATATCTGTCAGGAATGTTACAGGAATATTAAGTCTTCATAAGGCTAGAAGCAGACTATGGTAGCATCTGACAAATCTTTTAGAACAGTTTTCTATGACTCTAAAACAGACAACTTAGTTTCTGGAATAACTGTTGAATCTGTTTCCTTCCTGTAGCAGAGAAGGGTCTTTGCTGCCTTGGTTTAGGAAAAGTTTCCCTAGCAGATCCCCACACAGTTCAGATATTACCTAGAAAAACATTTGCTATGCCAATATAGATATGCTGAATGGATACATTTCCTTTTTAACTACACTAATCATCTGAGGATTTATAGACAACAAAGGGAAATAGACACACAGAGTGTATGATTCATCTGACCTACTTTAGATATCTATTTAAGGAAGTAAATTCTGTCCTTAAAGCACCGATTAATCTCCAAAAGAGAGACTAGGATTTCTATCTCAAATGAAAATGCTTTAAATGAGATTTCCATCCACTTTTGCTAAACTAATGATGGCAAGGGTGATATGAGTACTATATAAAGAAGAATAAATGATATATAGATATATAGATAGGATGTTTGTCCCATGGGAATCCTGATGGACAAAGTAACTATCGTGACAGATGAGCAATTTATTTGAGGTCTGTATCGCTTTTTGAGATGGCCTGACTCACAGCAACAACATTCTGCAACTTCAGTATATTTCATAGAAATTTTTAACATTTTGCTAATTTATCTTTTGTCCACATATACACAAACTTTCACAGATAAAAATGACGCATCTCAAGCTGCATCCAGGTACACTATAAAAGTTGGGAAGCAGTTTGACTATACAACCCCTAAAACCTCATGATTGCAACAGAGAAACTTATGAATGGAAAGAAGTAAAAATGAAAAAAATTCAAACATCTTAGAACTAAATTACTAACTGTGTAAACGTCATTGAATTTTGAGGGAGTTTTACTGATTTGTATTTATAGCAGATTAGATCTACAACTGCCAAAATTAATGTCCCTCTTCTCTATATTAAATCACATATACTTATAAGGAAGACAAGATTGTATCTTTTATAAATAAACCAAATAATTTTTTACTTATTTACTTTCAGCATGGACATAACTCATTTTTTAGATTGTTAGAAAGACAAACAGTATGTCTTAAATCAACTTCTTGATCAGATTATTTTTTACATTTCTCTGTTACAGGTACCACAGCTCTAGAGAAATTAAAGGCTAAATATAATTTTATTTCTTCCCTGTGAAATAAATAAATAAATGCATAAATGAATTTATGGAAACTACTTGCCTAGAGTAATTAACAATTAGAGTTTTACAAAACTGTTTCAGACAAAGCAGAGACTTCATGGTTCACTTTCTGAGATCAGATCCCAAATCCAGCTGTATTCAAATAAAATAAATTGCAGAGAAGAACTTTTAGAACTTCATTTTAAAGGAAAATTGACAAAACACAGATGTTAGAGAGTGATTATGCTATTTTGGATTTAGTACATGCTGTATTATTAAATATTAGTTAAAATATAGCACTTTTTTTTGTTTTGAAGAGGTACCTCTTCTGGTTCTCTGGGATTTAGCAAAATTGGATCCTTAATCTCCTGTGAAACTGTAATGGTACCTTGTCTTGCCCATAGAAAATTAATAGAATGGCATCAGCAAACATACTAATTGGAAAATTAGAGAATATGCAAAAAAAACCCAAAAACGACTATGAACATTAAAAAAATTGCAAATTCTATGCCATCAGCAGAGAAAAGATTAGGAGAATATTTCTGATGCATTAATCATATTTAGAGTGATGCAGAGGTCAATGGAATCAACAAACTTCAGCATGTGCATAAAATTGAACTTCAAGGCTACTTCAGAAGACAAAATGAAAAAGATAATTAGTTTAACATAAAATGCTCATTAAATACAATCAAAAAATGACCAAAGGCCCTACCACCCATTTCAGTGTGTAACATGCAAGTACAAGCTGTGATTCCTACTATGATACTACATGTGAAATGAAGTGGCTGTATCAAAGAGAATACACATGACACTGCCATTGCACAAAGAGATTCTGTATTTCTTCAACCAAAGGATTTTTTTGTCAAGATCATGTTCAGCATCCACCACTGGTTTCCTATGCTTTTTCCATTTCCTCAGACAAAGTGTAGTGCAAATTGAGCTGAAGTAGATACTGAATGCTGTCATTTGCTACCTTGCTTATGACTATACATTGTTCTTTTCTCTTATATAAATTCGTGTTTGGATTTACCTGATAATTAATCTTCTAATATATACCTCATAACAACCAGGTGCTCCTTTTCTTTCCGGTTTCATCTGTAAACATAACAGTTGCCATTTTCATAAATTGCAGGTATGAAATTCTCCATGAAATTACTCAGTATGGACAAGAGGCTGAAGCTGTTGCCATGTCAGCACCTTCTTCAACAAAAATATAGAATGATTGTGGGAATGGTTGGTTGACCAGTTGAGGACTGAATAGAAACTGGTAGGGGTTTTTATTGCCCAATATTACAGGATTTTGCTTTATGCATTTTTTACAAAGCTTTAGAGAATTTCTGTGCCATTAACTCAAAAGTATTACCTTTTTGATTAAAGCAAGTCCACCATAGGCAAGTTAAATATTAATGTTCGAGATGAATCTGATCAGGAGTGTTGAGTGTCCAAAGGCTCCACTAGGAACAAGAAGTTTCTGTAAGTATAGAAACAGGATGATGATGAGTAGGGAAAATGTGGGCCTGTTGTTGAGTGGACCAGGGGCCCTGGTGACAATGTGTGGGCAAGGCTGAGGTACTGACAGCCTTCTTTGCCCCAGACTTCACCGATAAGATTGTTCTTTGGAAAGCCAAGACCCCAAAAACAAGGTAAATCTGGAACAAGATAATTTTAGAGACTGATCCAAATTAAATTTAATTACATGATCTAACCCAGCTGACCAAGACCTGACCTTTATTTTACATCACACCTACCACAAACAGTAGAGACATTTAAATACACTGTGCCAGAAACCAACTTTAATAGTCAGTGAGACTAATAAATTAGATTGTTTCTGGGCAGATATCTAGTGATTGACATGATAAAGGTCCTAGGTTTTTAATTTACAGATCAACTTTCTCACAAGAAATATGAAAGCTATAATTAATTAACTTGTTACTATCTTTATGTCAAAACATTGAAGCAAAACATATGTTTTCACTAAAACCTTTCAAGACTTGAGGACAGCTCATATTTTTTGCATCAACACTATATTCTACAAAAGTGGCAATAATTAAATCCTAATCTATTTAGAGCACATTTTAAAACAGAATTTAATTCCAAATTAAAAATCAACATCCACCTTGCACCTTCAATTTCTGAGGAAAGAAGTATTTCCATGGTGTCATAAAATGCAAACAGCAGAGTTAAATTTCATTTTAAATTTTAATATGTGGCTATTTATTGAAGGAATTGATTTTTAACATAAATAATTGTTACAGATTTCAAATTTTTTCCAAATCACGCTTTAAAACACAGTTATCCAGTATTCTGGGAATACTGACTGTACAGTAGTTACAAACCATCTCAGCTTTATCTTGAGCCAGATAAGCTACAGCGCTGGAGTCTTCCCCCTGCTTAATGTTGCCTCAGTTTGTTGTGTCCCTAGTTGTGCCCCTCAGTTGGTGTGTTCCTATGAGGAGAGGACATCCTTAACAATGTGGGCATAACTCATCAGTGTCCCTGGTGGCTCTAGATCAGCCTGTGGTCCTTTATTTTTTTCCTACTATTTAATAGTAGGCTCAGAAGGGAGGCTTCTAATTGAGGAGAAATTGAGCTGATGGTTGCTGCAGAGAATAGTATGTTAAAGGTGATTTGAAGTGACACATACCCATTTATCAGAGTTTATAATAATCATCTTCAGAGTGGCACCAAGCTGTGCGGAGCAGTCGGTACACTGGAGCGAAGGGATGCCATCCAGAGGGGCCTGGCCAGGCTTGACAGGTGGGCTGATGGATCCTCACAAAGTTCAACAAGGCCAGCTGCAGGGTCCTGCACATGTGTTGGGGCAATCCCAGCTCCAAGTACAGTCTGGACTGAGAATGGATTGAGAAAAGCCCTGAGGAAAAAGACTTGCAGATGTTGGCTGATGTGTAACCCAACATGAGTCAGCAATGTGCACTCACAGGCCAGAAAACCAGCTGTGTCCTGGGCTGCATCAAACACAGCTTGGCAAGCAGGCCAAGGGCTGTGATCCTCCCCCTCTACTCCACTCCATTCGTGTAAGACCCCACCTGGAATGCTGCATCCAGCTCTGGGGTCCCAGATTGAAGAAGGACATGGATGTGAAGAGGCGAGTCCAGAGGAGGGCCATAAAGATAAACAGAGTACTGGAGCTCCTCTCCTGTGAAGACAGATGGAGAGAGCTGGGGGTGTTCATCCTGAAAAAGAACAGGCTCCAGGGAACTCTTCTAACAGCCCTCCACTACCTATAGGGGACTACAGGAGAACTGGAGAGGGACTTTTTACAAGACCCACATTGATAAAACAAGGAGCATGTCTTCAAACTGAAAGAAAGTAGAATTAGATTAGAAATAAGGAAGAAATTCTTTGCTGTGGAGGTCATGAGGCACTGGAACAGGTTTCCCACTCAAGTTGTGGATGCCTCATCCCTGGAAGTGTTCAGGGCCAGATGAGATGGGACCCTGAGAAACCTGGTCTAATGGAAAGTGCTGGAACTAGGTGATCTATAAGGTCTCTTCTAACCCAGTCCATTCTCTAATACTGTGAACAGTCTGGACCTAGAAAACTAATCACCCCACTTGACTTCTTGCAGGACAGAGTAATCTTTCTGACCCACATGAATTTTCAAAAATATCAACACTCATTCTAGACATAGTTTTAGTAATTCTTAATTACTTTTATTTTGAAAATCATACAAAACCTGAAAATCCCTTTAGTTTCTGGCCTTGCTATTTTTCATGCTTTCTCTCAGTTTCCTTTATTTCTTGAAGTTTATTCATCCCTGCACTTAGACATGGTGCTATTTCTATACCTTTCTGCTGCTAAACTATATAGTACTGAAATTAATGAATATATGTTTAATTTTGTCTTTTCTTTCCACATTTCAGTAATTAGCAAACCAGTAATTGGAAACTTCATAGTGAGCTTCTTTCAGGTGTGATCTGTATTATTATTTCAAAAATTCCTTGATCTTTGGACATTTCAGCAAATGGGCATGGCTGACATTTCATATTGTGCATTTGTAACAATTCTTCAAGTACGTTTCTTATCATTTTAGTATTGAAAGCACAAAGTGTATTTTCATTAGGATCACTGTAGATAAATGTATGCATAGATTAAAACCAACCCAATTCTTCTTTACGTTGATTATTATCATTACTAATAAACAATGTCCTAAATGGTGAGTTTATTTTCTTAGAAGTTTTATATGCATTCATCATCTAAGCCTTCTTCCTGAAAATAGCCCAGTGCTGTAATATTGGTTAAGTGGTGAATGGATATAGATATTCTAGTTTCATTCTTAGGAAAACTGGAGAGAAGAACTCAAAGTAACAGAGCTGTGTTTTGTTGGTAAGGTTCTGAGAATTTCTTAAAAGATAAAAAGACACAGCTCTAAAAGGCTGAGATAGAACTTGTCTCTATTTTTATGCGTAAGTGTAAAAGAAGTGAGAGGAGTAGCCCAGGGTGAGAAATTGCCTGGCAAGAAGGAATATTGTGCACTGGACCATACATATGGAAGAAATAAACATTTATTTGGAGCTCATTCATTGAACTTATGTAAGGAGATAAAAGAAAAAATCTCTGAATGTCTGTTTCTATGTATTGTCATTATGACCCACAGTAAGTATCTAACAGGATGGGCTTTATATAGACCAGTAACTCAATATTCTTTGCATAGCTTGTAAATCTTTGTTATCTGTGCAAACCTATAGACTTCGTAGGTTCTTATACAAAATTTAATTGTGTAAACTTCAGAAGATTTAATAAATAATTAATATATAACCTTTGCATGTGGTCAGAAAAGTAAAAATAACACTAGACAACTCCCAAAGGAGACCACCATTTCCCTTCTATTGCTTTATTTTCTATGTGGATGTGTCCTGGAGAAAAATATACAGTTAATTTATGGTACCCACACCATTTGTCTTTGAAATCTTCCGCTCATAAACCTTACCTGGAAACATGAGATGTAACTGTAGAAAAAGATGTTCTACAGGGCCAGTGAAGCACCCTGAGGTCTGTATGAGCGTTGCCAGCTCAAAAAATCAGCATGTTTGAGCCAACAGATAGTGAACTAATGCATAAACAGTTAATGCTTCTACAGGAAAGGCTCAGCACAGTCACTGGTGTTCTTCCTGGAAACTGGACTTTCTGGAAAACAGGAAGAATTGGAGCATCTCAAGAAAAAAAGAGAATTGAACACAGAACATCAACCTTCTCCATGGAGATGGAAAAACCGTGCTCCCAATGCATGTTCTGAAATAAAAATCCAACCCCTGTTGGAATTGTCTCTGTACTTATTTATTAAAGGACTTTATTAAGGACATCTAATTTCAGGAGAGGACTTTGAAAGCCAAATGAATTAAGATGCCTCTAAACTAAATAAAATGCAGGGAGTAAATTTTGGAGTTTGAAGGAGCCTAATGATATGTCCAGCTCAATAGCAGATTCATTTCCAGCTATCATAATATTTATAGTTCCTGGTTTGTGACCTTCGCTTTTCTAAGTTTTTGGTTATACAATTGTGGCATGAGACTTTCTCCATAACTGGGAGATTTGCTGTGAGATAGCCCAGCATATTTCAGTTTCTGAGAGAACAGATTTTTTTTAACCTTTTTTATTGTTTATAACTTATGCTGAAGCTTATATTGGTGTTTCCTTTCCGGTATGAATAAAAAAAAAATTGCAAACATCTTTCATGACTTACTGACTATATGAGCTGATGTTTGAATGCCAACAAAAATACAATCATCTTTTGGGTGCTTATGACTCACAAAATTTCTTCTTCATTACTATTTCAGACTAAAATATTGGTCAGCCTGCCTAACATCCCTTTGTGAATATGTAGATTTCCAGCTCATACCTAAAAGAGAGCACTTAGTTTTCCTTGCAAAAACTACCTTCTGCTTCCTTCCCTGAATTTGTGGAACTTCTAGTCTTTCACTCAAACCCAAAATCTCAAAACCCACAACTTAGATATGCTTCTTCTCAGTGTGATTTCGCTGCTCTCTGGATTTTGCAGGTTACATCTCTCTTTTTCTTTAGTGATGTCAACCTTCCTTATCCAACCAAGATACCTAAGTAGCTTTTTATACCACATTTTCATTTGTCTTGGCAATTGATTCCTATTTATATATCTAGAATTAATCTTCTTCCCAGTGATATTATTTTGGCAATGTCATCTCTTTTTGCATACCTGTACTGCTCCTTGCTTTGTTTTGTTGCATCAAGTATGAAATGTTGTTTCTTTCAAAGTCCTGCTCCATTTATCCTCACTTGATCATCATTTCTCGTTTCACATCCTCATGCTATTATGTCAGCCTTCCTTCCTTCTTAGTTCATTTTTCAAACACTGCCTTTCTGACTACTTTGGAGTGTATTGGGTTTTCATGGCAAGGTTTTGGCAGTGGAGGAGCTACAGGGGTAGCTTTTGTGAGAGGCTGCCAGGAGATATTCCTGTGTTGATGACCTGCTTTCAGCCAGGAGAGGAATAATTTTTGCAGTACCAGGAGGCTGATTTTCTCAAGTCAAGTCTATTTTGCCTGTGATAGCCATTGTTGGGTGATCTCTCCCTGCTCTTATCTTTATCCATGAATCTTTTGCTTTATTTTGTGTTCACTGTCCAGCTGAAGAGATGAGTAATAGAGCAGCTTTGGTGGACATCAAACATTCAGCCAGGGTCAACCCACAATAGAGAGGAACTTCATATAAATGTGATAAAGACTATTTCCTTAAGTACCTTTGATCTTCTTCATCTTTGAGACCATTTAGAAATCTGCTAATGAAGATGACTAAATGATGCCCTTTTATTGGACTTCTCTATCTCATTGCATGGTTTGTTTTGGTTTTTTTTTGTTCTTTGTATATTATTTTGGAATTTGAGTGCCTGTGGATTAGGAAATGGAAGGTATTCCCATCCTGTGTTTCTAAACACCTATAACATCAGAACCTAAACACTCCCAGGCAACATCTGAACTATCACCTAACTCATAACATATATTCAAAGGATAACAAAAGTACAAACACAAATTTCTGTCTCAACTGTTTAGGGACTAGGAGACAGAGACATTGTATTTTCTCTAGAAATCTAGTCAAAATCTCAGAAACTGCTGCTACATATGGGCAGATCTGGTATTCTGGCTGAATAAAGGATTTAAATGTATATTTTATAGCTAAAGTCACAAGGGGACCACAAAACAGTACATTTGTGCTTGAGAAACCTGCAGTATTCCAGACCAGAATGGGAAGTTAGCATTATTTTTTCTAATTTGTAATGTAGACATTTTTTGTTATGGGACTCAAACTTCACAAAAGCACTAAACTATTAAGCAATTAGATTGAGAGTAACAGTACCCTTCACACATGTTAAAGGGAGGCTTGTTGGCTGTTAAAAATATCAGTTTCCAGAAGAAACCTCTTGAATTTGCTATCTCCAGAGTCCCTGCAGTCTTACATGACCAGTAGTAAAAATGAAATAAGAGTCTTTTGCCTTGACAGCCATAGGGAAACATACAAAGTGCATGTGAAGGGATATGTGCTCTGACAGCTTTTTTATCCAGAATCCTAACTGCATTAAGTATTTTAAGAACTAGGTTTATTTTCATATAGGCCAATGTACAGCTTTTCTGAGCCATTCTTATATTCTGGTGTCATTCACTTTTCTTGCCTGCCTGTAATCCTTGTGTTTTAGCTAATCTAAAAAGTAATTCCCATGTGGCAGCTTCTAAGATAAGGATCTATGCCTTAATTTCTGCATCCTCTGAATAAATCTGTCCTCAATTATCTTGACTATTCTTATGTGAGCTCTTTGACTTTGTGTATGCTATTAAAGCATACTTATACTCCAATGAGCAATCTGTAAAAAAATGTATAATTGGATTCTCTGTGTGTTGTCTCTCATTAACTCTGTCTTAAGTGTACACTGTTGACAAGTTTTTAAAAAAACTGAAAACCTATTCTGACAGTCAACCTTGCAAATTCGTCCTTAGATCTGCAAGTCAAATTCTGACACTATTTAAATTCTACAAGTGGAGCTTTGTTAATAATGCCTTGATTATCTGTGAGCACAAAAAAAAAAAAAAAAAGCCAGCAACCACCACTCTAGTTCATATTCTTACTGGCTTATAGGTACTGGAGTGTGGTGCTAAAAAGAATAAAACAGTAAATATACAATCAGTACAATAAGCACATCTCTACATAAATATGTAAGTGTAAATCATACTACATGGAGAAATGAAGCATTTAAATGTAAAAGAGTTGTCATTTTAAACATACTCAGTATTTCAGAGAAAATATTTAGATGTTTGTTCATGTTCACTAGGAAATTAACAAATTTTATGTGACTGCTTTGTAACACTACCTTGTCTAAGAAGTAAACTACCCTGTGATTTTACAAAAAATGCTAACTTTTTCAGTAATTTTTTGAGAAATGATATGTGCATGGGCAAGGAATTAATAGCAAAAATTTTACTTTATCCTATTTATTAAATAAATTATATACATAATATCACAAATGAAGGAGACAGAAAAAGACAGAATTTTAAATCCACCTTTGGACTTCTTTCTGGTTTTTAGAATGCCAGCTGCTGCTGGCAAAGTCTAAGCAATAATCCATCCTTCCCAAGTCTTCAGTATCGCTGGGTCTGAACCAAACTCAAGCTCAATACAAAACTGCACAAGGGCTGTGCTGCCCTGGCTGTTTCCTTTAGGGATTCCTTAGGCTGCTAAGGAATGGATGGAGCTCTGCATATTCTGGTCTACCTCCCTTCCCATGTTTGATTCTGGAATGACCCTGACATGCCCCACACCAAGGAATGGGATAACAGATTGGCTGTAAGGACGTTTGTCCAACAGAATTATTGTTTGGCTTAAGAATCCCCTTCAGCTCTTTCTATTCTGTTTTCTTTCAGCTCTGTGCTACATTGTTAAGTAACACTAGTTTTAATGAGCATTTCAATATCTCTTCTAATTGTTTTTTAAACTAAGATACATATGTATTTACTATGTTTCCTGTTCTACTGTACATACAAGTAGACAAATGAACCAATGCACAACACAATCTGTTCTCACTGCCCCTGAGGTACTTGGAAACAGATTCTAATATTATAATTGCATTTGTCCATATAGTTTTCAGCATCTTTTTGCTGTGATTTATAATACAGTATCAAGAATGAATTAATACTTTAGTCTCTCCTGCATTTGTTACAATTCTTTCCACTGGGATCAGCGGACAGATGAGATTCTTTTTAAAGCTCTTGGTTGTATTAAACACTTCAAGTGCAACCACCGATAAAGTGCTTTGGGGGGAATCTTACACCTTAATCTATTTTTTCCCAATTAGTAGTTGAGATTATTAGGAAGGGTGGGGTTTTCCTTTTTTAATATTAACATGCTGTTGTCTGTTTATTAAAAGTCCTTTTATTAACTTCTACACCATGAACAAACTTTTCTGATAATTTGGATTTTTTTCTAGTGGAGATGAGTTGTAATTATTTTTACTATCCTCTATAATTTTTCCCCATTTTTAAATGTTAATCCTGTGAGACATAGACTGAAAATACTTTTTTTCTTCTACTCTCAAGAAAACAGACCTTAAATTATAGTCATTATTTCATTATTTAAACTTTGTATTTACATAGTACCTGCTTTGATTTCACAGACTCTGCTAATGCCAAATGAAACTAGCTTGACAGTACTTGTTGATGGCAGAAACCATAATTTCCTATAAAACATATTTTTTCCTTCTCTCTTAAAATGAACTAAAGCGAAACAAAACCTCTCTTTGGATGAAAAACAGACTGCATTGAAATAACTCAAAAAAATTGTTGCTGGTTTCAGTGAAGTAAGAGTTTTATCTTTATTTCTTGTCATCCTGTTTTATCTTATTATTCCAAAAGAGCCTAATCCACAGTCATCAGAAATCACTGTAAAGATTCCTGCTGATATCATGTGGCTCACAAAATTCAATATGGTTTTGTGGGTGTCATTTAATATTTGCCTCAGCTGTTAGCCAAGGAAATGCATGGAGAAGACAATGTATCTTTATGTATATGTGCTGAAGTTTGCATTCTAAACCTTGGGTTATGTGGTTATTTGACTTGAAATATGGACTGGAAATGAAATGCTATCACATGCATAAGAATTTGTGGCTGCTAACACACCCTGTCTTGATTTTTAGAGGAAGAAGAAAATTATACTGTTCTCTATTAAAAGGACAACTGTGATTTCTTAAATAGAAGGAATATAATTATCCATGCTGGATTCGGGCTAAGAATTGAAAATTAAAACCCTGTCTCTTATAAAAGTATCATGGGGCTTTTAGCAACAAAAATTGTCACTAGCTGGCTCTTTTGTGTTCTCTGAAAACAAAGACAGTCTGGCTTTGAAAACATTAATTTTCCATAGCACATCTCTTAAAATTGGATATTTATTTTAAAATAATTTCAGCTACAATTTTCAGAGAACTAGGATTAAAGAGTTATTGGATCTCTTTCTGAGGGTTATTTGTGCACCCAGATACATCACTGAAATTAAATCTACATGAGTGTTAAACCTACCCTTTAACTAGTATTACAAGATAAGATACTAATTACTCCAGCTCATTACTAATACTCCAACTGATTTGCATTTGTGCACTTCAGTTATGTTCTAGGTATATTTATTTTTTTTAAATATTCAACAGGTACAATCATTTAATCCCAAACTCATTCAATTCCCTTGATCTTAAATACAAATGCCTGTTCTTCTCCCTAGGAAAATAGTGCTTTTTTACACAGGTTTGAAGGAAAAAAAACCAAAAACAAAACCAAACTGTTTCTGTCACCAAGTCCCTTGGAGTTTTACACCCACAGGGGCCTTCCATGGAAGGATAATATATGTATAATCAACATGTGAAAGAGTCTTCCATAACAAGAACATCTTGCATTTTTATTTTCTCAAAAATTTCTAAATATGACAAGTGCTGTGTCACAAGCAAGAAATACAAATAGATGTGAGCAGAACTTCACAGGCTTTTCAAAATACAAACTGTTAGGATGAATTCTGAGAAGTTTCTTCATTAATGGAACAATAATTATGCATTGTTAAGGCAGCAGAGAGGTTGCATAGTTAAACAATCAATAGACCAGATGACATTTCTTCTGTACAGCTGTCACAGGCAGGTTGCTTACTTATATCCATTAAGCTTTGTAGGGTTTTTCAGTTGCGAGAGGCAAACTGTGGTGGGATTCCACAGTGGAGACAGAGAGTAAAGTATGTTTCAACCATTAAATTTTACAAGCAGTTTATCAGCTGGTAACACAGAAACCTTGGGTAGCAGTTCAAAAAATAGGGCTGACAGGCACAGATGCTCATGTGAAAATTCTTCACTAAGCACATCTGAGAGCTGGAATTGCACAGTGCATTTTCTTTTGCAAAGAGGCTCTTCTCTGAGTCCTTCATTGCTGCCTCAGCAATTGTGTTTCAATGCAAGTTTTCTCTATTTCTTTTTTCTTCTTTGTTAATTTGGTCTCTTTTCTTTCCTCTTGGCTTCCTGAAGGGAATAACCTGTCTGACAGTACTGCCAAAAATGTTGTAACAAAAGCCCATACCTGTTGTTTTAATTTCAGAATCAAAAGGGTGAATTTGGCCCATACTACTTCATTTAGCTGAGGGTTGTTGAAATGTTCATGGCAGGAGTAGAAAGTTAATTGACTGACCCAAGCAATGTTGATTAATTGAATTAGGAACCTGTGTGTGAGTTCTCTAAAGTTACTGAAAGTGGCTAATATCTACAATAATATTATTCCATTTGCATTAATGTACACAAAGTGGCTACTACCCATGAAATTTATGCATAGGTATAAAAAATTCAATAAAGGAATGTGTTTTCCTTATGGTGTCTGTATCTAATGGTTACAATTGTGCAATACATCCACAAATACTCAATAGATAAAAGCCACAGAATTGCTACTGAATGCAAAAAGATGTGAACATTTTAAGAATGGACAAGATCAAATGGTAAGATCAACCACTGATGAAATATCCCATCCTTTTCTTTTGTATTAGAAAAAAAATTACAAGGTTTTAATACTATGTGCAGTAAACTGACCAAGAATACTTTTGATGCTAAATATTTCAGTACAATATAAAATATTTTTTATTGTCTGAATTTCCAGGGTTTTTTTTTTTTTTTTAGCTTCAACTAGCACTAGAGGGTTCAGAGGGAATCAAACGTTCCCTTTGAAACAAAAATTTCCAATTTGGAATGAATTTTAATTGGATAGCAATATCTGAATTGTTGATCTTACCTTCTTCAAACCAACTCTCTGTGGCTTCTAAGCAGACATCTTTTTCTACATTCATGTCTTACTAGTAAATTAGGATGGTATTCATAGAGATTTAAGTATACATTTCTCTCTGAAGCTGATTAACTTTTTCCATTGCCTTTACTTCATTACTTTTTACCAAAATATAGTAACTTGTACAGCTCTGTTTTTAGTTTTTCTAGAATATTTATTTCATACTGTACTTGTAATGGGCTTTGTATGCTGAATAACCATCAACAATTTTGATGGAAAGTTCTGTTGTGGTTTGTAAATTTTTCAATTTCATTAAGCCCATACCTTTAGGTTATTGGCTATTTTTTATGTTCTTAATAAAAATATATAGTAGGGGTTTTCTTGGTGTTTTGCTTTTTTTTTTTTTTTTTCTTT
>LTAT01000001.1:61044930-61068560 GCA_003286495.1 Chlorodrepanis virens | reverse complement strand
TTTTCTTTTTTTTTTTTTTTTCTTTGAGACAATAGTCTGTAACCATTGAGTATGGGGGAAAATATCATTACAGAGCTGTTAGGATGAGAAGGAAAAACATGTTTCACAGACCTCAGGTTAATTAAGGCAAGCAAAATGTAATTCCCTACTTCAAATTCAGCAAAGGGAACATTATGAGAAATACCATGCAATTTGTAATGACCACTTTTGTTCAGCACCTTGTTTTTATGTTTTATCTGAAAGATGAGATCTCTAGCAATAGGTTTACATCTAAAATGATGTCTGGGCAGTACTAATGCTGTGAAATATTGTCAACTGCTGTATTACTCACTAATAGTGTCTCCTTAAATACTACAGAGGTCCACAGAGGTCTTCCTTCCATCTGTATACAGACTAGGCTGACGTCATTTAATACAGGGATTCTTGTGTGATTACAATTTAAACCTGTTTTTCTGCAGCACTACAGGTGATTACATTATCTCTCACAGCCAGCACTCTGAAATGGAGCAGCACTCTAGAAATACACCCTTTTGAGGACAATCTAGAGTTTGATTAGCATGGCAGTTTAGGGCCAATGGGGTGCCAGGAGTAACTCTGTAATAACCCCCTGCATTAAACACTGAAAGCAGAGCAGAAGTGGTGTTTAGGCATTCCTTCTCACATCAAAGAGGGAAACTGACAGGGGTATAATGTTATCAGAAATTAATGGAGTTTTGGATCTATACTCTAAATATTGGCAATCATAGACATGCTGCCTGGAAATCAGAATAATTTATATTATCTTTATGTCTGGTTGAATCTTTCTCAGTCTGTCTCCCTCTTGCTATCTGTCTGCTCAATGGACAGTATGTCTACTTGAAGTTTTATGGTTAAGTCAGAACTTCAGCTGTCTGCTTGCAGCTCTACGTAGGTAAACTCAAACAAATACACAAAATATTTTTGTAGAGCTGGTGCGCAATTTTCAGTGGAAATGTTATAGCATTTCAGTTGACATGTATAGGAACAGTCTTTCATAGAAAAAATAAATTTAATATTACTATGCCAATTTTGGTAACATCATCACTTAAAAGGTTTTACAATGGTTTTATTGAAAACATTAAGGCAAGTCATTATAAAAATGTTTCAACTTGCTCTTTCTCAAAATAATTCTTCGAATTATGTCAATATTTTTCTTTTGTTAAGAATCTTTCATGAAACATTTGAAGATATGAATAAAGGCTGTTTTGAGTACTGCCCCAAATAAAGGTCAAATGTGTAGTAATATTTCTTTCATGCCCTCATACTTCTTCTTACCTGTTCTTTTGCTAGTATGTAGGTCTGATGTTTTTCCTAATCTTCCTGAGAATCTTAGTCTTTGTAAACCATCAGTAGGGTTACTCTTGCAATAGAAGGGTCCAGGCATTGATCTGACAAATCCCTGTTTAGTCATATAAGAATATCTTCTCAAGTCGATGCCATCTTTTGCGTTGATAAATTACACAGGTGTTCATTATAAAATGAATCTTCATTTTTAATAGTTATAAACAAAATGGAAACAGATTTGCATTCTACAGTAATAGTGTTTTCCTGTCAAACTATTTTATTGTCCTTTCAGTCCACAAAACTTTAGAGCCATTTCCCAGGAGAAAGCCTTCAGCAAAGTAGAGACACTTCAGAGCACAGCTAGGTAGAGAATACAAGAATTATAAAACTGTCATAAATGTCAGGATGTATTGTAATCAGCAGCACAGTAGCTGTGCCTGGAAACCAGCCATTTATTCTAAGAAGTTCTTTATGGTCTGGTAAATTGCATTAAATTTAAACAAGATTGTAATGACATTTTATACAAAATAATATTTTAATAATCCAAGACATTGCCAGTTTCATGGGAATTACATTTCCTTTTTTTTTTCTTCCATATTATCTTTCTATCCTTTACTTTATTCTCAGACTTTGATTTTACCATACCTGCCGGCATACCATCTCCCTTTATTGTACATACAGGCTTCCTTGCACACTTCTTTATAATATCAACACTCTGAATTTAGTCTCCCAAGTGCTAGTTTTGCACCAGTGTGTCTTCATTGATGGTGGCAGAGTTTCCATAAGTTCAGATGATGGCACAGAAGATCAGAGTGAAACTCTGTAACTCTACAATTATTTAACTGTTGTACAGTTTAGTTTTCAGGTGTATGAAAACTCCAAAAATAAATCAACCTCTACACACAGTAAGGAAGAAAAGCCAAACAACAGAAAAAAAATCAATTTGTTGAAAAAAAAGATTATTTCTGAAAGAGAATAATTAAACAAGCAGAAGTTAGAACAATATCAAGTAATTCTACATTTCTCTATAGAGAAATAAGAGAACACAGAGACGGCAAAATTCTTACGAATAAGTAATTAATATTTAACCATTATGTAGTCTAATATACATTATCTGTGCAGCTATAGTTAACCACGTTAACAGAAGAATTGCTGTTCTTTGGCAGATTGTTCTCCATTTTCCTCTCTTCTTCTGTCTCCCCTACCCATTCCTGCTTCAGTTCATTATCTGTTACATGCCTTAAACATGCATCCAACTTTTCTGTTGCTTTTGACACTTTCAGTAGTCAAGTAATGGTGAGCACAGGTAATATATTATTTATTTATTGAGCACCGTGCACACTGGGAGGCAAATTAGTATTCTGTCCCTATCCCTCACTGCTAGACACTGCACGCACTTGGAACACATTACCACATTAGACCAGTTGTGAGGCTTTAAATTAGATTTGTGACTTGAAAGTCTGAATAAGAAAACTAATAGAACACAAAACGAAGCAGAGGGAAAATGAGATTAATTATCTACAACATTTGGAGTGAACTGTTGCTGATGCACTGTGTTGTAGAAGGCTATTTTTGTGCTACAAATGTGCCTTAATTTTGCCCACATTAAGATACTAGAATGGTTGTGAAAACACATTTATTTACAGTTTCTAATACACTAGACTTATTTTTTAAATTAAAAATAGATATTTTAAAAATGTCATATAATTTTCCCCTCTGATGTTTTGCTTTACTATTTTGAGATAGGATGAGTTGTAAATACTGTAGGGACTGTAGAAAATTATAGTTAAAAAAAAGTTGAACGCTAATGCTAATTAGAGGAAAATTAGGTAAGAATTTTTAATGTAAACTTCCTCATTTTGTGTCGTATAAGAGAAAATTATGCATTCAGTGAACACATCAATGCAGTTTTTGAACAGGGAACTATATACACAATGCAAAAACAGATAATTTCTTTCACCCTTTCCATTTTCCTTCTCACCCATGTGAAAGGCTGTCTTACATTCAGTATGAAAAAATAGTAAAGACTAACACAGGCAGTAGCCAAATTGCACATTTACAAGTCTGATTTATCATCACCTCTGGAAAGGCTGAGCTCTCGCTTCATTTATAAAACTATTTCCCAGTGATTTAGGCAATTCAGGTAGTCTGAGACAATTCACCTGCAAGTAGTATTGAGTTTGGGGACCTATATTCTTACATTATTGAGTTTCTTTTACTTGTTCCTTCTTCTTTTCTTTCTTGTTCCTTACTTCTTTTCTTATTAAGTGAGACTGCTGATATTTAATAAAGGCAAATTTATGGTGTAACATCAAAAAATGTTCAAACAAACCATAACCTGGCCCTAATGAATCTCATCGGTTTTGCTGTATGTCACTCCCTCTTCAATATTTGTATATGTTTTTCTTTACATAAATAGCCTTCATCTACTGTAAACACATTTATTTTTTACAATTTGCATATAATTTATTTCTTCTAGTTTATTGGATCGGGAAAATATTTTCCCAATATGTTTGGACTTCTAGGAAACATGGCTAAATGATATCTAGTTCCTCTGCCTATGCAAAAAGAATACATATTAGGAAATAGTGTATAACCCTGGTATATTTTTAAAATTCAGTATCTAAAACAAACTGGAAGAGAAGATATGGATGAAGAAAAATGGGATAAAATCTCTTTATTTTTCTATTCATGTATGCACGGTTATACCGACTACACCCACACATAAATATGTATGATTGAAATGTTTTAAGATGTTTTGTTGGGTGTCTGAAACATATTTTTTCTTCAGAAAATATTTACTAAAAGTATCTGAGTTATGAAGAGTTTTTTTGCATCATTTCATTGCCATATTTTGAAAGAACAAAGGCATATTTTTTAAAAAAAGGAAGTAATGTGCAAATAGTGGTAGCTAAGGAATTCAGACAGTTGATAAGGATAGCTAAAATAAATATGAGTGAAATATATATATATATATATATATATATATATATATATATACATGTGTACCTCTGTTCTGATGTATGTACACCAGAACCACAACAATTAGTGAGATTTATTGATACAGATATTAAACAGAGATGTCAAAATCATGTACCATGATGCAAAAAGGGCAGAATTATTCAATACATGCTTCTGCTGGGTATCAGAAGGGAAACAATGAAAACAAAAACTCCTTGGAACAAGACAGAAGACTAAATATCAGGTTTGATATTGATAATTACATTTATTACAAAGGGTACAAAAATTTTTAGTGAAGTTAAGCATTTATTTAAATGCAGAAGTAGAACACTCAAATCTAAGAACACCCAAGGAATTATCCACAAATATCTGTGAGCTGTTTAAAACAGACATTTTCAAACAAAAACAATGAAAAACTCACAGAGGGTTTCAAAACAGCTGAACTGCTGTACTGGTGTTTTAAAAGGTTATAGGAGAGGAAATTAAAGGAGAGCTAGGTTGATATCAATCTCAGACAGTTATAAAAAGCTGGCATGGATGCAATCAGTAAATAACTAAAAGTTTGATAGCATTCAAAATTAATGCAAGCCAATGCAGATTGATGGAAAATAGCCCTTCTTATACAAACTCTTTACTGTTTTTTATGAGGTTACAAGGTTGGTTGATAAAGGTCAATATGATTAATAAAATATTCAGGCTTCTGTAGAGTACTTGACTTCACATCACATGATATCATGGTTTAAAAAAAAGATTATTATAAAGAAAGGCATCCATATTTCATGTACATATAATTGTCTCTAGTTTGCAATAAGAAAATAGATGAGAAATCATTAGGCACTATGGATGAAATTTTTTGTGATTTCATGAATATATCTCAGCCCAAGGTTATTTACTGTCTATATTGGTAGTTTAAAATAAAATATAAATGAAGATTGAGTATACAAAATTACTGAAAATACCAGAATAGAAAGTGTGGCAATAAATAAATAAAGAGGTAAGCCGGGTAAAAACATTAAGGTGAGACATATTATTTAGTAGAATGAAGTACATTTTAACACTTTACTTTTTAAGATGAAGGGGTGAAAGATTGTGTCTGAATAAACATCAAATCACACTAGCAACAAGGTGCTTATCCAAGCTGCACTCTCCCTAGACTATGAAAAATGCAGAGGTCTGCTTTCTCCTTTACCTGTGCACTGGAAAGTGAGGTTTATTTTTCCTCTACCACTTCCAAGAAGTAGAATGAAAGAAGAATATATAGTACAGGATACAGCTGGCATTTTGACGTACAACCTTTACACTTCTGTGGCATTTGCCACCTATAACCCTGCCTTCCCTGCTGTCACTGACTACAGCTAACATGATCTTCCCAGGTTTTTCACTCTAATCCTGACTTCCAATTTTGCCTCTCACTTTGTACTTCCTTCCTTCATCTCAAAGGTATCTACATTTCAAGTCCACATGTGAAACCTCACGTCAGTACTGTTCCAAAGATAATCAACAGAATTCATTTACCCAGACATGATTCAGAAATTAAGTTTCATCACCAGCTATGCAAGAAGAAAAGTAGCGTTTCTGCACCACAAGACAAGATTAATGATGCTATTACTTGACTACTATGACAAGTTCTGGTGCTTGTACTTTAGGAGAGATGTCGCAATTTTAGAAGCATTTGAAAATAATACCTGGAATGAGGAAGGATGAAGAAAATGGCTCATTTGAAGAAGCTGCAAAAGCTTCATGTATTGAATTTCTTCAAGGACACGACTTCATCACAATCTACAAATGTCTAGCTGAGAAACTTTGTGGCATTAGGCAAAATGAGATGCAGTGGTTTGAAGGCAAAGTCAGCTAAATGAGACTAGGTATAAAGGTCATTTCAGAGAGATCTAAACAGAACTTCCCCAGGAAAACAATGGCTTCTCTATTTAGTTACAAAAGTAAGCTACTTTAAAAAAAAAAAATCAAAAATAAGTTAGCAACACAGTTACTAAGTGTGCTTCTGTTATCTGTATTCTATAAAAAAAATAAGATTAAGTAACTGTCACAGTCCTCTTGGTATTAAAATCTTAGCAATTCTCTATACACAGCCTTTGCTCACTTTTGCATGCCTATTGCTTTTTAGTTCATGGCTAAAAACATTGAGACAGTCACTAGAAAGAGTATCTGAACACCTACAGTGCATTTTCTCTGGAATTTGTAAAGTCATCAGAAGAAATTTTCCAGAAATATGCTTCTGAAATGATAGTGGTACCTACTTAAGGTGAAGAAGCTTTCTTAGTTATAAGATAGTCCTTCTCTAAGTTCAGTGTTTATGTGCTTACATCCTGCATCCATATTTGCTTTATCCAGGAGATAGATAAAACAGCCATCTTTGAGAAAAGGCCTGTTGGTATCTGCCATAGCTCTGACACCCACAGTGAACAGCTAGCCACTCTAGATGGCTTAATCACCCATGCTAATTTCAGAATATGAGCTTTTGTGGCTCTGGATTGGCCCATACTGGGCAATTGTTTGGTGTAGTCTTGATGATGTGTAATGCGGAATTTCATCCCAGGACCATCTTCCAGAGGAAGACACATTTGTTCCTTGACCTTCTGGCTAGACACAGATCAGAGAAACATCACTATGTTACAAGGATAGTTTGGATTATTTTCATTACTCATAATAAAATTTTCTTATTTCGTATGAGACTATCTGGAGCTCATTTGGGTTTCCTCTAAAAAGTTAAAAGTAACACAAATCAGAGACTATTTAATAACTTTTACCTTGCAAGTACAGACTCTCACTTGCTCACTAGGAAGGTGCATCATTGAAAATTTTATAACAAAAACCATAAGTGTTCCCTCATGGAACATGGCCCATTGGACTGGTGCCTCTGCTCAGCCTGACAAGTGTACAACAATTTTCGATGAGCACCACACCTCCTATCGAGTGGGTTATGATAGCCATGTCCAGTCATTTCTTGATAGAGTCCATCTCAAGGATGGTGACTCTACCACCTCCCTGGGCACACTGTTCCAATGCTCAGACCCTGTTTGCATGGAGAAATTTTTGATATCCAATGTGAAATGCCCCTGATGCAGCTTGAGACTATGTTTTCTTGCTCTGTTACTTCTTTCCTGGAAGAAGAGGCCAAATCCCACCTGGCTACACCCTCCTTTCCAGTGGTTGGAGAGATGATAAGGTCTTTCCTGAGTCTCCTTTTCTCCAGGCTAAACCACCACAGCTCCCTCAGCTGCTCTTCATAAGGCTTACTCTCTATACCCTTAACAATCTTTGTTGCCCTTCTCTGGACTCACTCAAGCACCTCGATGTCCTTCTTGTAGTGAGGGCCCAAGAACTGAGGATGCAACTTGAGATGTGGCCTCACCAGTGCCAAGTACAAGGGAACAAACACTGCCCTGTCCCTGCTGGCCACACTATTGCTGATACAGGCCAGGATGCCATTGGCCTTCTTGGCTACCTGGGCACACATTGGCTCATGTTCAGCTGACTGCAACCAACACCTCTAGGTCCTTTCCATTGGGCCTCTTTCCAGCCACTCTGGTGATGTAATTGTCTTATTAATTTCAAAGGCAATAAAATCTTAATATCGGTCCTGATGTTCTCTTTTCTGTGCTTGACTGGTCTGCTTACCCATCCTTGAGGCTTTGTCTGCTAAGCCAGCTACAAAATTTAATGGACAACAAAACCCACTTAATTAAGATGCAAAAAAATCAGAATGATTAGATAATTCTTAGCACAAATTCAGATGAAAAAAGAAAAAAACAATAAGAGAGAACAATGAAAGACAATTTTAAATTATTAAAAAATACTAAGGTGCTCAAATCCTTCAGGTGAGATTCAGAAAAATAAGCTTAGATAATTCTGCAACTCTGTCCTTCAAGACCCTTTAATTTGGGCTTCTCAAATTATTCTTGCCTGACACACATTTTAGATATGAATGAGTGAAAGAGAGAGTGGTTTGATAACCTGGTGGCTAAGTACCTGCATAGACTAGGAAGAATATAGCATCCATACTCTACTTTTATCAACATATTGATGTGAATCAAAAGACCTTATTTAAAAGGCAAATTAAACTTCAGTCCAGTCTATGTTACAGAGTAAGTAAAAAAAAAGGTTTGTAGTTCTATTCACTGAGGAGAGTAAATGAATTAATGAGCTAGACAGTAAAAAAGAGGTCTTTCCATCTCTGTAATATTTTTAATGTGTTCTCTAATGAGTTTTATTCTTTGTTTCTAAATTCAGTTCATGGGTTTGGGCTTTACTTTGTTGTCATTCTTTGTTTTATTTTCTTTAGATTTAGTAGCCTAATAAAAAAGGAATTTTTTTAAGTATCCAAAGGACATAAGACTTAGTATGTAGGCTCATCCAATTTCCCACTACTTTCTTAATCTAATTGAGCTCTTGAATATGTGTGTTCACACACACATATCTATGCATACATATGTACGCACCTATACTTTCCAAAGGCCTACAAAAGTTTGTAGGCAACTACAAATCAATATCTGTGATTAAAGAACAACCATACAATGGCTCAGATTATTTTAATTCTTGGTTTATTCACATTCCAGAAATTAGGCCTAACAGCTCCTTTTGTCTTTTCCACATGAACAGAAAAATAGTGAGAAAGCTCTAGGAAGAACTTATATACTACAGAAGAACATTTTGACTTTCAGGTATAATGGTTCAGAGCAGTTAGAAAGGCCTAAAACTGATAATAATGATGAAAGGGAGGATTTATTTTATTGAAAATATAGTATAATATTATGAGGAAGAAAAAGGCTATCACTGGTATTTATATCTTTTTTATGTTAGCAGCCATACTGGAAAGAAAAAGCTAGAGGACTGACAGTCATAGAACTGCAAATATTAAGAATAACCAGGAGAATCAGAAAAAAATCTGTGAGATCAAGTTGTTCACTAAGGGCAGGATAATGGTATACAAATTACTGCTTCAAAGAGTAGAAGAAAAGACATTATTAGAGTAGTGTAAGGTGTGTTAAAAAAAAAAAGAATATAGTTCAATTTTCTGAAAACTATGTAAGAGTTTCCAGTTACAAAGCTGTGTCAAATGTGTAATAGGGAAGCTTTTATTGCTTAAACCATTTTAAAAAAGACCAAATAACATACTTTGAAATAATATTGTACCAGGAGGAGGAAAAACTAGTAGACTTTACCCTTTTAAGATGTCTCTGTCCCTTCAGTGTTTTATCCTAATCCAATTAATTAGTTATGAAAAAATTGATCAATGGGCCCTTTTCTGCCAGTTCAAAAATAGGAGCTTCTGAGACAGTTATTGTAAAAATGCTGTTTATATAACATCCATAAAAAATTATTTTTGTGTTAATAGATGTTACTACCCTCTTATTAAGTCTTTCTGCAATTTTTTTTTCTTCTGAAGAAATTCTTAACATTCTTTTGATAACAGTATCAGGTCAGCATAATAAGATCTGTCTACAGGTCTTTCTGTGGATTGTGACCCCTCCTTTTTTTTTCCACTTTTAAAAATTTTGTATTAATTAAAATATTAATTTTCAAATAAAGATCAGAGTTTCTGCTGTTTTAAAGACAAGAAGTATATTTACATTACACTACATCATGCTTGTTTTTCTTTAAGGCACTAGAAAGGAAATGATAGGATGTATTCATCTGGCTGAACTTGCCTGTTAATGATAATATGAGAAATTACAAATTGTCTTTGAGAACATGAAGTAGCAGTGTGTGTACAGGGGTATAATTTTATACAGGAATCCATTTGCATTGGAAACTGGTTTTGGGTGAGAGAAAGAAAGAATATTAAAATTTAGGTACAGACAGACACATATTAGAGGTGCTGAAACAACTGATACTGAGAAGCGAAAAAGTTGTGCAAGTCAATTATTTAATATTATTGAGGTTTGACAGGGATATCTGAATTCCAAAGAAACCAATATTACCGGATATATTATAAACAGACAACTTTAATGGCAAAGCACCATTAGTCCTGTACAATCTTGATGTTAATCTTCACATGGCATTCTTTTTGCATAACAATACTTTCAGCTGGCTTTTCAATATTTTTAAGGGCAATCCTTTCTAGCAATGACAGTGATAAGCACTATTAAGTACCCATTTTTCCCCATCGAACTAATAATGAAAATAGTTTACGGGAATACATTTAAAGAGATAGTTTATATGATCTTGATGTTAAGAAACACTAACACTTATGTCTAAAACTCTTCTTATTTTTATGTAATAAAGGAAATCTTTAGCTGAAATGAATAGGTTAAATTTCAATTAATCATATAGTTAAAAATGCTGCTCTGCTAAACATAAGATATAAGAAAATGTCTTTTTACCCTTCTTTTTGTAATTATAGCATTGCCACACATTTCCAGCTGTATAACAATTAAGAAATGTATTGAGAGAAGAATCTAAGGCATTAGTCTTTTTTTTTTCCCTGAGAATACATGCCAAATCAGATATTGACAGTCCAAGAAGGCCTTAGGCTGTTCTAAATGTTATTAATGACTCTCGCTGGGTTCAAATTTCTTTTGATATGTTCTGCATAGGAATTGGATGTTCAACTGCTAAATTAGAGATTTGAAAACCAAGGTTTGGATCCAGAAATTGTGAAGATATGGCCAAGTGATACTTTAATCAACTTTCCAGTTATTGTTTATGCAAAAAAGTTTTTAGGACATTCTGTAGATAAAGAGCTTTTTTTTTTAAATATTCCTAAGTAAAAAACAATATTGATATGAACAGATAGGGGAGAAAAGTTGCTCATTACTTCATAGTACTCAATATCTTTGACTGACAGTGAAAGCAACAACAACAGTGTGCTTTTCTGCAGAGGACACTCTCCATTTTTGGCAGATTTTGACAATAAATTCAAAAGTTAGAAGCTTTGAATCGGGGTCACAGCCACGATTAAAATCTTAGTATTTCAGCTACCAAGAAAATACTGCATAATGGTTTCAAATTGGCTTTCTTATAAAATGGTGCTGTTAGAACCATAGTGTACCATCATCTGTGCAAATCAAACTTTCTGGAGTCAAAATGTTATTTTGCTTTTCACGAATCAATTTTGATCCTGAAATAAGTAGGCACCTTTCCAGCTGAACTTACTGAGAGTGACAGCCCTGGTCTATGATTAGGCATATTGGTCAGCATCCACAGTAGCAAAAATAACTGAGATGCCTAAAACAGGTGAAGTCCAGTTGCTGTTCACTCTCTCAGATGCTAATAGTGAGAGAGATGGGAACGTTCAGCAGGCATTTTGTGAGTGTGCCTGCACACTCCCTGGGCACATAGCTAGGATAAATTAGAAATAAAAATGTGAGTGCACATGGAGATTGAGTACAGTCAAAATGGTCTGGAGAGTGTTTGCACTCAAAATGGTCACATTAAGGACCTAACTGCAGCCCAAACAGGGCAGCCCAACACCACAAAGGGATGCTGAGGAAGGACCTGTTCTCACAGTGAGCTGTCACATGCAACCAGCACTCAATGCCACCTCACTTCTAGGTACAGAGGACCTTGTAGGGGGCTTTGTCACACAGATGGAGAGCTCACATCTCTCACAGGAGGTGAGCAACTGGAAAATCTGTACTGCCAAGAGGGATGACACAGGCCTCTGGCTATAGTGTAGGGGAACTGTAGGAAGGCATGAAAATTTTGGAAGATTTAATTACTGAAGAGTGTTTAGAAACTTGTAGGAGCTTATTAGCATTTCGTAAGTGTCTAGTGTTGTGGTTTAACTGTTGTACTACTGCCATTGATCCTGAATATATAGCTGGCTGATTTCTGGACAATTATGTGTCTTTAATAAATCACTAAACTGCTTTGATCTTAATTTCATTTAAACTATTTAACTGAGCAATTTTTGCTGGCAATTCAGGGTATATAAATGTTGAAATACCTTCCAGAGTTTCTGTTCCTCTCCACTAGCAATAGTTTTTGACTGTTCTAACTTAGGAGCCTTAGAGAAAAGATGGAAGCATGTCTGAGTTAATGCAACCACCAACAGAATCTGAATTGGTATCTGCATTGCAGGGAATGAAGCTGCAAGAATCCATTCACATATTAAAGAAGTTATCACAATGGGAACAACAATCCCTGGGGCAGGGACATTTAAATGAGAGAAACTGGATTTTAAAATCTTGTTTTGGAGAGTTGTACTGTTTCTGACAGTGAAAGATGGTTGCCAAAAGCTCTCAAACTTCATTAAAGTTGCTAAGCAATGATCAGGAAAAAGAACTGCATTGTCCTATCAATACTGCGCAAGTGTTCAGGTTTTCTTGTTCTGTTTTTTCTCTTCAAGGGGTGAAGAAGGACTGGATGATCATGAAGATGTGATACCTTCTGGGCCATTTTTTACAAAGCAAAGGCTACGGGAAAGTGCTCACACATCATGAAAATGCTTCTATTTTGCATAGATCAAAAAAAAGAAACAGAATAGTTAGGTAGGGCAGGCTATAAAGGGACTCAATAAACAAATAATTTCAATTATCTCATACAAATTAAGTAGGTCTGGTCTCAGTTAGGACATGTAGCCAGGGAAAGAAGAGGTGCAAGGGCCTTACACAGAGAAAAAACTGTTAATTATGAGGTCTGGCAAAGGATCTTTTCTTTTAGATCACTACAAGAAAATGGCTCTTACTGTTTCCCCTAATTATTTTTATTTTAAACTTTCATGGTGCTACACAGCCATTCAAATGTAATTAAACAACAAAGCTACTTTATGCAATGATGTCTCTTTTTTTTTTTCTCTTAGTCTGGCTATCAACATCGTGCACAGGAAAACAACAGGCATGTTGCCCCAAGCTCTACCTGCTGTATGCACAGCCAGCCCTCCTCCCCCACTGCTGTCGCTCCTGCTGAGACTAACAGCAACCATGTGTCATCCAAGCTCCTCCAAAACTCGTTGATTCTCCTGAGAAGATCTGCCTGTCTCTGCAAATCTGTTAACTGATTGTCTCCTACCATAACTAACTGACAACACCTAATACATTCTCTTACCTGTTCCTTCTTAATATTCATGCACACTCCATATACAATATGCACCAAGTGCAACTGGTGTCATAGCAGATGGATAGAGCAAAAAAGTGTATATATTAGAGGAGAAAAAATCATGGGGGCTTTTTGTCCATTTTCTTTTCTCTTCCAAGTAAGCAAAACACTTTTTCTATTTTGCTTCCATTTAAAGCCCCTTGGTACATAAACAAGATAGAACAATTTTAGATATAGATTTCCTTGTATTTATTAGATTTTAAAGAACAGTAGCTTTCTATTGCTCACATTTTTCAATAACTATTACATTTCTATTCTGCCAGAAAGACTCACTTCTGTCTGCCAGTGTCAACAGCCAATCTCATCAATGTAACTGGACGTTTATTTCGCAGAATTAGCTTACATTCTAGTTAGCGTTATTGATTATGACAAGTCATACTGTAGGATTACTAACTGGGTTACTTCAAACATATGGAAAATCTCATTTCTGATTTCTCTACAATGTGATTATCCGGGAGAGAGAGTTATAGTAGAAAATGGTGTTGAGTTTAACGGTCATTGAAATATAAAATAATAATTGCTGCTCTACTGGTACCTTGATATATAATTAAACAATACATATTTTAGGAAGTCTCATATTGCATATCCCTATGGCAGGCAACTACTTCCATGGGGAGCATTTCGTAAATGGAGGAAATTAACGGGCTAAAAGCCAAATTATCACAGACACTGACAAAAGCAAGGAAAAAATCAGTGTGAAGGATAATACTGCAGGCTTGACTTGTTCCATTATACTTAGTCATTACAGAGAGGCTCTCAGATCACTGAATGATTTGTTCTGCAATACCTGTAACTGTGCACAATAGGCTAAGTAAAAGGCAGTATCCATCATAACTTTAAATTGCCTTGCTTTTGTCAGTTTGTGCTGTGCCTTTAACATTACTTAAGTATACTATGGAGAATATTGTTATTACAGACAGATTGTTCCTGAATTATCCAACCTAAAAGAATCTAAAAGAATATACCTAAAAGGTCAAAAAATGCCAGGTGTTTGGTACCAAAGCTTATTATCTGAAACTGAGTGACTTATCTTACACATATTTTGCCATGTCAATTAATTTGTTTGACAGACATCAGCTGTACTATTGAAAGAAAGAAGATGGTCAAAGAGGCATAGGAAAAAATATTGAGCAGTGAACCTATTGGGTTTTTTTGGTTTTGGTTTGGGGTTTTTTGGTTTTGGTTTTTTTTGTTTTTTTTTTTTTTTGCAGGGGGAGGGGAAGCCGGTAAATTATTTTCTCCCTGTCCCACTTTTGCTTTAATTAAAATAATTATTACATAAACAACATGGATTTCTGTTTCAGAATGAAATTGATGAATTGTGATGCATAAACTGGTGGATATGTGCACATTATGTCAGTGTCATCTTTAGAGTGTGGGGAGTAGCTTTATGACTTCAACACCAAACCCACAAAATCCTTGAACTAATATGAAGCTATCATGGATCCAGAAAGTCTAAAATTTTATTTATTAAAAAATTAGCATCTAAGTCCAGCAAAGATACTGAATGTTGTGCTTTTCTGTTGGTAGATTCACAGTGGGTTTCATACATGGACATGGACATGGATTTGAACATAGAAGTGTGAATAGTGCCTCCAAGTACAATTTTAAGGGAAGCTGAGGACTTAAGGTAGAGCTTAAACATCATAAGAAAAGAGTAGATATGAGAGTAGTACTGCCTACTTTGAGTTACATGCTCTGTTTAATAGCTTAATGTGAGTTCTATTTAATATCTTTAGCAATTATTTGGACAAAGGAATCAAATGTGTCCTAGTTAGTTTGCAGGTGACACCAAATTGGGTAGGAGTGTTGATCTGCTGGAGGGCAGGAAGGCTCTGCAGGGGGATCTGGACAGGCTGGATCAATGGGTCTCTGAGGCCACTTGGGTGAAACTCAACAAGGCCAGGTACTGGGTCACAACACCCCATGTAATGTTATGGGCTGGGGGCAGAATGGCTGAAAAGAGGGGCAGGAGAAAAGGACCTGGGGGATTGGTTGACACCCAGCTGAACATGAGGTGTTCTAGGCAGTGTGTGCCTAGATAGATGTCCAAGAAGGCCAATGGCATCCTGGCCTGAATTGAGCAATCGTGTGGCCAGTAGGAGCAGGGCAGAGATTGTTCCCCTGTACTCGGCACTGGTGAGGCCACACCTGGAGTGCTGTATTCAGTCCTGGACCTCTCATTACAGAGACACTGAGGTGCTCGAGCCTGTCCAGGGAAGGGCAACAAAGATGGTGTAAGTTCTAAGAGCACAAGTCTTATGAGGAGCAGCTGAGAGAGCTGGAGTTGTTTCAACCTGGTTGTTTATTGTCAGCCTCTAAAACTACCTGAAAGGAAGCTGTGGAGAGGTAGGATATTAGGATAAATTTCTTCACCAAAAGGGTTGTCAAGCCTTGGAACAGGCTGTCTGGGGAGAGCTTGAGTCACCATGCCTGGAAGTATTTCAACTTAGGTGCATGGTTCAGTGTGTTACTTGTAGACTTGACAGTGGTAGACCTGGCAGTGACAGGCTAACACCTGCACTTTATGACCTTAAAGTTGATTCTATAATTCTATAACCATTGAACTACATGGTATATATAAGGTGTCTCACTTCCATTGGCTCTAGCCCATTCCAATGCAGTGAAAATCTGGATTTGAAATCATGCCAGTGTAAAGGCTCTAAGTAGGACTCTTGAGACTGAGGGTGTTGTACAAATGTGAACAGGAAGGAGCTCTAGATGTCTGCAGGCCAGGATAGCCAGCTTAGTAGGAACTTAGAAGAGCTAATTGATATTTTAACATGCACAGAACCACAGAATATTTGTGTTGAAAGGGACTTCTCAAGATCATCTGGTCGGGCCCTCCGTGCCAACAGGGCCTGTATCCAGAGAGCTTCTGGATATGTGTAGGAATGGAGATTCCACAACCTCCCTGAGCAATTAGTGCCAGTGATCAGTCACTCTCATGTTACCTGATGTTCAAGAGGAATGTCCTGTGTTATAGTTTATGCCACTGATTCTGTCACTGGGCGTCAATGAAAAACGCCTTTGCTTCATCTCCTTTCTACCAGCATGTACCCAAACTTTGGGGTTAAACCTCCCTAGGTGCAGGAGTTGCCACTTCCTTTCAGTGAAGTTTCACTGCATGAAATTTCTGCTAGCCTTCCATATTAAATGAAAATACTGAAATGTTTTTTCCTCATACTTAACTTTGGGAAGCTAACTAACTTTAGGCAATTCAGGTAAAAGTTTAGATAAGAAGGAAAGATCCACACCTCCTTACATAGTCAATGGCAGCTCCTATTTGTCTCTAGAATGCATAAAGGAAGTCTGCTGTCATCTGAATACATTAACATATAAACATGATTTACAGGTTTCTAAACCAGGGACAGTTTAGGAGTTCAGTTACACGAAGCTTACATTTTCATTATTCCAGGATGCAGCAGTGTTCAAAAGGCAGAATAAAACCAGTCAGAGAAGTTAATGCTGCTGCCTCATCCTACTGAAAGAGGAACGATCAGTCTGAACCCCCAAAACCTTGCTAGATTTACTTCTGAGCCCCCGTGTTAAAAAAAATAAAAGAAAAAAAAAGTGTATTTGTGTCTGGAACTAAGTCTTCTAAGTATAAAAACTTATTTCACACTGGTTTGCATAAAGCAATTGTCCTGAGTACAGAAAATTGAGCAAATAAAAAACTGGAAAAGGAACTATGATTATTGGTTTACATATTTTATTTTTTCTAAGAAAAAGTATAGTTTCCAAACTACATATTACAGGAATTGTTTTAAGGAATAAATTAGTACTTAGGGCCTGGTTCCTCAGTTCAACTCATTATCTGGAAAAGTATTTAAGCTACAAATGAAAATCACATAAGTAGTTAAGGCCACAGTGTTGGAGCAACAGCAATGACTGCTGAGAATTAACAGAACAGTGTGATAATATGTTTTGGGACTAATAAAACAAAGCATGACTATTCAATAGGACTCTGAACACCAGGAAAATGTTTGGTAGGTGGAGAGGATTGGCTCACAGATTGCATGTCTGTCTGATGCTCTGCAGTGCAGCAAGGTAGCCAAGGTTCCAGAAGTGCTACTGATATGAGGTATGGCACAATTCCAGGCCAATATAGCTGCTCATCAGTTGTTCTGCATCAATATGGTTCTTCCTACATGACGCTGTACAGCATCATATAAATGTATCTTCACAGAGAAGGGACTAGAAAAGAAGTGGCAAAAAAAAACTTCAGTGACAGGAAGACAGCTTCAGTGTCCTGTTATGTTTTATTTTCACAGAAGTCAATAGCACATTTCCTGCTGATTTTGGTTGCTCTTGGTCAGATTGTGGGAGTGCAGATGATTCACAGAAAAAGCACTAATATTAGTGAAATATGTAGCTACATGAATTATATGAGTTGTTTTATTCATCACAGTCAATTTTGGTTGATAAACTAAATAAAGCTGAAAAATCTGTAAAAGTGGGACCCCTACGTGTAAATTTATGAAAAGCAAACTGTCTATTTATCATTCCTGCCTCTGTGAACAATTTATATACAGAAGTACTCCTTCAACAACTGCTCTTTTATAACTTAGGCCAGGGAACATACATGAAAAATATAAACTACAAGCTTGTAGCAGTAGAAATGTAATGTTAGTTTATTTCTTTGCTGAGGTATGGAAGTGTAGATAGCTTGTTTTGATACCACAAAATCAATTCAGCCCTTTTTGCTGTGAAAAACTACCAGTTTTTGCTTAGCAAGTACTTGTGAATTTGATTTATTGTGATTTTTTTCTAATCCATAGCAAAGAAGCATTATTTTTTTTAATATATATGAAATGGCAAATTTCCAAGTCTAAAAACTGACTTTCATTTGTATAGAAAATAAGAAAAACCTTGAGGTAAAACCAAAAGAATGTATCTCTATTTCTATAGTATAACAAAGCCTCTTTTTTACATGTGTCACTCACATATCTTCATTTCCTCTTTTAAAGTTAATTGGGTTTTTTTCTTCTTCATTTCTAATATAATTTGCTCTTTCTTTTTTTTTTTTTTCTTGTTTTTTTTTTTAATACAAGCTCTTGTAAATGTAAATTGTCTTTTAAATCATATTACTGGAATATGTTAATAATTATCTTTTTTACAAATCTGTTAATGACAGATTCTTACTGTTTATGCAGTCAGACATTACTGTATTCATGTGTTGCATGACAGGTTTAAGGGAAAGCACAAACAGCTCTATAAAGGATTATAATTTATAGACAAGCATCATGGTCCTATGCACCTTTAATGATAAAAAGTCTGCCTAGGGAAAATACATGAAAAGACTAGTGATTTGGGCACTGCTCATATAAGACTTGATGTCTATGGCCAACATAAACCGCTATAATAATCTTGAAATTAATGGGATGAGTCTCATTTAGGCAATATTGGCTAGCTGACTAACTGTAATGCATTAGCAATATATTGCCAGAATTGACTTAGTAGGCACAATAAGTGATAAAACTGCAAAATCTGAGAAGAATTACCCCCAGTAGCATAACTTGAACTCAGTGAATAATGGTTTAAATTTATTGGAATACAGCCCATCCCATATAAGACAGTAAACAAGTCACATATAAAAGATAAAGATATACATATCTGCTTATAGTAGGTATAGTTTACCTTTTGACACTGTCATCTTTCTACAAACAGTATAAACTGGACTGGGCACAAGACGTATTAACTTAAGCAAAAAAAAAATGCCCTTTCCAAATGTATATTTTTTAGTGAGGTTTCTAAATATTATATTTACCTTATCATCAGTTTTTATCTGCCATCATTTTTCATTGCCAGTTGTGGATATTTCCATTATTCGCTGGATGTCTTATAAGCATTGATGAGTTATTATCAAGACATAATAAATGTGCACATTTTCTGATTTTATAGATTTGCAATAGTCTTGTCTATGTCATGAAAGTCCAGTTTCATGACATGATTGCAGAAAAATGTCTAAAATACCTGCATAGTTCTTTCTGGTTAAATATTTATATGATATTTTACAACAAATAATCATTCAAAACCCTGTAATATAACATAACCTGACAGTAAAATTAAACTGCACTTTTAACTATATATGAATTCTAAACTCAAATGTATTTGTTATCCATTGTATATGTAAGATAATACTAATTGCTATTTTATGAGTTAGCTCTAACTATCATGTAACAAAACACGAGTTCCAGTGCTACTGAGGCTTACATGCTTCTGTAAAATCAATAGAATAAAATTCTGGTCTGGCCTTAGATTTTTTTTTTTTTTTTTTGAGGGAAAAAACAAATTACCATATATTACAAAATTTTTCTACACTCATTGCTTTTCCAGATCTTGTAGCCCTTTCCATGATCTTTTCACACAATATCAACTTTTTTTTTTTTAACTAATGAACAGCATTCATACAGGCATTTAAGTTACAATTTTTTTTTCCTTTACTGTAAACAGACAAAGTATAAAATTATATACATGTTGTTTGCTGGCCTTTTTTTATTCATGATTTTAATTTTCAGTAGCAAGCAGAGACAAAGGTGCAGGGAGGAATAACAAGCATATACAGGGTGCAGAGTGATATGGAAAAGAAAGACCTCAGAGACTGCAAAAGAGGGCAGCAGGGTGTCCACCCCAAGTGTATGACATAGATAGGGAAGCACCTTAGAGGAAATTATGGGAAGTGGCTTCCCATGGGGGTTCCCTGATGGGATTGCCTTACAGGAAAAGCATTATGGGGAAGCTCTGCTATCATGTTTTTGAGAAAGAAAGATATCTGGGCACCTCTCTGAAGTGCCTGTACACTGCACAGAGTTACACACACAGAGAAATTAGAGGGATTTTTTGTTTGTTTATTTTTAATTTGTGGGGCATTTAAATGTGCAGAAGCTAGACTACTTTTTATTCCTTAAATCAATATTTTTTCTTCTTCTACTGTGATCTCTGCGTAGTATTTGGGGTTTTTTCACTTTCTTTTTTTTCTATTTTTTAAACTAACTGCAACTTTGACAAAAGTAAATACTGACCAGTGAGACAACTATAGGAATGACTAAATCAAATCTGACATGTTTTTACTGTCTGATTTTCAGAGGCTAGGTCCTTAGGATACAGAAGAAGCCATAACACAAATAAAACACAAGGGAAGAAGGAAGATGTTTCCTTATTGCATTCAATCAAACAACCCCTGATCCTAAAATAATTTTATTTTCCTTTTCTGGTTGAATACATTCATCTTGGCCTAATATTAACCTTAGCTTAGGTTAATAGCTATCAACCTCTAATTTGTTCAGAAGAACATCAGGTGAAATTAATCCCACCTAAACATAGAAAACTAAACTGAAACATCTTGGAAAACCTAAAAATGGGCTCAAATTTTTGAAGCCCTGAGTAATCTCACTGATCTGGGGACACCAAATTTAGGATGAAATTAATTTCACCCTAAAAGTGCCTATTAAGTTATTTTGACTACTCCATTAATGCCTCTGTTAGCTAAAAATGTACTGACCATAAGTAACTGAGACAATTAAAACGTAAACTTTGAGAGCTAAAAAGTTGTATTCCAGTCCCACACTTTCAGCTGGGATAATTTTGCTTGTTCAGCGAAGAATGAAATTAGGGTGCTAATTTTTTGGAGTTGAGTCAAGAAATACAGGTGGTTCTCTATGCCCCAAAATAAATGTTTCAGCTTCTACACCACTTTTCAAACATGCGTATGTTTTTCCAGAGAACTTGGAGAAGGATAAGGCTTAAATGTTGTTTTTCCCATCAGTAAGATTTCTTGTTTAACCCTGTATTCTTTCTGCTTAGACTGCCAGTTTTTGATTGTTTCTAGCAAGAAGCAATGCCCCCTTTGATGTTTAGTTGTACCTGCCATGTTCTAGGGAAAGGGAGGATCCTCACAAAGGGTTCTGTGCTCAAATGCAGAACAGAGTTTTCTTTGAGTGACTATTATTTTATAAAAAGACAAGCTAAAATCTGAGCAGTGCAAGTTCTGTCTTTTTGGGTACATAACTCCTGAGAAACCTAGCTGGGAACTAGAGAGGAAAACATGGTATATGCCAAACTTCAAAACAGAACTGATAGACCAAGCCAACCAAGTAGCCTGCCTGGATTTCTGCACTCCTGTTTTGGAGGGGAAAAAAATATTTTAGATATCCTAAAGAATATTTTAAAACTGAAACAGATGTATATGAGACTGGCAGCATGCCTGAAAAAAAAATTTACAAATAAATTTCAAGACAGAAAGATGTATTCTAGCCGTCAGAAAGCAAGCTGCATGTTTCTGATACAATGAGAGTTCATAAGTTTTTCTTACTTAACTTTGATTAGAGCAAGCCTCTGCTTTGTGAATGACTGAGGCTAAGATGTGAAACACTGAAAGACTACAATCTTTTTAAATTGCAGAGAAATATCAAGACAGACTGTTATTTCAGAAGAAAAAATAAATTATGTCTTAAAAATTGATCCAAAATGTTCTTTTTGGCAACTTTGCAAGAGTAGTTCATGACCCAGTAACCAGAAGGGTTAAGTGTTTCCATCCCTCCAGTGTCAGCGTACCTGTATGACAGCCTGTTCACTTGTGATTTGTTCAGTGTGAGCAGGTAAGCTCTCAGTGCTTTGATCCACCATGCTGTTATAATGAACCCATTTGACATTGGCTAAACTCCAGATGGCACATTCAACAGGCATTGCTGTTCTTCAAAGACTCTGGAAACATTAGATTTAACCTTTGTAAGTCCTGTACTGATGTTTGCCTCCATTTAATACATCCCCCCCTTTAAGGTTGTCTTCATTCTATATTAATGTCCTAGCTTGTTTCATCAGTTTTTAAGACCTTAGAGTGAACTGCTTCTTAATGAAATATTTTCCATTTTGGTGTGGGATGCTTGGTCTCAAAAGCCATTGTAAGCTAGCAGTATCCTGTATTTGGTACAAAGGACAAGGTTTAGGCAGTGGGAAGAGTGCTGCAGGAGCAGCCTTTATGGATCAAGGCCAGCAGTTGCCTTGTGATAGATGGAGCCAGGTTCAGACACTTCCAACCAGCTCCACGATAGAGCCACCACTGCCCATAGCTGAGCCTGTCAGTAAGGCTGTGGCAGAAAGTTAAGGGCAAAATCCTGAGAATAAAAAAAGAACAAAAAACCCAGAGCGGTGTGTGATGCTCTGTGACAGCGCGGGTAAGACCTGGAAAGAGCCTGTGAGCTGGCTCTGGTAACCAACACCAGAGCAGATACTTCTCCAGAAGGACTGCTGCCCATGTAGCACTCCCACTAATGCACGGGAAACAAGGAAGAAGGGAGGAGCAGAAAAAGACAAAGGCATGAGAACAAAGCATGGCAAACAAAAACTCTTGTATCCTGACCCCAACATCCTCTACCAACCATCACCTCACCAAAGGGACTGAGAATAAATAGCCTCTGAGATAATGAGGAGAGTGGATAGCTGGAAGGAAGGATGCGAAGTATTAGGAGTGAAGCTAAGCTTCTGAAGGGGGAAAGAGAGGTGTTTTGCCTAAATTTTTGATCACCCATTTTTCCTCAATGAGGGGGAAGAATTGTTTCCTGCTTTTTTTTTTTAATAATTTTAATTAATTTGGCAATTAATGTAATTCTTCCAAGTTGAGTCTTTTGTACCTATAACATATCCAAGCCATGTTCTGTGTGGCATCCTACACAAATCAAAAGAAGTATCCCCAGCTATGCAGAGCTCCCCACCTCTCCTCCTCCCAGCCAATGCACAGTCAGGAAAATGGATAAAGCAAATGCTATATCCAAGTGTGGTGGCTAGTGTTAATGGTGTTATCATCCATTTCAGAGCAGGTCTTTTCCTAAATGGGTTAGTCTGTTAAAAACTTTAGTAATCTTAGTAGACATATCCTGTTCTGATGTTTTGTTTTTTTCTGTGTTTTTAAATTTATTTTTTTAAATGGAGACAATAATGAAACAGTAAAAAGCTTGCTGGAAAAAAAAAGCCAGACATTAAGTTAATTACTGTGTTCAAGGCAATAAAACTTACTTGGTAAATATTTCAAGTGTTAATCCAAGTCTCTAATACTTTTTCAAAATTGAAGGTATGTCAAAGTGATATGTAAGGAATCAATTCTAATTTAATTTCTGTCTCTTGAATGTCTGTTAAGAATTCTGTAACCTATCCTGTAGCTAAAGGAAACTTTTTTATGTAGACAAAAACATAAGATTCTCTTTCTTTCTTTCTCTTTCTTTCTTTCTTTCTTTCTTTCTTTCTTTCTTTCTTTCTTTCTTTCTTTCTCTCTTTCTCTCTTTCTCTCTTTCTCTCTTTCTCCCTTTCTC
>LTAT01000001.1:61012809-61044920 GCA_003286495.1 Chlorodrepanis virens | reverse complement strand
CTTTCTTATTTTCTTCCTTTCTTCCTTTCTTCCTTTCCTCTTCTTTTTCTTTCCTCTCCTTTTTTCCTTTTTCCTTCTTTTCCTTTTCCTTTCCCATCTTTCTTTGTATTTCTTTACTTTTTCTTTTTTTTTTTTCAAATTGTTGTCCATAAAATATAACAACAAAATCTCCTTGGTTAATTTCCATAAAGGAAAGACAATAATGTGTATCTCAGCATTCAGTGCATGACAAAAAACTCCTCAGATTCTCTCACAACTCCTATCACTCCCACCAGATAATTTTCTCAAGAGAGATATTGGCCTAATATCAGCCAATAACATGCCAAGAAGTTTGAGCAGGAGTTGAAAATCTGTAGATATCTTTTAAGGAGTTTGTGATTTACACACCACTTCTCTTTAGTGCTAAGACAGCTTTTAGCTGCCTACATGGACATCATTATTTGTGATCTAATGCCAGTGTAGGGGCTGTCGGGTGTTCAACACATTACATGGCTGAAAATGATAAGAGACCTCTTACACATGGGAGGCCACATCATTCAGAGGCAGCAGCTGGCACCCAGGTAGCTAAAAGTCAGCTGTCTTCAGGCAACTGAATCTTAGGCTGCTGTCCACTCTGTATGTAAATTACACACTAGCCTGGGGAGAAGAAAACCTGCACAGTGCTGTAATACCAATGTGCCACAATACAATGACAAGTGAACTCCTAATCACAGCTGCATAGGAAATAGTTCTCTCCACACTGAGAGCTACTAAAACAAGAAACAATTCATCGTGAAAACAAGAAATGATATTTGGCCTGAGATGAAAATTAAATAAAAAAAGAAAAAAGGAAAAAACCCCGAAAGTACAAATAAAATCTTGTGTCTGAATCTTGGAACATTCTGGTTTCAAGGGTTTTTCTCTTTTATGTCTCCTAGCAGAAAGACAAAACAAAACACCAAAACAATTAAAATTTTTCATTTTGAAGTTCAAAATGAAATGGAAAAATTTTGAACCGGAAAATACATATCATTTTTCACTGCTCCTAAGGCCTGTAATGAGGGATGTTTTTTAAGAATTATAGATAACCATCTACATTTTGATTTGTGTTACAGATTAATTGGTGAAATGTTCAGAATGTAGAAAAGACAAATCATATAAAAACACTGAAAATTCTGCTGTCAGATGTCCTGTACTGTGAATTTACAGTGTTAAACTTGAAATATCTATTGTAGATCCCTAAATCAAGAATGCGGGTTGTTTCACACAACAGTCTGCATCTCTCTATTGACTAAATAAAAACTTAGAAACTGAATTGAGAGACTGAATAACAGACATTGCAAATACTTCCGGTCCTCTCTGTCAATGGCATTTATTTAAAATATAAATCTGAAAGTTTTCTTATTTCCAAAGGAGCAAATTTGTGTCATGTGATGTCATGTGGAGTTATTTAATGTCACACAGCATTATCAATAGCAAAGTCTTCTATTGAAAATTGCTCTCATACTTTGCTCAGCTTTTTCTTCCTTAAATGAAAGGAAAATCGATTTCCTTTCATTTTAATGAAGAAGAGAAAAAAGAGCACAATGAAACTGTTTATTAGTGATCCTGTCAGTGATCAGTGAAGAGGTGGTGTTTACCCCAAATGTGATTGTCAAATAGAAAAGGAGAAAGGAGAAACAGTTACAAAGGTGATATGAATTTATCAATGGCATCCCAAAATAATGACCTCCACTGAAAATATTGTGCCCCATAACATCTCCTTAATTCTTTATTTCGAGGAATAAGTGACCTTTCGAAGTATGAATCAATAGGGTTGGAAAAGACCTTCAAAATCAACAAGTACAACCTTTGACCAAGCATCATCATGGCAACCACAGCACTCAGTGCCAGTCAATTTTGAAATGCTCCCAGGGATGGTGACTCCATCAACTCCCTCATCCTGGTCTTCAATAAACATATTAAACAGTACTGAGCCCAGCTCTGAGCCCTGGGGAACCCCACTAGTGACCAGCACAATTCACTACCATTCTCTGGGCACAGCCATTCAGCCAGTTTTTAACCCAGAGAAGAGCGTACCTGTCCAAGCCCCAGGTTGCCAGCATCTTCAGGGGAATGTTTTGGGAGAGAGTGCTTTACTGAAGTCAAGGTAGACTAAATCCACAGCCTTCTCTCATTTACTAGGCAGGTCTTTCGGCAATAAAAAGAGATCAGGCTGGTCAAGTAGGACTCTTCTTTCCTAAATCCATGCTTGTGGGGTCTGATCCCCTCATTGTCCCATATGTGCTGTATGCACTCAAGATAATCTGTTCCATAACTTTCCCCAATAACAAGGTCAAGCTGACAGGCTGTAGCTCCCCAGATCTTCCTTCTGACCCTTCTGGTAGAAGGATGTCACACTGGCCAACCTGCAGTTATCTGGGACTTTCCCAGTTAACCAGGACTGAAGATACATGGTGGATTGGCTTGGCAAGCTCTTCTATTAGCTCCTTTAGTACTCTTGGTTGAATCCCTTCCAGGCCCCATAGACTTGTGCGTGTAAGTACAGAGAAAGTCACTAACCACTTCCTCCTGACTTGCAGGGGGCTTATTCTGCTGCCCATCTCTGTCTACCAGCTCACAGGGCTGATTGCCCTGAAGTTATCTGGTCTTTCTGTTAACGACTGAGGCAAAGAAGGCATTAGGTACCTCAGCCTTTTCCTCATTCTTTGGTGACAATGTTCCCCCCTTCCCCACTTCCAATAAAGGATGAAGATTTTTCTTGGCCCTCCTTCAGTTGTTAATGTTCTTATAAAAACACATTTTAATATTTTTCACAGCTGTGTCCAGGATGAGTTCTATTTGAGCTTTCACCTTTCTAATTTTTTCAATGACTTTATGACACTCTTGTACTCTTCCTGAGTTGCCTGCCTCTTCTTCCAAAGGTCATAAACTCCCTTGTTTCCCACTCAATTCTAGAAAAAGCTCCCTGTTTAGCCAGACCAGTCTTCTTCCTGGTCAGTTTTGGCACAGGGATGGCTTACTCTTGTTGCTTAAAGTTTGTCTATCATTCCTCAACCCTTTCGTTATTAAGGATTCTTTCTCAGGGGACTCTCTGCATCAATGTCCTGGTCAAACAAACTGGCCAAAATCCACCCTTCAGAAGTCCAAACCAGAGGTTTTGTTGACCCACTTTGTTACTTCACCAATCATCTCAAGGTCATTGTGCCCACAATTGCCTCTAACCACCATATCTCCCCCCAGCCGCCCTTCTCTATGTGTAAACAGCAGGTCTAGTGGGGCATCACGTCTGGTAGGCTCACTTACCAGCTATGCCAGGGAGTTCTCTTCCATACTCTGCAGGAACTTCCCACACTACCTTTTCTCTGCTGTTATTCGGTTTCCAGCAGACATCTGTCAAGCCTTCCACAAGAACAAGGGCTAGTGATTGTGAAACATCAGGCAGATAGATGCTTAAAGAATACTCCATCCATATTTTGTGTCACAATGCTCCTTCCAGCCGTGGCTTTTGACTGTGTGGAAACCTTTGTTGCCTGGAGGGGTGGCTGTGCTCTCCTATACAAACTACTGCACAAAGTGTCCTTCTGCACACCCTCTTTTTCTATGGTTGCTTGTGAGAGCTGCCAGGTCCTGCCAGGTCTCTCTGCTCTTTTGGGGGGTTCCCTGACTCCAGTAACCTCCTCCTTATCTCCTTCAGGTGTTTTGCCACAGAGCTTGCCATGGTTGCCACTGCTATTGCTCCATACTTTGCTGATTGAATTCCTGCAATGACCAATATCTGTCAGTCAGGTTAATCTATTTAAGGAAATCCACTTAGATGTGCCAAGTATTAATACTATTATTACTGCAAGAAAAAGACTAAATATATGGTCTTAGAAAAGGTAACATGAAAAATTCCTGTGTATCCTGAAAAGCGTTAGGGAGTTTTTAGCTTGTTTGTTTGTTTGGATTGGTTTCCTTTTTTCAAATTTTCTTTGAGTTTAATCCCATTAGTTCTACTTTAGAATTTAGTGGGGTTTGCAGCACTTAAGTTTTATTACTTCGTATTTGTCAATATCACATTTCATTCCTTCTGTGACAACTTATTTACAAATCAAATCTAACTCCCTTTTAAGTTTAGCTGTCTGTATGGCCTTCATTCATCATCTTTCATTTTTTGGCCCTCAAAAAATGCACTGTACTGCAGCTGTTCTGTGTGTTTGTAGGTCATCTTTCTAAATTAAAGCACATAACATGCAGCACTAGCCCCTGTGGACCTGAAAAAAACACTTCCTTTGGTTTGACACAGCTTCTTTCACAGGAACTATCTATAGTCACCACTTTGCTATTTTTCAACCTATTCTGTATCTCTGCCCATGTCCTGCCCTGAATCTTTGCATTATCCTGGACCTTAAGCAGGAACATGTCATGTAGAATATTACAAAAAACTTTCTGAAAATCTAGATTCTGAAAACATATGTCACCCTTAGCAGCCCGGTCAGTAGCCTTTGTGTAAATTCTTCTTCCCAAAAATGCAACCAATAAAACCACTGGGAAAATTATTATGGACATAAGTAATAGCTCTTTATTTACAGACAAGTGATTAAATAGGACACACACTCTGCCAGAAAGGTACCTTGCAAACACTCCACTATGCATTTACCCTGACTTTCCCCACTAATAGTACTGATGAAAGTAATAATAATAACAATAATAATAGTTCAGTAATTCTTATCTACTGCCTTACACTGTCTAAGCTGCTTGATAACTCCAGAAAAGCCCTATTTGCAAAGGTAGTCCAATTAAATACATATAAATGAATTGAAATGTTTAATTGGCTGGCAACTCAGTAAGTGTCTGTAAAACATGGCTGCTCCTTAATCAGAAGACAAAAATGAGCTGTCATATATTGTTATCCACTTGCTGTTTGAAAACCAGAGCTCCGAGGCAAAGAGGATGCCTTTCTTTTATTACTATGCCCCAACTCAGAATGAGCAAAAAAAGAGAGACAGAGCAGATAATGGACCCCATTCATGAATGCAAAAGGTTATTTCTGAGCAGTTATTGCATTGTTTATGCCAGCAAAAATTGCATAACTCTCATTCTCTACACAAATTACATGTTTTCTATGCTTCATTGGACTTTTTACATAGAACATAAATGAAGCTTTTGCAATAGATGGTACAAAGACTGCTATTTGGAGCCAGTCTAAGCCTCATTATTAGGGCTGGATGAAGAATTTGGCTTTCTTCAGGTTTGCTGCAAAGTCAACAGAGTCCAAAATTCCCTTTATGTTTTTATTTCCCTTGAGCTCCAAGTTTCTTGAGTTTTTTAATGAAATGAAAATGGAGGTTTTCCAACCAAAGTTGTGCTAATTGCTTTAAGACACAAATTAGAGCTTAATATGATCCATTAAATGTTGCCAGCCCGGGACAGGGAAAGGGCTTCATGTGTTGACTGAACAGCAGGATTTCCTGGCCAAGGAAAAGGTCACACAGTTCAACAGAGCCAAAACACAGCACAACAAAAATTTTCAACTGTATTGCTCCCCATGACATGGGGAGGTCACGTGTAAGGAACTTCCGTTTCTCAATCCAAGAGCTGCTAAAATGGTATCCATTCATCCCCATATTATGCTATAGATTACCATTGAAAAGCAACTTTTGATGGGGTTTTTTGGTGTCTGATTTGAGCCTGAAGTTTGGGCTAGCTACCCTGTCATTCTGCAACTGAATTTGAAAATAGTAGTGAGTCCTGCTCTTGGAAATCATGTTCAATGCATGTTCTAGGCTCAGCTGAGGCTATAAATTTTGGGTGAGGCAGCTCAGCAGAAGCTGCAAAGGCCACCGCCTTCCCAAGAGCATCTCCCTTAGGGAAAAGTGGATAGCTCAGGGTGAGCACCAGATGCTCATATCACCAGGTGTAGAGTGCAGCTCGATGGAATGAAGAAGGAGGAGGGGTTCTTCATTTGGAATTCCAGTGTCAGTTTATTCACTAGCGCACTAAAGGCAGAGAACCAAGAACAAAGGAGGGCTCAGGTTTTTATATGGGATGAGAGAGGTGGAGCATCAGGTCTGAGGGCCAGTGGGTATTGGGACTAGGGGTGATGCAAAGGTGGGGTCTGAGGGAAACAACCAACAGGAATACAGGGGAGAGTTGCAGGGACTGGGAAGCAATAGGGAAGGCAGTAGTAGGGAACATTCTAGAACTGGGGAGGAGAACAGGGGTAGTGCAACTGGGGTCATTAACATAAAGAAGCAGAGAACTGTGGGAAAGTGTCTCACTGCATCACCCTGTCCCAAAGATGGGTGTCCTTCCAGGACATCCCAGTATCTGCATCTCCTTTGATGACCTGGGATGCAACATTTGGGCCCTCTCACTACAAGAAAGACATCAAGGTTCTGTATTATGTCCAGAGAAGGGCAACGAAGCTGATCTGGATGATCTGTGACACAAATTTTATGAGGTGCAGCTGAGGCAGCTGGGAATGTGTAGTCTGGAGAACAGAAGTTTCAGGGTGGACCTTATACCTCTCTACAACTACATGAAAGGAGGTTGTGTGAGTGAAAGGACATATATTTTGCACACATTATTATGGCAGTAAAGTTGGGTTTAGCCTGACCATGCTGCTTCTGTTAAGAAAGGGATTTACAACACTATTGCTACCTCTCATTATAATTACTGTATAGAAGTAATATTTATGTATAGAGAATTTTTTACATAAAGAAACATTCCTACCTGTGAGATTGCCCATATACATAAACAGATTAATTTTGCTCTATTGAACTGTCTGCTTCTCTTGCAAGAAGACTACAAAACACTCATGCCAAACCTTTTTTTCCAACATTTGATTCAGATGCATATTCGTCAGTTTGATGAGCCTCTCACTTTTCCCTTGTTGATAGTTAGACATGAAAATATTGCTGTTAGGTCCCATGGGTCTTTTTACAATTATTCCCTGAATAACTAATACCTAAAAACTCTTACAACTGAAGCAGTTTGTAAGCAAAGAGATTTACCAAGGTAGCATCAGAAGTCAAGATGGATGCCAAAAATTGTGTCTGAAAATCAAATCTAAATCCTTATTTTCACCTACTAATCAGAGACCCTACTGCCCAACGAAGAGCAGGACTTTAAATCTGTCTGAAGTCAAAAAGCATGCCTTCACTCTTCATCTATATTCTGAAGCACAGAAATTACCCATTTAAGTTATTTTTATGATTAGCTTTTGCTTGCTTGGGTGGGGTGTGTGCTATCTTATTAGCTGCTGTGAATCAGCCTCAGCCCCTTTGGTGTCTTCTCCAGAAATATTACTTTGGAATCACTACATTTCATTTGCTGATGAGGTGAAAAGAACCTAATTATTCTGACAATTTTATCTAAGGCTTGCAGATTTTATGTACTGAGTATATAGAAAATAACTTCTTGATGAGTAATCCTCCAGGAGTACATTTTTGTAACCATCATCTGAAATGGTCCTTTTTACACACAGATATGCAATTCTTCCACTGGATAACAAATAAATTTGCTTTACTTCAGGGATCACTGTCCCAACATACACACATATAGATAAATATACATATATACATATAAATTTTAATTGAGCTATAGCAACCTCTCTACAGAACTGTGAATGACATTGAGACTACTAAAGCTTTTATAATTTTCACACATTAGCCATGTGATTTCTGTTGTATGATTTTCTGTCCTTTAGTTGAAATGATGAGTAGCTTTTACTGTTGACATGTAAGAACCAAGAGCTATAGCAATATAAAAGCCAGATATGGCCTATTAATATAAAATATCAATTTCAAAAATGCATAAAAATAAAAATAACATTAACGACAATGAGTTTACAAAGTCAAACTTTTAAAGCGTGTGAGTGTTAGTGAATATGATTGGTCTCAATGACCGTAACAGTCTCCTCCAACCTAAATGATTCCGTGATAATACCGTTAAAATTTTGCTGCTTCTGGTAGCACAATCGAGGGAAAGGCACTACAGCTCTGTTTCTGAGCACAGCCACTGGCAAGGCTGAGCATGCATTCTCCAAAAGGCACACTCAGAAACATTGGCAATACACATGGAAAGCCATACAGAACCGGACAGATAGAATAATGCAAACACAGCACAAAGAGTTGCCTAATTTTGAAACCCTTTCTGCCAGTCCAGGGTGAAGGTCTGTTAGTGGAAAAGACTGCAGATACACAAAGCTGATCATCTCAGCAGCATGGACTTGTGCACTAAGGGCAGGAACTTGCCCCAGAACTTTGTTTTCCTGATTTCTGGTGCTCCCAAAGCCAGTGATGTCGTTTCAATTCCGTACAGTTCAGAACCCCTCACACACACACACTCACGTGCGCACATATTTTTGTGCGTGCACACACACACACACACACACACACACATTCATGAACCCACATACACTGCTGATCCTGTTCCTCCAGTAAATGACCTTCATTGCTCAATCTGCCCTGTAGATCCTTGGGATCCTCTTGATTCCAGTATAGCCATATACATGTAAATAAGTCAGTAAGCCACCCCTTAGACCTCTTGGTCACTCTAGTAGATTATTTGGACACCTCTGGTCTCTCCAGTTGTCAATTTTCAGACATTCTGGTCTCTCCAGTCTGGCTCATACTTCTGACTCCTTTAATACCTGGCTGCCAAGCCTCTTATCCTACTCATGGGCTACTCTGCCATGATATTTGCAAGCAATCACACGGACACATATAGTCACACAATATGCAGGTGCTGACACTTAGACATGTTGTCCCTTATGACCCGTGGTCCCACATCAGTTGCTGGCATCCAGATACACACATATGAACACATGCACAGAAAATAAGGGGGTCCTCATCCAGGAAAATAATTAGACATGCAATTTGGTAAGAAGACAGGACAGACTGCACTGATCACTCCCAGAGCATGGCCAGACAGCATGACAATCTGTCTCTTATTGCACCTTTCATCGTTCCCCTAAACATCCTGTAATTATATAAACCCAAGGTAATCTTCCCCAGCATCCCATATCTAATAAATCCCATATCCCTAGGCAGTGACACCTTGCTGTGAGGTAAGGCAAACAGCATTTCCCACTGACTGATCTTGATGTGTCTCACCTGGTGCCCTTGGGGCTGCTGCTCTCTCATAGCAGCTCAGGGAGGAATGGGGCCAGAGCTTCTTTCTCTGATCAGTTTATTGGGGTTCTGCTGACCCCAATATTCTGGATATTGCTTCTCTGTGTTCTAATGTATTCACAGTTATGATCCTTTAACCAAGTAACTGAAAATGTAGAGATAATCAAATTCTTATTTTCTTTCAAAGGATTGAAAACAAGGATAGAATCTGATTTAAAGTAAGAGGTTTTAGTTCTTTGAATTCACAAGGCCCCTGTAGAGGGGATCCACATATTTTTGTTGAGCTGTGTCACTCTTCTTAAGCTTCCTCACTTTTCTGTGTTTTAAGTGGAGAGTTATAGATTCCCTCAAAGGATGAAGATAACATAACTGAGATCCTCTACTTGGAATTATTCTCTGAATATTAGTCTCCAAGATTAGCCTCTTCCCTGGTCTTTACTGTCTCTACAATATCCTCTATATTTTCTTATTGTCTTCTGCTTAATTAGTTGTATGTCCTGTATTAATGACAGAGTCTGTTTCAAGTGTGAAATACAAGACAGCCCTGCACCTCAGTTTTACTTCATTGCTACTCAGCTCAGGGCTTCTTTCTGGTCCTTTCTCTTAGGCCAGCTCAGGACAATAATGCTCTAGAAGAACGTAGCCCCAAGGGATGTTGCCAGTGGTCTTACTGTGAGGGCTTTGTGCTTGGGTTTCTTTTATTTTTCAGCCTAGATTACAAATAAGGAGCAAGAGGTATGTGACTATGGCATGATGGGTAGCATCTGTTTGTCCCTAACATGTATGTTGTGGTGGTTTAAGAAAGCATCGTAATAGATCACGTGAAAATTTCTGACAAAGAAACTGCTCCTTCCCTTTAGGACTGCTGAGAATGTTTGGAATAGCTTCAATGATAGTGGGAGAGTTTTGAGGGAAAAATGAGAAGCAACTCCAGAGCACAGAAATGAGACTCAGATAACACCGAAGGGGGCTGGAAGCTGACCGAGAAGTCTCTGCTGTGACAGGAAGTCTTCCTAAGACTGGGTGGCCTGTACTGAGCTTGCTGCAACTCCTGTATTTCTAAGACCAACTGAAACCAAGGGTAAAGACTGACAACCATCTTCCAAGAATGCATGTGAATAGAGAGGAGGTGTCATAAACATCTATTGTTTCTCTGCTGTCATTCTGTATTTGAAAGGTAACTGTTATGATTCATATTCTAATAAAAAAATTGGCTTTCTATTGTGAAAGTCCTTTCAGTCTGTTTTTTTTCTCGTCTTTAGGGAAGTATTCTATTAGGAAAATGCATGAGCAGTTACATACTTAGTTTCAAACACAGAATACAAGACTGAGTTCCTTGCCAGGGTCCAAAGCGAGGATGTGCAAAAAGCATCAACATGGGTATCCATGTGACTGTTAAAGAGAGAACAGAGCAAAGCTGCAAAAGAAAGAAACATAAATTAAACATTAAGCCAATATAAAATCATCAGAGATAAAGAGGACACAATGGGAAGCTGAACTGACCAGATGGTCTGAAGATCAAATATGCTTTTAGAGTTTTGTTTTCATCTTTAATATTCATGGAAGCAGAGAAAAGGAGATATGCCCTGAGTGCACTCTGAAGGAATCAATAACAGTAGAAAATTTCACTAAAAGGTGTTTTTTTATACTGAAGATGATAAAGCAAAATTCACAAAACCTGAACTCTATTTTATTGAAATTATATTTTGGGAGGTTTTTAAAATTATTATTAGAAACTGTAATTATTTAAACAGTGTTTTAATAGCTTTATGTTTTACTTTAGTTTATATGTACTCTATAAAAGTCATATTCCCTTCTGAATTCAAAAAATATTCACAAAGATAGATGATAGGCTATTTTGCATTTAATATGACATATCTACTTAATAATAAAAACATGAAATTATATTTGTACAAACATATACAAAATGGAAAATAATGCTAAATTTCTTGGTAGTCCTCTCCTACTTTATTAAAATTTGTGAATAAAGGAGTTTAAAGCAGAAATGGTGAAGTGAGAGAAGACTAGGAATAAATATAAATAGATCCTGATTTGACCTACTGCCACCAGAAATAGTATTAAGTTCACTTCAACATTCATTTAAATACAACTAAATAAAAGTGGGTTAAAAGAAAGAAAAAAAAAGGAAATATGAAAAAAATCTTGGCATCATCATCTTACTGTCTTCAAACTATTACTATTAATAAGAAGTAGAAGAGCAAATGAGTGAAGTTTTTCCCTCATTTTGTTCATGTGAACTAGATGTCTGCACTCCTATTATAATTAATAGAGACTTAGGGCAGGATTCAGCTACATAAACATGGGTATATTCTGCCACCTCAGATGCCAATACACCTAAATGGAGTTGGCAGCTTCGAGACAGAACTTATGGAAGATATGCAGCCTTTTGGAGATCAGCCGCTAGAGTCTGGGCACGATGCCTTGTCTGTCTTACGTTTTGGTACCTGAAGCCTGCCAAAATGACTGCTGTAGTTACAGCTGCAGAGATATGCAGCAAATTCTGATCCCAGAAACTGGCATGCTACTTGCCAAAAACCAGGAGTCTATTGTGATTTCAGGTATTTTAGTGTATTAAAAACATCTGGTTTAGCATCCAAGTCATAGGACCTACAGGAGACCTATTCCCTTGGCAAGTGACAGATAGAGACCAGGAAAGCATCTCAAATATTTAGGAAAGCATAGTAAGGCCAAAACATCTTTTTTATTGTTTTTGTTGTTGTGTGTCATTTGTAAGAAATACCCAGTAAAAAGTAACTGAAATGTGTGTAAGGATAATAGTATTCATATAATGGTGCACATGTACATGTGAGAGCATGTGTGTGTGCCTATTGTGTATGCATTAAGTTATACAACGATTTTTTTGTCAGTAGATAATTATTTTACTATAACCTTCATTCTTAGCTATTTCTGGGCTACATCCTTTACTGAGCACTCACAGGGAAATTAATCTATTATCAGTGTGGATATAATCATTAGGGGGGGTGTATCAGTGTGGGTGTTCTGTCAAAAGAGTGCACTTAGCTGTGATACCTTGAAGTCAGGGAATTTTTGTGTCCTTTTCCTCGTAGGTCTACAGCCCAGGTTTAATAACATCCTTCCCCTCTCTTTCTACTAGGTTTATGAATTTTACTAGGTTTATGAATTTTCTACTAGGTAAATTAAATTTATTTAATTTGAGAAATGTATTAGCATTTTGATCCAAGAAAATCAGGGTTCTGTAATTACTTGGAAAAATTAATAGGACATGAACATTTGTAAATGAGATTTAGAATCTCTAAATTCCAAGCTCCGACTTGTGGCAATTTGGGATCTTCCTTTCAAACAAAGATTAACTTGTCTGGTCCCTGGGCTCTGAATTATTGCTGTAGAAGCCTAAAATTGATTTATACTGCTATTCTGGATCACAGAGTTCCTTCTACCCTAAACAGAAGAGCTCAGATGTCTTTAGATCAATCTTTGGCTAAGCAGTTAGATGCATGATGTTTTATCTAAGCTCCATCATGATTCAAATACAGACTGAAGAAGCACACAAATTGTAATTCCCTGGTGAGAATCCCTGGTGAGAATCCTACTATTGACAGCTTCTGAATCACCTTTGTGAACATATTTCTTCATTTCGGTTGTTTCAATGTGCAAAGTCTGAACCTAAAAATAGCCTGAGTGATTTGAATGCTCAAATGAAGTTTGAATAAATTCTACAAATCTCCTATAAAAATCTGACCTCACTTCTTCCTCTCATATTTGAAAGAGTCTTCAAAGTACAAGTGTCCTCCTCGTCCTCATTAAAGACAGTTCGGTAAGAAAACATTTGGACTTTGTTGCCTTTTTTTTCCTTTTTCCTTTTCCCTTTGCTTATCCTCACCCATATCACACTTTCAGAGTGGTGAGTTTTAAGGACAATAATCTTTTCTGTATTTATGTTTTAAAGGCAAGTCAGGGTACTCAGTACCAGAAGCAGCTCACAACAGCGGAGCTAATTTGCACTTGTCCAAAACATGCATATCTGCACATAAATACAATAAGCCTCAAATAACTGTTACCAAACAGGAAGGTAAACTAAAAGTTGATTTTTTTAACAAAATTGCTTAATCTCCAATAAGGTTCTGTCAGACTGTTTTGTCAAAAAAAGGTATTTCATCCATCTCTGTGTTATCAGAATTTGAATTCATTCACTGAAATATGAATTCCATGTCTCCGTGTTCTTTGTGGACATAATTTTGTATCCTTTGTTACAAAATAGTCCTGAAAATGCATCCATTTGGTTTTAGTGGCAATATCTTAACCTCTATATACTTATTTCCTGTCAAAATAATGCATTAATATCTGAATTGTGTGGAACAGGATATTTTTCACCTTCTGGACATCTCCTTACAAAGAGAATATGTCTGCGTAGCTAATTTACACACTGCAAGACAAAACTAGCATCCCATCACTCCGAGAATAGAATAAGTTCATACACATTTTAATTCTCATTAAATCATTGTGCTAGAGATAGAGAAATGCTATGCTGTTTCTGTTTTCTAGGTTTTGGGTTTTGTTGCTGGTTTGTTGTTATTTTCACCCCCTTACGGTCTTGTGCACTTATAAAAAAAAAAAAAATCAGGCTATTTCCATACAAATTATACTTTTCCTGGATTCATTAAATGCTCTTTGCTGAGACCATAACTGGACTGTCTTCTCTCAAATTGCCTATGCAGAATATTGAAAGGGTCAAAACAGTGCAACATGCTATGGTATTTCAGAGAGCAGAAGAACATGCAGATTGTTCTTGTTTCTCATTCTTGTAATAAGGGGTAGTAACAAGAAAAGAAAATGGCTGAAAATGGTTTTGTTCCCATGTGTCAAATACCATAATTAGAATAAGAAATGCTACAAATTAACCCATTCTCATTACAGTCACTGTATTATAATTTCATGGTCCTCTTCTGATGCTGTACTCTTGCTAAGCACATTTACATCTCATCAGTGAACACAAGCAGCAGATCCACTGGCGGTGAATGCTTGATTCACTCCAATTTATGTCTTCTTTTCAGCTGGGGAATCCATTGTGTGAGCTAATAGCAGGTTTCCCATTTGAAATGACTGCAGATCTCTTCACATTTGGATACAGTGTGAGCATTGTCATATTTTTTTTTTAATGTGTCACATAATTGTTGTATTATACTATGTGCAAGCAAAAGAAATGAAATTTTCAGCATTAAATGAAACACAAAGGGCAATACTATGCTTTACTCTCAGACATGTGTGGGGGAAAGACAAAAACCCTTTTCTCTTAAGCCAAGAGGCAGTATGGCTCCAATCTTTGTGTTCACCTGCATAAAAGACTTAACAACAATTTCACCATTAACCACAGTATCTCAGCTATGGTGGTTGTCAAAAAAGAGGATTTTAATAAAACAATTAATGGGATGAATGTATCATTTTGTTAAGTATTTGAATTTCCATGTCCCTCCTATCTAACTGTTTAGAAGCATAATTTCCATTAAATTAATAGTATTTCCACAAAATATTAATAGTATTTCTATTTTCAATTTAGTGCTGCACAAGTAAAAAGTGAACATGAGTGATATTCTTATCTAACAATATTAGTTTTGGGTTTCTTTTTTTTTTCCCAAAACAAGGTGTGTGGAGAACAAAAGCCATATTTGAGGTGTTTTGCTTGTTCTGTTGTGCCTGGTCTGAAAACTAAAGAAAGCACAACCTACTAAAAGCTAAAGGAGGATTGCTGTTGATGTTAATGGGAGAGGATTTCATTGAAAAGATTTTGTCCAACTAGACAGGAGAGTTACATGCATTATCTTTGTAAAACCTTGGAGACTGACGTAAGAGATGCATGATCAGTGACTCAAAACATGGGGTTATTTCACCTGTCCTTAATCATTAGTGCTTGGATTCACTTAATCTGACTGTAGATATTTCCAATATGAATGTTGATGTCCTTGATGATTCAGTTGCCTAAACACAGGTACTTAGTGTCACTGGAGGTCTTTTAGGATATTGAAGGCATACACAGGCCACCCAGGTAGGGCACAGAAATTATAGAGACACATGCACTCTGGTACCATAGCTGAGCATGGCATCTGGTTTAGCACAATACAAATAAATGACACAATATGCCAACATTTAGGTGTCTGAATGTCCTAACTCCTAACCTGTCTATTTGGATGGTCTAAGGTTAATTCAGTTGTCCACACATTGGTGTATTGGTTTCTTGTGCCTACATCACTCATGCCAAAGGTTATGAATATTCTGCACAAATTGTATCATTGTGTGTTCACCTTAATGAAAATTCAGGTATGGATGAAAATTTCCATATTAATGAAAATCTCAAAGCTGCCAGCTTAACCAATTTTGGCTTTGCTAGTTAAATCAAGCTAATATTATAATCAATGAGAAAAGTATTTCCTTTCAGGTCACAATTCCTCTCATCAGTTTTACCTGTTTACTTTTGGATGAGATGAACAATACCCTGTAAGTTTTTTGGGCTTATTTTTTCATTTGTTTGAGTTTTTCGTTTTTCCTTTTTCTTTTTATAGAGGCAGTTTTATAAGGTGTAGGTTTCTCTTCTATGAAGATTGACATGTATCCTTGCCTTGAATTTATTTTCTTAGTTTTTTTTGTATAACTGAGAGTTCAGTAATTCAGTAATTCCATAGTGATGTGAAAGCCAGGATAAACACTGGCATGAAAGGAAGATTAGAGGTAAGAATATGCCCTCACCTGTGCCAGCACAGTTACAAGAACTTATGAGTCACAAACCTGAAATTTATTCCATTCAATGACCCCATATTTCAAAAGACCAGTAGTAGAGATCTGAAGAATACTTCTCCAACTTTCTGACATTAAGCTGTTTTGGATATCCTGAAACTGTAGTTGTGCTCAGATTACTAATTACTAGATTAGTGAATTTGGCTTCACATGTTTCCATGAGAATCTTTGTGTTTCAAGCCTGCTTTATGCTCAAGTTACACAGAATAAACCACAATTCACTGGAAAAAGAACACTACTTTAGTTTATGATTTAGAGAGCTCTTCTATACCCAGTTTGGTTGCACTTTCTAATGGTGAAAACCAATCTTTCAAACCATTCTCATACAAAAAACGTCTCATACATCTTATCATAATTTTCACCTTTCTGTATTTTTTCTCATTCTGTTTTGTTTTTTCTTTTTACCATAAGAAAATCATGATACAAGTAGTGCAGCAACTAAAAGAAACATGATGAAGGCTGCGAAATTTCACCAGAATTCTTGAGAAGTTCACTGGACCTGTGACTATGTTTGCACTTGTACAGTGAAGACAGCAAATCAGTTTCAACCTTAGTAGTATTTGTCCAGCTGCAATATGAAATATTTAATCTTGAAGAAAGGACCTAATTCTGTAATTACTGAAGGAATTTTAAGAATTTCCATGAACTTCCATGCGTCAGGCATGATTTTTTGACACACTAAGCCTTTTTTATGCACATCATTGAACAGAATTTTTCAGCTACCTCTGACACAAGTTAGATTTCAGCGAGTAACCTCCAAATGAACAGCTCTCTGCTGCATTTAAATACCATGAGTGATCCAGACCATTCTTGGCTTCATTTTAATGTTAATATTGAAAAAAAAAAGAAGCCAAAAAACCTCCAATCTGTCATGGATGTGTATGATAATTGGCATAATAGGCCCTAACGGCTACTTTGGAGCATAATGGACCATGACAGACCCATTGGAGCTTATTCAGAGATTGAGATATTTTAATATAATTTAATTAAAAAATAAAACCTAGACAAAATTAACAGTCATTTGTATACAATATTATTATTCATTTAAATATTAAACTGCTACTCACACATGCATATAAACACAATCAATACCTTAAAACAAATGTTAAGGAAAGAATTACTAGAAAGCCTTCTCAGAACTTACCTGATCAGAATGAAGAGTACTTGATGTTCTTCTCACATATCTAACCTGGCTAGGTGAATGAGATATGCATTGTGGTAATTACAAGTTGAAGTTCTTGTGCATAGTAGTCATAGAAGTAAAGAATGCAGACCTTGCTAAGTTTAACTTAGCATTTTAGTGACCCGACCAAGCTGGTATCAAAATTTGGTTGCCCAGAGTAATGGAGAGAGAAGTGAAAGCTAAGAGTAAATCACACAGAGAGGTGGTAATTTTCCAGTGGTTCTAAAAGCTGCTTAGCTGGGCACACGGTGACTCATATTCAGATGGCTGTCATTTAGCACTCCCAGATCCTTTTGTGACAATATCATGTTTGCATGCTAATACCACAAAATTCAGAAAGAAAGACAAGAAATCCATATAAAAACATCTATACCTTTAATATTTTCTTATATATTGAATCTAATTTTTTATTTTGTTTTAGTTCTAATTTTTTTAGGGTTCTATGTCACTATTTAGAGTGCCAAGAAATGGCATGCAGTGAGAAAACATGTTTGAAAGAAAGAGTGCAAGGGAGAAAATTTGGTCATCAGACCTTCGCTTATCAACTGTGTTTACTGTCCTACATTTGACTTAAGCCTTGTTTCATTACTCACCAAGAGTCCACAGTCTTCATTCCATGGACCTTGACCTAAGTACCCAGGCACATTAGCCTCAGTGAAATGGTGTTTTGGTCCTCGGTTTGTAATGGAAATAGGTAAGTTAAAATATGGTTAGTGATTGTACATGTGCAGAAACCATATTTTAAGAAATCAAAAGCTTCAATCTAGGATATGGAGATTTTGGGATACTGAGCATATTTTGTATTAGAACTATATACTCTTCCTTTAAGTTAACAAAGAAGATTTTAGTTTTCCACCTCAGTACTTTGGAATCTCTCTGGAGTCAAAAGAAAATGATCAGAACCTCAAGAGACACCTCAATTATTTCAAACCTCTCCTTTGGCTTTGGAGTGAAACTTTTCTCCATCAAGTAGAGAGGAACTCTTAATTGCCATCTCCCACATTGTGATTGGGATTTATCTCCTCACTGACTAAAGAAGAAGCATGGTTGACAAGATTAAACAAACTGAAGAGCTCTTAGGAAACTTCAGAGAGATTATTTCCTTTATGGAGACAGACATTCTGAATTGCCTTCCCAGGACCCCTGAGAGTTTTTGATCTAGCTTATAGGAAGTTAATTCAGCAGGAAGCATCTTGCCTATTTGGCATGTGAGGAAAATACTTCAAACAGGAGGGCTCATATTCCGGCTGCGGAACAACAGGCTGCATGTTAACCATCACTAAGCTCCAGAATGGGATTGAAGTTCAGATATATCTCCCTGATTAATTCCATTTTGTTTGTTCTATAAACAATTTAGGGGCTTAAAGTCAGTAATGTTTACAGTATTTGTACTAATTGGAATGTTTGTAATTTCACTCTGTAATTTTCTTATATCCTTCCTCTGTGCGCTATAAGAAAGGCCAGTATATTTAGGGACTGGTCTCAACTCAGTTGACATCATTCCGTCTACTTCAAACAACTCTGAATAGAACCTGACAGAGAAAAACTGCAAATTGCCCCAATATTTGATGAATTAAGGCCAAAGAGTAGGAACAATCAAACAATAGGATGGAAAGCTCCCATGTGTCCTGAACAAAATTCACTGCTATATGTAAACTATGTGCTTAAGCCAAGAATACCAAATATAGACTTTGTTAAATTGTTAATTACACCAGGTTGTTAGGGGCTTTTTTCTTACTTATGTTATAAATGTAAATAATTTAGGAAAGAAATGCAGTGTAGTGACACCATAAATATTTTACTTGCTCATTTGAAGGGCATAGTGTTATTGCAATACTTATGGTTGTACATGCAAATGTAGACTTTGGACTTATCACTGTATGTTCACAAAGTTGTCTTGGAAGATATCTAATTTAGAATAGTGGACTGAGACTATAATATTTCATCATGGCAGTAACATTTTTAAGTGGATTAATTTCTGAACAATGCTTTCAGAATATCTAAATGAAACAAAAATATTTTTATATCTATACCCTTTTTCAGAATCAGGCTGTCTCCTATTTTTGGCCAACCCTAGGAAGCACAGTGACTTGCTAACTAATTTGAGGGGATTGTCAGTCTAACTTAAACACTGAAATGTTTGTGTCTACTAAGTTTAGTTCTGGTCAGAACTTTGAGATGCTCTGGTGAAAATCGGAAATGAATCTGTCTCTCTTCTCAGAGACAGGGTTAGTCTGTGCTAATGAGAAAGGTCTCTTGTCAGGGGTTCATGGAGACAATTAATTAAATACTTGTGATGGAGAACTTCGGCAAGTATGTTCCAAACCTGTTTTATGGTTGCTTAGATCTTTCACAGTGCAGTGACATCATTTTGTATCTTGGTCTTCTGTTGGGACTGTGCAGAATTATCTAGTGCTTGTAATGTCATTTTTCAGAGATTTTCTGAGACACTGTGTTCTTTGATGTCTATAAGTAAAAGTAATCTAATTTACCACTTGTCATTTGAAAGACTGTAAAAAATGTAGAATATATCAATATTCAGGTTTCTTCTTTTCATTTTCATTTCTGTGAATAGCTTCAATATCACACAAAGTATGTTTTTATTATTCAGAACAGCCACTTTTAATAAAGAGACTCAAAAAGATTGATTTGAAAAAGATCTATATTTCTATTTTGATAGTCATCAAATTTGGTTTGAAAAGTGGTGCTAGGACTTATTTTAACACAATAAATAAATCTAAAATAAGTCACAATCAGTAAAATTTTGTACCACAAATTAAAGCTGTGCCAAACATACTGTTTTCTAGTTGTCTTTTAAAATTTATATTCATTTTCCCATCTATATTCTTTAGTCTGATCCATGCCTATTTGAGGTCTTGTGAAGACAAAATGAAAGGAACACCTTATCCCCAAGTATCCTTTTGTTGCAAATTCTTTCCTGTCATTGGTTTTTGACATGCTTGCTGCTACATCAGAATGTGACTACTGTTTTAAGTTGCAACTGAGACTTCTATAAATCAGCACCTGAGCCCTCTCTAGATCTCTCTGGCCACACAACTTGAACATGTGGCTTGTATTTCAATGAAACAAAACCATACAAGAACATACTTGCAGCAGATTGAACAAAGCCACAGCTCTTACAGAGTATAATGTCCAGGTCTACCTGTGCATTTTTTTTCCACTCATTTTGCTACTTCATTTTCAGTTCTGTCAAAGTGCTAACCTTTTGGTAAATTATTTGCTGCAAATTTCTGCTGGTTTGCTCTGCTTTGAATCGATAGATTTATCCGCTGGGAAGAAATCCTCAGGACAGTGAGATTATACTTCCATAAACTCCTCTGCTACATAGATCTGTAATGTCACCAGAAGAACTACCAGATGGAAGCCCCTGCTCTTTAAAAGCTGAGCTTTGAGTTTTTATCACCTCCTGTTTAGATTTATGAATGTTGTTTGATTTCTGTGGCTTTGTGGACATTCATCAAATAAATAACAATTCTCAGAGTACAGCAGTGTGAATATACTCAGCTTTCAGGTAGTACCATGTTCCATGACCTGAATTAATTACCTGAAATTTTTCATAGGGCAGAAATATCCTGTCATAAGAACATCCTGGTTCCCCTGTGTTCCCACTCAGACCCCTGGCTGTTTATTTGCTGCTGTGAAAGTTTCAGGGTTTTCAAAACATGCATATTCTGTGCTTGCCCTGCTTTTGAATGCAGTCTTAACCCTGTATATGCAAAGGCTAAAATAAAGACTAAAATAAAGGCTAAAATAAAGACTGCCACTGACATCACTGGGGTTTAAATTTTTACTCCATTGGCAAGTTGGATGAAGAGACAAGCATTGGACAGGAGACATTTCATTCATGCTATGTTTGTCAGAGTCTCTACATTTGACTGGTCAGAGATCCAAACAGCTAGTTTAACTTCCTCATCTCAAAATCAGCAGGTAAGTGATTACTTTTAGCAATTGTTCTTCCCTAATTCATTACTTTTTTTTTGCTACATGACAAAACCCAGATGCTTTCTTTAAAAACAGCACCAAAAATGGTCCTCCCTTAGGCTGTTCTCACTGTGCTTCAGCTGCCCCTGTGTCAGTGTCACTCTAGAGATCACAAATTTTCTTCTGTGTTTTTGACATCTCGGAATTATTAGAACTGTGATAATAACTGTATTTTAATAAAATATATTCTACCATTTCCTTTGGACTTCAGGCTGCTGAAGGAAGAGATCCAGTCATAGATTAGAGTACAGACAGGAAGTCCTATTTCTTTTAGTAAATTAAATCCACCACTGCCCTCTTCCTTAGGAATCAGAAAGGGAGGATCAGCTCTGGCTTTCTCATTGATAATAAATGTGTTTTATTCCTTTTTCAGGGCATGATAGATTATGATGTTTTAATTTTAATAGCTTAGACTGACGAGTTCACAGCTCCACCATTAGTATTAATTAGTTATGTAGCAGCATGGTGAAGTGACAGATCTGAACACCCCCCTCTCAGGGGCTAATACCGATTAAAGTGAAAAAGACACTGGAGAAGGAAAAAAAATTGACTTGGATATTCTTTGCTCCCTTCTTCCCTTTGGAGTGTATTTTACTGCAGAAATTGTATACAATGTTATTGTATGACCTAGTGGTTGCAACAGCAGCAGCAATACTAATACTAATACTAATACTAATACTAATACTAATACTAATACTAATATTAATACTAATACTAATACTAATGATATACCCTCATTGAAAGTACCAATTAAGACAAATGGGAATATACATGAATTGTACTTTTACCTAATAAGTGGATTTGGTGTTTTCAGTGAATTTGTAATGACTACTATCTATGAGTATCTATAGGATCATAGAACTTGTAATAATATTTCCCCTTCTTTTCTGGTCAATCTCTTTGAAAAAAAAAAAAAAAACAACACAAAGTATAAGTACCAGTAAGGTAAAAATGTAATTTTAATATTGTGAAATATTCCTTTTATTCCTGGTATTTCCTTTTCTGCTGCCTTCCCAAGTTGGCTGTACATTTGATACAAACTTAAATCAATTTCTGATATTCCCCAACTATCTGAACAGAAGGCAAAAATCAGGGGCTCATCACAACTACTTCTAGAAACTTCTGTAATGCAAATATCTAAACTGCATGTTTAGGCTTTTTTTTATAATCCTTGTTAAGAAACTCTGAAGGTACTGTTTGATTCATGCTACTGTGGTTGCCTAAAATGAGTCTGCTGAATTGGACTTTTACAGTATTTATCAATGCTAAATGATTCATGTATACTGCAGCAAAAGAGTGAGCAAGCCTAAGGGTGGACAGAGAAATCACAGTTCAAGTCACAACTTGAATCAAATCTTACTGTCCATCATAAACCAATAAACTAATCCTATTGCTCGTCTCTTTAAATAGTTCATCAAACTGTTGAGTATATAAGGTTGCTATATTACTCAGTACAGAGCTGGGAAGGTCTCTTCTGAGATTATTTTCTTGAAATTTCTTGCCTCACAGCTTGGTCAAGATAAATCCACCATCTATCCAAGCTAATCATGTTATTTGGAAGTGATCATTCAAAAATATTTTGTTTTAACAAGAACAAGGGCCAGACTACGCACCTGGGACAGGATAACCCTGGTTATACATGCAAACTGGGGGATGAGAAGGTGAAGTGCAGCACCGTGGAAAGAGACCTGGGGGATTTGGGTTGGTTGCAGGTTTAATACGCATCAGAAGTGTTCACTGGCAGACAAAAGGGCCAACAAAAAATGCCTCATGATGTACGAGGCATGGAATGGCAACTGGTTGAGGGCAGTGATTGTTCTATTCTACATTGCACTGCTGCAGCCTCATCTCCTGTATTGTGCGGAGTTTTGGACATACAAAGTATAAGAAAGACATCAGACTATTAGAGTGTGCCAGAGGAGGGTTGTGGTAGTCACATATCCTCTGAAAAAACTCGCGAGAGACATTATTCTCCCAGGATTTTCCTGGGAAGCTGTGGGAAACTTAGAGAAAAGAATTAAAACAATTATTATCTCTCTTTCTGTAACTGTTGTTTATAGATATGATTCTCCAGAGTGTGCTATTCATAGTTCACCAACAGTGTGAGAGGTTTTTACTTTGAGAACAATCAAGTCTCACCTTAGCCAGTCACATTATAAAAAGACGAGCTACTTTCACACCTTCAGATTCACCTTCTGAAGACTGGAATCTTTTCTTCCTGTCCCTGACTCAGAGGGTGAAAGGTCTTGAAGGCAAGAGGAGCAGCTGAGGTTGCTTGGTTTGTTCAGCTTGGAAAAAAGAAGGATGCATCATGCCCTCATCGAAGTCCACAGCTTCCTCAAGGAGTACAGAGGAGGCAGAGGGGCTGGTTTCCTCCCTCTGGTGACCAGTAGTGGGACATGAGGAGATGGAATGAAGCTGTGCCACGGGAAGTTCAGGCTGGTCATTAAGAAAAGGTTTTTCACTTAGAGGATGGAGGATCACTGGAAAAGTCTCCCTGGGAATGTGGATACAGCAGAAAGCCTGCCAGAGTTCAAGGAGCATCTGATTAGTACCCTTAGTCACATAGTTTAGTTCTATGTTTCTGTGATTCTTTTTAATTGTCTGAACATATTTTGAACCTTCAGGAACCTTAATTGAAATTTCTGTTTGATTAACTGGTTTGTTTATCATTATTCTATTCTCTTCAGAAACTGGCCAAGTGTCACTTTGGTTTCAAGGACAGTTCTGTTATTGGTTCTTATGCAAAGGATGAGTGACACTGTATATCAAATAGCTCTAGTTCTTGTTCAGCTATCTCACCTCAAATGTATCATTCCAAGAATGTGTGCACATTTCTAAGAACTCCTGTACTATTCATTTTATATTCACTGTTACTTAACCTCTAGAAGCACATAAGAATAATGAGTTCTTTAGAATTTAGGTGAGAAGACATTTTAGATATTACTTGTTTATCATGGAGGTGATAAGTTTCTACAATATGTTTGTATTATTTCTGTAGTTTAAGCACAAGAAAAAGGATGCAATTTACTATCTGTGTGCAAGAAAAGCACAGGTCTGTAGATCAGTATGTTTTTAGTTTCTATAGATGTTGCCATATTGATACTAATTCTATAACTAAGAAATTAATTGTACTATGCCCATTCATACTGATTAGGATGTTCCTACATGTCTTTGCTCAATAATTCTGATAGGTTGAATTGTGTAGTACTGCTCATCATTTGTAAATCATAGTGGGATTAGGTATATACACACACATGCACATTCATTAGTCATCTATACTCTAAAATCTTTATTTCATGAATTCAGTAAAAAAATATTTTTAATGTCAATGCTAAGATGGTCTTTTTATTTGCTGATGTACATATATTATTTTAGAAGTTGTTTGTCTAGCTTATGTGTCTTACTAGGTTAGATGCAATGTTTCAAATGAGCAAACATTTTAAAAGTCTTCAAAAACAGAATTTGGAAGTGAAAATTCAAGCTCCTCTTTAAAAAGACTTTTTATCAAACAGAATGAGACTTTTTAAAGAGCTTAGTTGTCATTGAAAAGACACTGATACAAACTAGTTGAATAACTAGGACATTTTTGCCAATCAACTTTTTAACAATATTTTTTATTTTTAATCTCCTGACTGCAAAGTATAGCTGATGGGCTTTTGTCATGTTTTATGTATAAAGTTGATATACATCAATTATTTCAGAAGCAAATGTATTGTATGCTAAGCTGATTGCAAAGTATTGCTTGCCTTGACAGAAGAAAGAAAAAAGAAGACCAAAAACAAAAGACCCCAAAACACAGAAAAAAACCCCTCTGCTTTAAAGTTTGGCAAGTCTGTAAGAAACTATTAAGAGCATAAAAGGGAAAACATCCATTCAAAAATATGCTAATTAGTTCCATTTCATTTTAGGAAGAAGATAGAAATGAACTCTATAATCCAGAAATCCAAACTCCAATATTGATGGTAAAAATGGATTAGTAAACAAGAGAACTGTGTGTGTGTGTGTTATGCATACAACCACCTAACAGTGCAAACCATATAAAGCAGAGATCTTTAGAGAGCAGAACTAAAGTGTATCACTTTACACTGTGTTTGTGTTTCCATTTTTAGAACTATGATTTAGAATTACTTGAACTCATGGCATAGTGGGGAGGAAGTGGCAGCTGGTGAACCTGTGGAAGGTGAGCATAGTGCTGGGGTGGAAATTTAATTGCTGTTATTGATATCCAAACTTCACCCAGTGCAGCTTCCACTGGAATGTGATGTTCAGAAGAAACTGAAGATTTAGACACTTTCTGTCAACAGAAGGCATGAAGACTACCCATGAGCACAGTCACAGGGCAGGACAGAAGACTAATGCTTCAGAAGAACCTAAATATGAGCTGGAGGAAAGACAGATTTGGGCTACAACTCTTCCTCTCTCAAATTAAAATCTTGTGGAGGAACAGATTCACTCTGCCAAGGGGACACCAAACACAGGTCAGAGAAAAGGAAAGAGGAAAACAAGTCAAAATATGGGGTTATTTTCCAAGGAGCTGAGCCTCCAAAGAGCAACCTTAGTCTGGTAGGCTGCAAAGGGCTTAGGGACCTGAGTGCATAGGCTGTAAGTTCAAGGTGCAATGACAAAGGGGGAGTTTGATTTGAGTAACTCCTTTCCTCATCAGCAACTTTAGGGTTTGATGCTGTCACAGATAATGTTAAGGTAATGCTGAAGCCATTAATTCAATAGAGGAAGTAGGAAATAGTAACCTGAAATGGCATATTTCTCCTTAAAACTTCTTGTTGGTGAGTATTCAAACAAGGCCCGGGGTTTTGCCTCTAATTAGCACAGATCAATGTAATATGTCATGGGAAATTGGACAAGCTCTCCTAATGACCCAGGAAACACAGATAAGAAGAGGTGTGTGAACCCAGTTCTTTTTACGCAGTTTGAAGTGAAAGAAAACACAATTCATATCACTTACCTATAGATGCCTGTGCAAAGAGGTTAATCCCCTAAATGACGTGTTTAGAGAATGGAGTAAGGCAGACCCTCACAGACAATAGTCCAGACTCCAGGTGTGCTGAACTGGACTCTGGTGTCTCTTCTTCTTTTGTGATGGTTGTATATGCAATACAAATTTGACTGATTATGCACATGCCAGCACAAATCTTAGTCTGTATTAAATATACGATTGCTGTAGGTAAGTATATAACACAATTGTCACTTTGGCAATATTCATCAACAGTGTGGTTGCAAGCCCTGCCACACCAGCCAGATTCAATACTATTTGCAATTGCTGAAGTACAAGAAGAAATAAAAGTGTTTTATTATTTTATAGCTTCTTTAGCTCTTTTGGGCTGACAATAAAGAGCTCGATTGTTTTTTTTAAGATGAAATCTGTTCTGGAATAGTGGTTTGGTTTTTTAGTATATAGTGAAACTGTCAAAAGAAAGACAGTTGATGTCAGAAAGGTTCATATTTATTCTTGTTTAAATTGAGGTTGGCTGTGTTTGCTCTCATTACTGCTGTCATAAATGGTCAAGGACATCTAGGTATGTGTTTTCATAAATGATGTGATCATTCCAATTCAACGATTTTGAATACTGAGTCCTATAGCTCCATTACAGTTTCTAAAGTGCTCCTGTTGCAGCACTATTCAGGAATCTGAAACCTACTTATCTCTTTTAGAAATGCAATTTTTATGACAACTCAAAGCAGCTTAATATCACTTTTTGAAACTGAGATTTCAAAATCAGAATTGTATGGTCAGCCAATCCACTGTGATAGCAGACGCTGTAGTGGAGGTGAATGAGAATTGCTTATGCCTTGGGGAACACATTTATTTATCGATACTGAAATAGCTTCATTTTAAACAGCAAGGACAGAGAGAAGCAAAGGTGAAAAATCCTCAATCTAATATTTATCAATTTCAGACACGCGTCTAAAACCGCACACAATTTGATTCATGCATTGCAGTGATCTTTCTCTTTGCTGCATGCAGTATCTTGGAATTTCTTTCAATTAAAATATAAAGGCACACATCAAATCATTTCTGCTTACAAAGACAAGACCACCTAGTGGTTTTTGTATGTTTAATTCGCTGTCTCCTGCCACAAATGCTTGAGGCTTTGATTAGCTTTATCTTACTTGAAAGAGGCACCCCATGTAGAAGGAGACAGGGTGATAAGCTTTCCTGTTGTCTCTGCAATTCTGAGGGAAGGTTGCTCCATTCTGATCCCTGAGCTACCTGGAAAATACACTGCAGAAATCAAACAGGCTCTTATTCTTCTTAACCACTTAGCCTATTTCAAACACCAAAACTTGATGAATTATCTGGTGATTGACATGTTGAACTAAGCATATTTCCTAAAGCAAGGACTGCAGAGTCCTTTTTTTAATCCATTAAATAAAGATTAATTTTATTTCCTATATACTTTTCTACTTCTCTTTGTGTTATTTATGTGTATGTGCCAATATTTGTGTCTGCTTAATTATTTGTAGTTTACTTTGAAGACTTTCATAAACTTGATAAATCCATCTTTTTCTTTTTCCCCCAGACATTTAAAGAGAGAAGAGGAAAAGCTTTAAGAAGAGAAGGAAGCTGAAGGAAAAAGTAAATTTGTAATTTTGAGAAACCTTAGATTGGGTGTAATATTTAGACAGAACTGAATGAATACACTTTGCCATGGCTAGATTTCAGCTGTGTTGCAATTTATAGCTATGTCAAGCTTGCCTGCAGCATGTGGATCAACACTTTTTTTTTTTTCAAGTATGTATAAATTTAAAGAAAAACAGTTCCTTTACATTACAGCTACAGCGTGGGTTTAAATAAAAATACTGATGATCGTTAGCCACTTAAAAAGCACCTTTAATGCAGTAAAAAGCCTGAGTTAAAATACAAAATTATTCAGTGTTCGCAAAATATTAGAGAAATGAGAAATGGTACATTATGAGTACTCATTTTTCTTGTTTCTGCTTGGTTCTTAGGTAGTTAATTATGGATATCATCTACAGGGATAAAAATTTTACATTTGTCCTACATAGGTATACACATAGCACTGGATATGATGGCAATAAATAACCTTAAATTATATGCTTCAAAAAAATGCCTTAAACAGATATAAAATTAACTGAGGAATCTCTACCCATAGCTTGTAATTTTTCTTCTGTTTGTAGATTCCTTGTCTTGCAAAGAAAACTTTTTTTTTTCTTCTTGTGTTTTTAATTACATTTTAACTTTGACCCTCTGTTTTTTTAACCTTTTTTTCCTCTGTAGCATAGCAATTAGGTAGGCACCATTATTACTGATTAAATTTTTAAAGCAATGGAGAGCTAAAACAGAAATAATTTGCTAAGTGCATTATATATTGGCCTTATTTAGTTCCAAAAACTTTAAAAACCAACAGTAAAAAACATTTTTCCTCACTTGCATTTGCTTACACTGTAAAATCAGGAAATATGTTAAAGGACACAGATCAGAAAAAGATAATTCCATGAAACTGAAAGCAGAAGTCATCAAAATAAGAAATTTCAAAAATCTTCAAATGCAAAATATTATATCTTAGAACACTGAACAGTGAAACTGTCAAATCACATGCTCTATTGTCAACTGGAAAATCTTACCCTTCTCTAAAAGCTATTTGAGGAATGGAAACAGAGCAAATATAGACAAACTTGCCTGGACCATGGGAATCTGAAAGTTCAGATTTTAATTTAAAATGTGTTTAACTCCTAATTAACCTATGAAGCTCAGATGGAAAGTGAATTGATAAAGGAAAAAAACAAAACAAAACAAACAAAGCATGTTTCCAGTGCAGCAGATAAATAGGTAGCTATTACCTAGATATTGTTTTTAGATAGTTCACCTCCTAAGAGATCTTAAAATGGGATTGCTTACCAGTAATGAGTTTTTCCCTAGGTAGATGATTGTTTTTGCAGACATGTACTATGTTGAAAGGACCTATTTGCTTGTAGCCTATATATACCTGTAATTTGCCTGTAAACTATATAGAGTGTTTGAAGGGAAAAAGTGAAAAAATGTACTTAGTTCTGAAGGATTTTATTCTAGTTCTGGCTTTTTTATATGCATTGTTTTCTTTAAGCATTTAGGATAACATTAAAGTTCATTAAGATGCTTAAGCTTAGTTGCATAAGGGGCACAACGGAGTAGGCCACATGGCTTACTAAAATTGCAGCTCAGTTGGGGATTTTATTTTAGTACATTCCAGAAAAAAAAATATCCATCTTTCAAGTTTAAACAAAACAAGGCACTTTATTTTTTTTAAAGCCTTTGGTGCTTTAAGGATAAAACAGTCAGCAAAGCTTTCCACCTCCCCAGATGTCATGCCCCATTTCATTTAACAACAAGAAGTGCTGGGGAAAGGTGCTTCACTGTTTCATCAGGGCTGTGGTTTTGGTATGGCTCCACAACACTGCACCAAACATTAAAGAGAAGAAGCAGAAAGAGGAGATACTGTGGTTTTATGTCTCTGAATAGGATGGACAGGGTTGCCCTTTCCATGGGATCCAAGCTTCCCTGCAATATCAGTGTAAAATTTAAGGAGAGGGGGACAGGAGTCATGTGCTGTCCCATTGGATCTGTTTGAGGAGGTATGTTTGGGAAAAGGGTGTTTAAGCAGTGTGAATATCTGTGAAAGAGCTGTAATTCAATAAAAATAATATTATAGTTAATAATTAAATAAGACACTGAATTTTACTATCAACATGCCAATTCACAAAGCTGTACCTAAGGTTAAGTTTTGCATTTAAAAAGAATTTCTCTCTCTTCATAGTTTACAGAGGTCCCAGACAAATTAAGACCACTTCCAATTTGTGTATAGTATTTTTACTGGTGAATGAAAATGTGCAGAGAAAATAAGATTAAAAAAAAAAAACCCCATGCCTTAAAACCAGTCAGTATCAGAAGGTTCATGTGTCCTCCCAGGTCTTAATAATGTAATCAGTTTTCAGAGAAAAATGAAATGGAAAACTAGTGAATTTCTCATTTGAATATATTCTGAGAGGTTAAGATTCATTTTCCTATTCTACGTAAATACAAGTTGTCTTGGAGCCAAGCAACTAAAGTTACTTAGGAAAAAAGTAAAGTTAATGTATAAAGAAAAAGAAGGTAAAAAATATGTAACTGGATGGTTTTAAAATATATTATCATAAATTTCAGTTCAGAAGGTTTGGATTTTTACTTTATAGACAAGATTGGACACAATATATTAATGTGAGTGTTACTTTAGCCCTTTTAAATATTTGATTATTTTGGTTGCATAATTCACAGCATTAATATTCATATATTATAGGATACATTGGTTCTGAAAGCCTATTTAAATGCTGCAGTATTTTAAATGGATATTTAAATCTTAAAATAATGTTGGTGTCTTGGCTTAAAGCTGCAACCCCTCAACACAGACTACCTTTGCCCTGATTGAAGAATGCCATTAAATTTTGTTTCATTAAAGTTAAGCATAGGCCTGAAGCCAATCATGTTTAAATTCTGCTCCTCAAATAGATCTGTTTCCTGAATGCCGAATTAAATTCTAAGGCATATTGTGTTGAATGGTTCATTGGCTATTAATGGCAATGGCAATCACACTCTGTGTCAGAAAAAGTTTAAGATACTGTGTTCTTCAACTAGAAAGAGATCTCTGGATCCTGGGGATCCAGTGGTGGATTCAAATAGAGAGAAGAGATGCTATGAGGCAGGAGGTCCAAACAAAAGATAATCCATAGCTTGCTTGCTTGCTTTTTTTTTTTCCAAAATATGGGAAAAAAATCTGTCTCTTGAAGGGGATTGAGATCATCCTTTCCCAAAAGTGTATCATTCCCCTCTCCTTATCTGCATTAACACTTATTCCCAACCTTATACCAATAAAGGCTTTCTGGAGAAATTTAAAGAGTCCAGCCTGCTTATGTGGCTTTTAAAAACAGTCTCACATGCAAAAAGGTGCATATCTTTATACTGCGAATGGCTGCATCACACTCCTCCTCACCCCTGCTCTGTGCCCTGGTGACAGCAGCACTAAAATGCTGGTGGGACAAGAGCTGCCCTGTGTTCTGTCTTTGGTGCCTGGATTAAACTGAACCTGCACCCCTGCTCGGGTCACACCTCATCACAGCATCTATTTAGATGATGCATTGCAGCAGTACATCACCACAGGATTGTCAGTCAGAAGATGGCACAAGCTTGGATAAATAGATCCAAGAGCAGGTTCAGTTTAATTACAGGACAGAAGGTGCCCTGATGTTCCTTGGAGAAAAAACACTTCTGCCAAGAATTAATATGCTCTGCATTGCTGTGCAGTGGTCTGACAAATATGTTGAAGCATCTGAAGAGAGTTCACACAGACTTTGTCAAAACAGTGATTTTAAAACAAAGATGAAAAGTGAAAGTCCTAATACCTTCTTCATACCCCTCAACCCCCCCAGATTCTAACTATAATCTGTATTTCAGTACTTCAGAGAAGGTTTACAGGGACACTGTCAGATTAGATTTGGCTTATAATGCAAGCTATATAAAGATAAGTTTTTATTGGAGGAAGCAGTTTTGTTATCTTTCTTAAGGATAAACACTCTTTTTGTGCAGTGTTACACCAAATAGCTAAACAAGGAGGTCACTGCTACTTGAGGGAATCAAGTAACCATAAAAAACAGTGTACACCAATCCTATTTAACATTTCATTTGCTTTATGAGCCATTGTCATACTCATGTGTTTATTTTTTTTATTTGTTTTAAAATTGAACAGATGAGGTCACGTTCACAATTTATTAGTAAATAGTTGGTGGTCAAAATAGTATTTTATTAAAGAGTGTTGTGTTTCTGTTGTTATTTTTCTGAGCTCTGCTATTTCAATTTGAACTCAGAATCTTTCTGTAGTATGAGAGCATTTTCAAAATAAATTCCAATTTTATGGCAAGTTTTAGCAGCAAGTTTATAAAGTCAAATATAAAACAGTGCAGAGTATTTGTATATATACTACATATAGCAGTACAACTGCATTAAGCATATGTACACACATGTTTTTATATATATATATATATATATA
>LTAT01000001.1:61001291-61012799 GCA_003286495.1 Chlorodrepanis virens | reverse complement strand
TATGTACACACATGTTTTTATATATATATATATATATATATATATATATATATATATGTCTATGTATCTGAACTTTAGCACTTTCTTCCACATATGCTTTTTTGGATCTGTTTATATATACAGAAATATATGCTTTTGTATGTGTTAACATATATGTGATAGCTAATACATGAACAGCAAAAAAAACGCAGTTTTCCACATCCTGTCATCTTTCTGCCAAGTTAAGCCTAGTTTATGCCATTCTCAGGTAGTCTGAAGTTAGATATTTGTACCAACAGCACATCATTGTATTGTGAAGCTGTTAGGGAGAAGCCAGAACTTTTGGCTTCTGGGTTACATGTAGGTTTTGAAGGGAAAGGTTTGGCTACTTATTACAACATTCAGCTGCTGTATTGGCAAATATGGTGCTGGAACTGTAATCGCTTTTTTGTGGGGGAGGGGGGAGTTATGCATAAAAATAAATGAGTAAAAGGCTAAATTGTTGGGATTATAACATTGGAGAAATATTCTTTATCAGAGGATTATTAGTGCAGGAGTTTTATATATTCCTATTTTATCACTCTAACTATCAAATTTCTTAGGAATTAAATAAATCTATTGCTCTGTTCTCCATGCAAGCAGAATAAAAGGTCTGGTGCAGTTGTAATCAAGAAAAGGCAGCTAAAAAAAAAAATCAGGGAAAGAGGAAAGCACAGAAGCAGGGAGATCAGCCTACTGTGTTTTCTTGTGAGAGTTTGGTGCTTTTTTATTTTGCTTTGTTTTGTTCTCTGTCTGGCGTTTTTCTTTCCTGGTTAGTAAGTTTTGATTTCTTAGTGGGGATTGTGTTAGTAGGAAGATAATGGAATGAAAAATAATAAAGACAGAGAAGTTTCAAATTTGGGGTCACGTCCAGACACTCTGGGCTTCAGGGAATGAGCCATACAACCAGTTACTTCAGGGACAGGATATTCTCTATATAATCAGCAAGAAATAAAATAGAACTGAGATCAATCCCTAGGAAAAAAAAAAAATCTGTTGAGAGATGAACTCTGTTCTTTGCCCCTTAAAATCTTTCTACAACAGCTGTCCTGGTTTAAGGTTTTTTTGCCTGGCTTATCCCTGTAATTCTTTTCTTGAGTATTTCAGGGCTTAAGGAGAGCTGAAGTATAGGGGAGGAGGGATTGCCCCAGAGATCCAAGTTGCTCTTGGAGTTTCCTTAGTTAGTGAAATAATATACACAACACAAAAGAATGATTTTTTTTCTATAAAAACAACTATTTATTGGTATATATCAGCATAATTATGCTTGTAGCTGTTTCTGTTACTGTATAATGCATACTAAACCCCTTTGCCTGTGCAAATAAGCTGCATATATCTGCCTAAAACCACAATCTAAATTATACTAAAAATATTGTCCTGTGTTGTACAAAGTTACTATGAAGAGAGAAAAGCTGTTTAATGAAAGTTTAAACTCCATTGCTCATGGGAACAAAGGACATCAGACAAGGTTAAGAGTCTGTCTTTGAGAAGTCCTACAGATGCATTCTCTGCAGCCTTGTCATGGAATCATTGAAATCACAGTCTTTCTTGGAGCACACCACTGATCTCATCTGACTTGTGCACCTGGGTCACAGCCTGTGGAGAGCAGAGCCTGCAGAAGGCAGGAGGGAAGGGACTTGGGCACACCTTGTTGCCATGGGTTGAAAACATACCCGGCATGTCCATCCAGACCTGTTTGTTTGGAGGTGCCCTTGGGTCATTCAGCTCAGATAGAGCAGGAGTTTACCAGGCATTAAGACAAATGGGCCACATCATCTACTGGACCAGGGGTTTTTTGGAGCTACCGTTTCAAGCTGTCAGCAATATATGAAAGTCATCACTGTGCTGGTCTGTACTCAGTTGATGTTTTCATGGTTATCTTCATTACCATCTGTGTTATAAATATTGGTTTTTAATGAAAGCTTAATACTTCTATTCTCTAAATAGAAAGGAATGGAATTGCTCAAAAATATGGAGAAACAAAAGAGAAAAATTAAATTGAAAATTGCCTCTGTTTCAGAATAATCTAAAGAAGGATTCTTAAAGGTATTTTTCCTCCATGTTTCTTCTACCTCCCTCCATCTTTAAAAAAGTAACCAAGATAGTGATGCTCCTACTACTTTGTGTATTTTTCTCTCTGGATTTTTTTTTACTCTTTGACTGTAAGGATTTCTGGCATCCTGTGTTGCTCGTATCGTAAGGTTTGCTTTAACTAATAGAGACATTTTTTGTGCCAAAACTCTGCTGCTGCACTGCTGTCTGTTAGTCTAAAGCTCAAAGAAACATACCACAGGAGGAGAAAACACGTTATAATTGTATAACTTTCTGGGCTTTCCATTTTTTGTTATATATTTTTGTTTTCCTGAGGCCTGGGGGAGGAGGGAAAGGGCGCAGAAATAGGAATACTGGCATGGTTCCTGATTTGTTTGTATTCAGGTCAGTAGACAGCGGCAGGACTGCTTCTGAGTGTTTCTCTCCTACTGTTGTACCCTATCCAGCCCTGTGACAGGAACATCAAAAAAATTTGGCTTGTATTTCTGTTTTGTAATATCTGCCAGAGTGCTGCTCTATTTTCATCCTGAAGCATTGAGAAGCTAGAAAACAACCGGATTATATAAGAAACCTTTTCCAAAACAAAGATTCTGCACTATTTGAAGAATAATTGCCAGCAGCCATTTAGCTACCAATATATGCAGAGAAAGGTAATGTTCAAATTCCATTAAATATTGCATATCAGACTATGGTGTATCTGGATACACAAGCACACATAGCACAATCATTTTGTACTACCACTCTCTGCGCTTCGTATGGCCTTGGGCTGACTAGAAAATATCTGATCCAAGTTCTGCGTCAGAAATGCAGAACTAACTCTGCTGCCTTTCTTTTTTTTCCAGAAAAAAAGTGAAGCACACAAATGGGAAGGAATTAAGATCTGCTTGTAAGACTGGGAATTTCTCAGTAAAATATTTTGGCACATACTAAGCCTCTGAGAGATACCTGGCATGGTCTATATATTTTACTTGCTATTTATTTTTGTGGCTTGTTTTTCTTCATTGGAGAGACTCTATTGTAAAAGCAGTGTATCAAAAGGTTGTCAAGATTAAAAGTCCCAGCCTTGGGAACAGCCCATTTTCATCATATCAGACATATCATCCTTATGATATACTTAGTCTTATACATTACTTAGTTGAAGGAAAAAGACCAGAAACTAGGAAAATCGAAAAGCATAAAGTAGAAATTATCAGTAAACAGATGAAATACATTGCTTTAATGGAGTCTACAGAGTTATTCTGACAGCCTTTCCCTAAAATGTTATGAGCCACCTGGAACTTGGGGGAATTCAGAGAAAGTATAATAACAATACTCTGTAGTTTTTAGTGCCTTTCAAATAAGGGTCTCAAAACACTTCACAAACATTAATCAAATGTCATAACAGTGCTGTGAGATAGTAATCTATTATTATTCAAAACCAAAAAAAGGTCCTTTAAAAATAAAATCAAGCTAATGTTTCACTGTATTTGAGTGCAATCCAATTAAACAGTCTCCCTTGGTGTTGTTTTAGCAGTAACTTTCCCTAATTGTGGTGAATAAAGGATTGGGTCAGCATTGTGCCTGGAACCACTACCAGCCCTTACACGTTGTACACTTTCCTGGGATCTAATCTAATATCTGATAAAGCATACATGACCCTGGATCCTAGAATGTTATCCTGCTACCCCCTTGAAAAACAGAAAGTAGTACCTTTGCATTCAACCAAGTGTTTGAAAATGTTTCTCTCAGTTTCCCCAGTTAGGAACTAGATCAGAAATCCACGCGGAAACAAGAAACACGACTAGTTATGCATGCAAACCAGTTTGACCAGGAAAGAAAAAAAGACTGGGACAAGAAGATGTAATAAAAAAAGAATCTAAAGTTATGGTTAAGCAGCTGCCTAGAGAAGGCTAATGACTGTGCAGTGTTTTACTGTATGACTATCCATGTTTTATCACATTGCTGGTGAATCTAAAAATCTTTTTATGAGTAAGTATTTGTTAACTGTCCAATGCTAATAATTACTTGGTTCTGGATGATGTATGCACTCAACTCCTGAAGTTAATATACCTTGATTTGATTACATATAAGAGGATGGACTCAAACGAAAAATTAATTATAACCATAAAGGTTGCAGGAAATAGCTGACTGCTTAATTTGTACCTAATGTGAGGTTTAGGTTGTTTTTATTATTATAACTTGCTTCATCTTATAACCGAGTTACTGGGTTAAAACATTCATAAATATGTCTTGGAATGTTAGTTCATTACTAGAAATAGTGTCAAGAAAGCTTAGCAGTCATATCATGCAAACATCTATCTTATAATTAAAACTCAATTAATATGTTTGCAACAAATATTTACTGCTTAGGATGTCTACAAAAATTGCTTAATGGAATCTAAATTTAATCCCTATTAGGAACACTTTTAACTTGATCACAAATCTTTATCTCCACTTCACATTTTAAACATAAAAAGGGGCTCAAGAAGCCCCATCATTTTAATCACAAAATATTTATATCTTGTGTAGATCAATCTTTAATAAATTATGTTATTCTGGCAGTCTGCACACAAGGGCAAAAAGAGTTTTTGCAGAAAAAATCAACCAAACAAATCCATATACCCAAACAACGTGCAATTGCTGTGCTTTCAAAATGCAGTCTCTTGTTTCCCTCCTTTGCGTGGGGAAGCATCAAATTCACCTAGATAAGCAGATTCCTTCATTCACTGAAAGCCTCAGAAAATCCAGGCAGTAGTGCTGGTGAAACCAGGATTTAGCTGAAAAAAAGCAACAGGATTGGGTCCAGAACCAATATGTGGTGCTGTCAGTCTGAACTGTGTCCTTGGTGGACTTATACATTTAGAAGTTGATGGTGATGGTGACATTACTGAAAGGCAAAAGAAAGTATAAAACATCTGCTGGCAAAGAGAGCAAAACAAAACTGATATGTGCCCCAGAAGGGATGTAAAGAGAAATGGGGTTAACATCCATAGCAAATACAAGAGGAAATAATTCTCTCAAAACTAAACAAGGTGAAAGCCTGATTCCAGCAATCTACATTAACATTAGGGATCAGAAAACACAGCAGAAAAGAGATTTTTTTGACAGAGAGAGTGGAAAAGGAGGGAAGGAAAAAACCCACAAACCCTACACACACCCCTAAATTAAAGGAGGACAGCAGACTTAAATGTCCAGAGCTACTTTTCAAAAGCTAGAGTCTTTCCAGACAGAAGGAGAGGCTGGATTTCATGACACTCCCCCCTTTCCACTCTGACATCACTGGTATGGGGTGCAGCCAAGTAATACAAGGCAAGCAGAGCTGTTCATCTGTTCTCCATAAGTTCATAGGTGCATTGAAACAGTAGCTGTATGCTCTATATGCACTGTATGAAGAATCTTGCAGGATCTGGCAGTCAGTTCTGTCTAAACCTGCGCAGGCAAACTGAGCACACTCTACACGTTCCTATGTCACACTTTCAGAGAGTAAATTCAAGATTGTAGTTTCCATAAACTTTATTAGACTTGCTACATTGATGCATGTTGTGTTGAAGAGTACCTGAAAGTAGCCACTGTGCTGACTTTCAGTAAAATGACAGGAAAATCTGCAACATGACATTTGATCTGGGAATCCGGTGAAAACACCTGAGCGATAGGCAATGTCTGGAAATCACAATTCTGGTTAATGGCCTTGGAGGCCTCTTTCAATTGAAACAGTGTTAAGTGTCATGTCATGGGCTACTGACATGGTTGAACAAGCAGATGATGAACAATGCTTCTGGACTGTTGGCTTATTTTCCTGCAGGCTCCTTTGCCTGTGTGTATTACTGCCCTCTTTCTGTCTCCAGGCTCCCAAAATTGTGGAAACATAGTTAAAATTGTAAATTATGGAAAAGCTGTACACCTAAAACTTCTAATCAATGTACCACCCTTAGTTAAACCTTATGTTTTCTTAGGTGTCTGAGAGGAGCTAGAAGCATCTGACAAATAGAAAACAGACAAATGTTGTGGTTAAGTGCTCCCAATGAAACCATGCTGCCATTTGCCTCTTCTTCCCCTCCAACTCACAGCAAAAAAGGTAAAGATCATGGGTGGAGATAAGAACAATTTAATGGAAACAGCAATGAGATAAGAAAACAAACAGTGACAGCAACAATATAAAAAAACAAAAGGTATGAGAGAAAGAGAAGATTTATGCAGAAAGTCAACTACAATACCAATTGTTTCTCCTGAGGCACTTTCTTGGCCCAGAAGGAGATCTTAAAAACCTGTAAGACAGCCCCTTTCCCCCACCCCTGACAACGACGTGAGATGGTATTGAATAAAATTTGGGTTTTGGCCATGCCCACACATATGCAAACTCCATCCCCTCATACCTACTGAAAAAATTAACCCTGTCCTTGGCTGAAACCAGGACAAAAACATGTAGGTCTTTACTTACATTGCTGAGTGGCTTCAGGTGCAAAATGGGACTTCTGTCATTCTAAAGAATTTGAAAATTTGTGTCCTGACATGAATTGTATCTTTTTCAATGTTTAGGTTAGTTATTTGCCTTAATTAATGGGATGCTCTAGTTTATTTACAGAAACTATGTATGACCTACTCTTCATTCCAACAAACATTCTAAGAAAAAAAGCTAAAAGAAGGCCTTATCTGTCTTAAAATCTCTGCTACTTTTCAGGTTTGCAATCTAAACCAGTTGTGTATCTCCTTTTATATTTGCTGAAGAGAGACGAGCCCTGCCAGAGAGCTATATATCTCACCTGTCTTAAACACCTATCTTAGGGAACAGGAATTGCTCTTTAGAGTTTGTCTGCATGTCTTCTTCTTACAGAGGAAAATTTCAAGGCTTATTTAAAAAAAAACCCTTCCACCTGAATATCAGAAAGCCAAGGTGAGTCTTTTCCTATGTGTTGGCTTCCCTTAGTGAAGGTCTGTTCAGCTCAGTAAGAAGACCTATCCAGAATCCTCATCCAAGTTATTTTTATTCCTTAACACAATCAATGAGCATGTCCAAAATGCAGTGTAGGATTTTCCAATCTGTTCAGTACTCAAGCCTGAAAAAGTAAGTATCAAGACAGTGAAACCTTCAAAGCTTCATCCTTCCTCCACACAAGCTGTTCAATTCATCATTTCCTTATTGAAACTTGTTTTTTCCTAGATGCTACTTAACAGATTATAGAGTACCCTATGGAGAAGTAAGTTCTCCTTATCATATCCTCTACTTGGGAGTGGATTTTTCTTTGCCTTTTTTACTGTGCCACATTTATCTGCAGTTTCAGTCTCTTATTTGCTGTTCTTTGTCACTCACTGTGGTGCAAATATTTGGGCAGTAGACAATAAGACCAATTTATAAGAATACTCTTCCTGGTTATTAGATCCATTAATTGTACAAGTTGCATAAACAAGTTGCTAAAGAGCTCTTTGCTTTTATTTGTACACTTGCAAGTTGCATAAACAAGTTGCTAAAGAGCTCATATTTGTACACTTGTTACAGTCCTTTGCCTCCTTTACTCTCTTAATGGATCAGCATAAAGGTGCTGTAGGTACAAAATGCAGCTGTGAGGAGGAAGAAGAGGAGGCAGTGTCAGCAGCATTAGCTGTTTCACTTTCATGCATATCCATGCTGCCTAGTCCTGAATGCATCATGTTGATGTGTAATCACAAATGGCTGAGAAAATAGTAGACAGTTGTCATTGAAGAGAGACAGCACAGGAACTGCAGAGCTGAGTAAGTGACCTTGTCTGGACACACCGTGTGTGTGTGAAGGGTATGTCCTTGCTCATTTCAATTGACTTATTAATATCCTCCTTGCTGAGTTGACAATCAGAGTAACGAGGTGCAGTAGCTGGTTTTGAATATCCACTGTCAGAAGACCTTACGTCTTAGGTCCTATTGGCTTTAAAGCTCAGGAAGCTGTGAGATACAACAATGGAACAACTCACCACTTCCATGAACAAAGTCAAGAGTGTCACAGAGGGAGGGACACACTTCCCTTGTAAGAGAGAAGTAGCAGTTTATTGATACAGAACTGTGATTTGACCAATTTAGTAAGTAAATGCGATGATGATTTAATCAGATTCAGCCTCAAGGGTGGTCTTCATTGCTTGTTGCATAGAGGACAGGGTGAGACAAAACAGTCAGGGAAATATTCCTGTTGAGATGTGAGGCTCAGAAAGGACCACCTTCTGCTCTAAATTCCTTTCTTAGGGGAGCTTATGTGCAGCTGGGTCCATACATACTTGGTCAATGGTTTATACCTAAAAGGCTATATACGCACAATCAATCCTTTATACCACTTAGCTGAGATTTCAAAGCTTTAGTGTGTTTATTCCAATTTACTTACTGAGCCTTAGATGTAATAAGGACTCTCTCAGCCTTAAGGAGTAACCTTGAGACATGTCCTTACACAAGGGGAGATCCTGGCGTGCAGCCCACTGCCATGCAGTGTTCCACAATGGGCCCTAGACTGTCCACTATTTATAGAGTAAGATGATTGACTTGTATTTGCAAACCAGTCATACTTTGGGTTGGCATCCACTCAACAAGCCCTCTGCTGTTGAACAAGATTTATTTTACTTTACCTATTGCGTTGTTTTGTGTCTCCCCAGAGTACAATTTAAGCCAGATGTAGCCATCAAAACCTCCACTGGTGGCCATTGCTCAAGCAGAAAAGATAGAAGGGAGAGCAGACAATCACAGTCTGGGACTATACAAATAAATGTCAATGTTAAGTAAATTACACAGAGATATATGTGAACATACAGATATATACTGGTATGAACTCATGAATGGGTATGAATGTAAGACAGGAAATTTTAAGTGCTCTTGGATTACTGAATGGTTTTATTGTCACAATTGTCTTCCTCTATGGTTGATTTTCTTCTTTTCATCATCCTTCTGACTGCATCAGTTAATTTACATATTTAAAATAAATATTTAGTATGCATCTGCTTGGTATCCATACATGTGTCTCTTCTGAACGGGATCCCAAAATTTGTAATTAGTACATCATGGAGACTTATATTTTACATATGTAATATTTCTTTGTTCCACAAGAGAAATTAAGATGTAGTAATAGCAGCCATCAATGTATGATTCAAAACTGTAGGATCCTTTTCACTTTGGTAAAAGAAAAGGCAGCATACCTCTGAAAATCCAATCACTTTAACACAATCTTCCAGCTGCATTATGAAGCCAAGAGGATGTCTCCCTTATTATTGGTTCTGTAATAAAATTATGTGCATGCTTACATAAGGTAATAGAAGGATGTTATACTAGCTGTAGGTGTCTGTCTGTTCCCTTTGGATTCAACCCAAATATGTTTCAACTTGAGTAGGATGAAGTACACATACCCTTCTAAAAACAAGCCAAATCAGTCATTTCAAGAAGTAAAAATAGTCAGTTTTGAAAAAAAAAAAAAGGAGTTAGTTACATGAAAAGCAGAGCTAAGGAAGCTTAATTTTCTATGGCTCTGTTTCTGTTTGTGTCACACCATAATGTGCACTCCCATCTCTTTATTTGCTCTCTTTTTCCTTTTTTCTTTTTTTTAACCAAGCATCAGATTCTGTAACTGAGATGAATTACAGTTATGAATAAACAGTGTGCATGAACCTTTGACTTCTGCTTCCTGTAATGCTAACTGAACAAGCTTCTCCTTGTTGTTGGTAGTGCAAACTATTTACAAATCATGTCTGTAGCCCGTTCACCATATTATACAGGGCTATTATAGAAACCTTACACCTTTGATAGCTCTGTCACCTTCTCAAAATTGAATTTGCACAGAGGACTTAGAAGACCTAATATACTTCTTTTTGTACTATTTTGGGAGTTTTTTAAGTGTGCAATCCAGATATCCACTCCAAATGCCTCCACATCCAGTTTTTTAACATTTTTGTGACTAAATTATATGCATTTATTTTATTGGTGTTTAACCAATTCGAAACTTCTCAGTCATTCTGGTACTTTGATTTCAGTTAAAGGACTATTTTTAACATGTACCTGAATATAGATTTTTTCCAGGCCCTTATAAGGATGGTTTTGCCAAAAGAATTTCTTGTGCATTATCCAGATATTTCACTGTATTTTAGACTGCAAGTAGACATTCCCTTCACAGTTATCTTACAATACTAGATTTTGCATAGAAAAAATGTTAAATGTTCTCTAGCAATGAAATAAGAAGTGGAAAAGTATAAAGAAATGCATCAATGACACTGTTAGCTTTTTTTTTTTTTTTGATTAAACATATTTTTGGCTTGACCTTAAAATTACATGAGTAGTACATGTGAGAACAAAAGAAGATGAAGTTTAATAATGGATAGTGACAATTAATAAGATTTCTGCAAAAGTTTAAACCTTCTCTGTTATTAAGAATAGTGAAGAAGAAAGATGATATGTAGTAATTGGCTGCAAGATTATGATATTTTGCTAATATAATGTCACTATGAAAACGAAATTACAATCAGAAGAGGTGCTTTTAGCAAAGAATAAGAAATTTGGGTAGTGATGTTCAGAGCACTGATATAATCTTTTCTTAAAACCTGGACATCGTGCTGTTCATCCATATGCAAGATGACCAAACTAAACAGGTGTGGAAAATAAGCATTAAAGTGATAGAGAAACAGACATTTAATCATAACCAAGAAATGTTGTTGAGAAATTTGAAGACTGATATAATTCCTTACAGAAAGGGAAATGAATTATTGTAATGCCACAAGAAGGAGATAAATAAAGCACTATTGCCAAAAGAAACAAGGGTGTATAAACTAGCTCTGAATAATTTCAGTCTGAAACAAAAGGTTCATATAGTATAAAAAGGCAGAGGGAGTGAAAAGGAGTTATCCTAGCAATCATTAATGAGACTATTGATACTTATATTAACAAGTCACCTTCTGGGCAACTGGAGTGAATGTTCTAATATTCCTCTGCAGTTGTGTTCTCCAGGTACATTTTGTGAGTATGACACCTCTGTTTATGTTTTTTTCTCAACTGAACTGTCAAAAAGCACCCAGATTCTTGTCATATACTGTTTAAGAAATAGCTGAAAACATGTTCATTTTTTTTCATATTTTTTTGAGTTGCAAAAGGGCTGAACTCCAGAGGTACTAGAATGCCGAATGCAAGGATATCATGCCACACATAATTAACACCAGAATTAAGCAAATCTGGCAACTGAGCATGGAACTTATACTGAAAACTACATCTAGAAAAGTGCTTATGACTTTATTTTCTTATTTTTTGCTTATTATATTGTGTTCAAGAAAGAACACCTGCTGTACAGGAGTAATGCTTTTCTATGAATTTAATTAAAATTATTTATGATTTGTTAGGCATGACAAAAAAATAAACAAACAAACAATCAGAAAGTAAAATACCTTTTGTACCCCTCCCCTGCAAAAATTAATGCTTTGTGGAAAAATATTTTTGTTGTGTTGTGTTAAGTTGTTCTATTCCCCCTCAGTT
>LTAT01000001.1:60944530-60991033 GCA_003286495.1 Chlorodrepanis virens | reverse complement strand
GACTCCTCACCCCAAACTGTCATCTTTAGCAGGGAAGACACTGATCAGCTAGGTTAAACACTACCTATGAATTTTCAGACACTTCTGGAGCAAAGAAAGCTTAAAGAAAAAATTATGTTAAAATTTTAAATTAAAAAAAAAAAAATCATAAAAAACCCACCATGAAAATTCATTCCAGATGAGAAAGATCGAGAAGAAACCCCAACAATTGCACTGGACTTGTGCCAGACATGGTGGCCCTCCAGCACACCAACCTCAGCCCCAGCCACACAGCATATTTGCTCCAAAGGGCACCAGGAGCAGCTTGCTTGGTTTGGGTGTTAGCATGACTCTTGAGACAGTCAGGAACAACAAGTTTATATCTCCTGACTCTTGAGACAGTCAGGAACAACAAGTTTATATTTCAAAATGCCCTATTCAGTTCTGGTTTACCTCCTTTGCTTTTTGAGCAAGAGAAAAAAAGACCAAGTTTGCATACATTTTTGAAATAGCAGACATATCTAGAGATGTACTGAGGTCCAAAGCATAAATTTCTGCTGGTATTATTTCCCATATATCCAGGATATCCTGTCCCCTACATCCAAGAAATGCATATAAATTGTGTTTAGTTTTTTTCAATATAAGCATTTTTGCCTGGCTACCTCTATAGTCAATATGAAGTAATGGGATGCAATTAGTTTGTCACATTTTATAAATATATTTAGGGATGAAATTAACTGCTTCTTAAAATATTTTTTTTCTGAGTTTAGAAGGGATTTTAAAGGATTAAATTATATCTGGACAGGTGAATATTGTTTCTACTACTAAGATTTTTTCTCCACCATTCTTATCAGGAATAAAAAAGGATGCCTGCTGGGAAAAAATGTATTAGAGAGCTAAACATAGGGAAGGACTTATGAACATCTTTCTGTTTAATGTTTATTTTGCTGATTTTTTGGAATAGGTTATTTAGATTGCCATGCTCCAACAACCTGACATTCCATTCACTGCACTAGGAGTGTGTTGTGTTGTGACCTATTTCATGGCTAATAAAAACGCAGACAAAGGGATCCTTATACCCTTCTTAGGTTCAGTCTGTGTCTGCCATTTTAACTTGAAGATTGGGACACACATTTGGGATTTGCTGAACTATTTTCACTTTGATTTTCTGGCTAATTTAAACCAAAATATTTATTATAGGCCTTTGGCTTAATATTTTTCATGTAAAACTTTTGAATACTTAGTTATCAAACTTAAAAGATTCCTTAAAAAATTTAAAAAAGAATAATGCAGTAGGATGTTTACAGTGAGACGTGGAAACCCAGCTTCTAGATGCTGCCCTGAATAATGCACAGAGCAACCTAAAAAAGCCTCCAGGTATTATAGGCCGTGTTAGCTCATCTGCTTAGCAGCAGAGGTCATGATGAGCACATCACCCTGGTGGTCCATTATCTCCTCATGAAATTCAGAGGCCAAATCAAGGATTCTCCTCTAGTATTAAGACTCTCTACAGGATTGGCACTAGCCGGCAGAAAAATTGTCTTTCCCTGCATGATCCTGACCTTCCAAGGCATAACATTCGAGTGAGGCTCTGAAACTCTTGACCAATGGAATAAAGATCATGTGAAATATCTGACAGCATCTGGGCATCTAACTGTGAAGAAGAGTTACCGTCATGCATGCAAGTGTTTGTATAAGTAATGCAGGAGTAATTGCTTCTCTGTAGCTTTCCTTTAAGCTTCGTATATATGCATTTTACTTCCATATAGCCACAAAAAGGCAAGTAGCCTCCAGCCTCCTTCCCCAAACCAAAAAGAGAAAATAAAACAAAAAAACCCAAGCAAACAACTAAACTGAGCACATCAATACAAAAAACCTATAGGCTAGATAAAGAATTAGAGGAAAGAGAGAGATTACTCTTCACATTTTTCTCTTTGTACACATGGGAGAGGATGAGGAAAGTATTTGAGAAAAAAAGGCTCAAATGCTGGATTTTGAAATAACCATTCATAAATTAAAACTTTATATTTTTATTTTGAAAAATAAGTAAAAATGGTGAAGTATTGAGATTGTGGCTGCTGAATAATTCTGGTTGAGTCATATTGATTCAGACTTGGTAGAGGAGGGGAAAGAAGTGGATATTGTTTACTGTGATGTCAGTAAAACTTTGGACACTGTGTCACTAAAATTTTTAATAGAGACTGTTGATGTACAGGCTGGAGGAGAAGGCAGTAGAATAGGTTGAAAACAGACTGAATGACCCAGTCTAGTGGACAGTGGTACAAAGAGACCAGTCTCTAATGGTGTACCCCAGGATCAGTAGTGGGTCTGAAGTTCCTTAACATCTTCATAAGTTATCTGAATGATGGGGCAGAGCACACCTTAACAAGTTTCCTGAGCAAACAATACCCAGAGGAGTGGTTGATACGCCAGAAGGTTGGAGCCATCCAGAGGAACCTCAACAGGCTGGAGAAATTAGCTGAGAGAAGCTACATGGAGCACAAGAAGAGAAATATTAAGTCCGGTCTTAGGTTTTCTTAGCATTTCTTTAGCTGAAATGTAGATTTTTTTTCAAGGTGACTTTACAGATTTTCTAGTTTTGAATGTAGATTTCAAGAGATTAAAATCAACGTCTTTAACATTGCTTTACCAAAGACCATCTTTCAACAAGCTGTAAAAATATTTGTGCACATATGGGTGTATAAACACAGAAACATAAATGAATTTGCCAATATGTGTAACCATGTACAAGTGCACACAGACCTCAGTACATACGTACATACATATATTCAGAGACAGATTATTTTAGGAAGATGTTTATGTGTACATTTGTACATGAATACGCATCTGTGTATATACAGAGGCTTATTGAAAGTTAAAAGATCAGGTACTACAATGACATAATTTAAACAAATAGGATTTGAATACAAATGAAAAAATAAAACAACTGTTTTTTCTTCTATCTTACCTCTTGTGGGGTTTATGGATAAAATGTATTTTCTGCAGCTGGGAATTGAATTTCTGCTGAAGTAGGCTACTTTAAGCTCCATGTGTTTCTTGCAAATACTTATTAAAAGAAAGTAAAATCAATAAAGGTATTCCTTCTAGAACTTAAGAAATATTTGCAAAAGCTGTAGCAAGTATTTTTTGCTAGAACAGAGATAAACAAATGCATATATCTTAGAAATAATGGAATTCATTGTAGAGTTCTGGGATCAGAGCTTAGGACTGTATAGAAAACATTTCTAAAAGCATTAGCATAAGTCAGAGAATCTGAAGATTTCACAGCTTAATATTCACATGGGAGAGATTTTTAGGTAGGGTGATGGGAAGGAACAGTAGATATGAGACACTAACAGTGCAGTGGGAAGTATTTCAGTGCTGTTCTGGACAGAGCTGAGCAAACACCTTTTTCCTGGACTTGGCACCCAAACTGTAATTTCTAAAATATATTTGATACCTTGTTTTGATTATGCTACCATAAGCTACAAGTATTAAATCTTAATGGAAAATTCCAAATAATGCAGGCATCAGAACAGACTTTTAGTGGTTCTGAAGGACACTTCATTCAGAATGCTACAAAATGCTCAAACCCACTTTGCTGGGCTACAGTACCCCTGATGTCAGATTGCCTTCTGTCTCCTCTACAGTGAACAGTTGCCTTTGAGAAGTGACTTATTCCAAGAAACTGACAACCTCATATTCAGTTCTGCTATGAAATTCATGTGAAAAGGTTTTGGTCAATGTTTTGGTATCAGCATCCTGAGTGTTGAACAACCTAGGATGTCAGCCGGAAGAAGCAACCAATTAAAGGGGCTCTGGAGATTGAAGTAACTTGTGTTATTCTTTCACTGCTCATTGACTTTCAGAATACATTTGAAATCACAGACAAAATCAATGTAGGTTTTCCACAGAGAGTGTCAAAATACCTTACTAATTTGTGGAAGTGATGTAATTTAATATAAGTGCATGTAATGCATATGTCTTCATCTGCAGCACAGACAGAATAAAATGTATCAAATTCAAATAATGCTGAATTAACATATTACGATGATGAAAAACAAGCAGAAATTTTTCATTTGTTAATACAAGTAAAAATTGGTTCAATATAATATAATTGTAATATTATTGATAACATATAATCATCACACAATAGCATTTGGCCAGAGTGCTGAGAAATTCAGACACATGTTATGATAGATATCCTTAATATTCCACTCAGAGTAACTATAGCTTTTAGTGTTTGGATTTTTTTTTTTCCTTCTGCATATTACACAGACGGAAAAACTTGCTATGTCAAAACCAAAATTTTTATTTTGAGCTAGTCTAGGAAGAAACATCTTTTGAGACACCAGAATAGTTTCTAATACACTTGGTTTTCTCTAGGAATTAACTATGCAAGGTCTGATCTGGTCCAGCCACCCGCAGTGAATTATAGGAAAGACCAGAACACAGTTCAGAAAGCTACACTTTTTCTGTCTGTAAAAGCTGGGTTGCAATAACAGCATTGCCTTTTTTATTATGGTATGTGCAGCACTGGTAGGCACAGCACTGGTATGCACAGCGCTGCTGTGCTTTCTTACAACTTTCCCCTCATTTTTGAGGGGAAGTGGCTCATTTCACAGCAGCTACATGGCACTGGGAAATGAGGTTTTGTGGAAAAGCATCCTGCATGATAGTATTTGAAGTGACTAGGAAATGAGGTACAGGGAGATTGCTCTGCAATAGGATGGTTACTGTGAGTACTTCAAATGTTTATCATTATACACTACATTGACAAGCTTTTTACTCGGTTTGATGTCTTGTTGTTTAACAAGCACACCTCTTCTAACACTGAATAAAAATAATTGTTATTACATCTAAGCTGAAGAGACAATAATAGGACAATGGTTGTTTTCTTGTGCCTCGTTGGTTCGAAGATACTCCTTAGGATGAGATTTTTGGCAAGTTTTATATGAAACAAAAATCATAGAATGGTTTAGGTTAGAAGGGACCTTAAGGTTGATGCATTTCTAAAGCCCCTGCCTCCTGCAGGGACGCCTTCTGCTACCAGACCAGATTACTCAAGGCTCCACCCAGCCTAGTCTTGAACGTCTCCAGAAATGGAGAAGCGACAGCCTTTCTGGCCAAAGTTCCAATGGATCACCACTGTTATGGTTAATCATTTCTTCATAATACCTAATCTGAAGCTACCCTGTTTAACTTAAGGCCATTCCCCTTGTCATATCACTATATGCTCTTGTCAAAAGTCCCTCTCCAGCCTCTTTATAGACTCTTTTAAACACTGCTAAAATGTGTCCTCAAAGCCTTTTTTGAACTCTCTCAGCCTGTCATCATAGGAGAGAAAAATCCTTGTGACAGTCTTATGTGCACCACACAGGGCTGGCTAGTGACTTCATAAAAGTTTTGTTATCCTAATACAAAGAAAATTGGTCATTGCATTAACAAGTTGAATTATCTAAGTTACCTTCATTCCCAATCAGATATGTACAGAGCCATTGTTCCCACAGAATCAAATGCACCCATACTGGCAGACAGCTGGGCAGACAGCAAATCACCAAGGCACAAAAATTGCACTTAGTTCCTTACTTATAAAAATAGGTAAGATTTAGATATGGTCTTATATTTGCATTACTTTTCTCAGAGCCACAAGTCAAGAACAAATTTATTCACTATTACTAAGTTTATAAGGATTATAGTTCTCATGGAGATAATAAAAGGTAATGTTTTAGACTACTATGTTGTTTGTGTAAGATTTCATCTTTGAAGTTCTGATAATGGCAAAACTCCCATTGGCATCAAGGAGAATTTTGCCTGCCAAAAGACTGCAAGATCAACCAGAAAGTACTTACAATAAATTTACATTAAATTGAAGGGCTTTTATGACTTCAACAATTGTTTTGGGAGTTCCCATATAATAGGTCTTTACACTTCTGAAGAATTAATTTGCAGGTACTTCTTCATGGATATTTATTTACACATTTCAGATAAATGCAAAAATTAGAATATCTTGGAGAAATGAATTTTGCCTGATCTTAAACTTCAGGGACATAGGAAAAAATGAACTATCAGCATTTTGTTTGGTTTTGGTCCAACTCTCCACATAACCAAAAAAATACTTTGTGCTGGAGAGAGAGATCTAAATTTTCTCTGTTCATGTCATGGTAATCAGAGGTACTTACCTCTTTTATTTGCATGAATAATACATTTGTGTCTTGTGAAGTATCTTACTCTAATTAATGCTATTAATCTAAACATACACTTTCTAATTTTGCTTGAAAATGGGGGTAGTAAAAATATGCTACTGTAAGAGTAATTTAGAAGTCCTCTTGGCGCTTTATATTACCTAGGGAGGAAGTGAGAGAGGGGCAGAGGAAGAAAAGGAGAAAAATAAGAAATGATTAAGCGAAAGAGAGAAGGAGAAAGAGAATGTTGGAAGAAGGGAGAAATTCTTCTGAAGGGTGATCCTGATCAGAAACCTTATAGAAGTTAACTGATTGTGATCAGAAATTCCCATGTCAGTTGCCTATGTTTAAATGTTACTAAAAACTCTTAAGATGTCATCAAGAAAGAAAATAGTTGATTCATTTTTACTATGCTTTGCACAATGATGTTTTTATTCTGATTAAATCATATGGATTTAGACATCATGACAGCTCTTTTCTGATACAGTAATAGAAGGTGGGTTCCTTTCATTTATTAATTTTGTTCCTTTGCCCTGCTAGAAAAGTCAAATGTGAAGACAAATATATGTGCTTACAATTATAATCACTGTTTCATTAAATTGCTACAACCCATTTTTTGTATATAAGTCCAGAATTGGATAATTGCAGCATGACTGCAGTACTGATTTTTTTCCTTTTGTCAATGACTTTGTAGTAATGACAATTCTATTGCTCACAACCTTTGAATACCAGACAGGTAATTTTGTTCTGATTTATTATACCTTAAATAATATTTGATTGGTATGACCTACGTGATGGTATCACTTACTCTAGGCATTATAAATGTGTCTGAGTGTTTACCACACTGAGAAATTCATCACAGCAGTCTGAAAAAAGGTTTGGACACTAAATAAAATTACTTATCTCATAAAGTGGCTTTTTTAGTAGATTTCAAAATTTCACATCACTAGAAAAGTCAGGTCTAGAAACATTCTTTTCTTCAGAGGAAAAAAATAAGGCTCAATTTTCTCTCTCTAAATATACACATATGGATTACAGATGTGAAAATTGCATACAGATCTATCAACAAAATGGTACAGTACAGTTTTGTAATTCCCCTATCCAGTGTGATCTCTGTATACTTTTTATGAGATTACATAGTAAAAGTTTACCCTGCTGTCCCTTTTTTTTTTTTTTTTTTTGAATGGGGAATAGAAATGTGGACTGTTTGAAGGAAATCATCCAAAGGTATGCAGAAGCCCCTACCATTTTTTCTCATCCACTTACTTCTTCTGATTAGTTCATGGGAAGTTCAACTATGGGAAAATAGAAAAATGGCCCAACAGGGAACAGAAATTAGAAACTGTTAGACTTATTCTCTCCTCAGCACTGAGATGTCAGTACTTTGTAAATGCAAAAAGATCCCTCGTTCACCTCTGGTTTTAGCTAAGATACAAAAATTATCTGGTATTTGCATGAGACTAGTCCCTTTAGTTTTGATGTGATCTTCTACCAGAGTAAAGTGGTTGAGAAATAATGTTTAAATCTCAATTCAGGGTTTTCACAAAACCACTAAAGTTCTCACAAAGTATTTTTGTGGAAGAACAGTTTTTATTAGATAATTACTTACTTTTTAAATACTAAAATGTGTAAAAAAGGAAAAAGAAAATTTCTTTCCTGTATGTTTTCAGAGCCTGATAGTCTGTATCCAACTGGCCTACCAGTCCACAAGGAAAGGCATTTTCACCAGTTATCTATACACACAGAGACACCTGTGTCTATATACCTGGAAACATTTACATGGAGTTTTGTTTTATCTTAGAAACATTCTACTTCCCTGGCCACTGGTATAACTCTTACCAAATCTTTAAATTTGGATTAAGTTTTAAAGGAAACTATTAGGCTGTAAAGTTCATAATTTTATTTCAATTAGGAAACAATCAGTAAGCAAAAGTGGTGTTTTCATGTTTTCATTCTTTTTTTTAATGACTTTTCTGTCTTTTAAAAATATCCTATACATATAGGGTTACAGCAGCAGAAGGACTTATTTATGAAGTAAAAGGTATAAATTACAAATATCTCATTTAAATGCAACCCTACAGGCAGCTGAGAAAAGGAGGCACACATCACAATTTAAACTTCAGGAAATTAATCACGTCTTAGTACTGGGTACTCAAAGTTAACAGAATATACATTACAAAGTTGAGAACTTTTGGGAAAAAGAAAGAATTAAAAATAAATAATGTACAGCAGTATGTCTGTTCAGTGATAGTGAGCTTTTAAATTTAAATCATATTTATTTTTCTTTAATTATCATTCTCCACAGATACAGGGTTTAGTCTGAACTGAAGTGTGTGTTACAGAACTAGCACAGCTACTAGCAACTTGCATTATACTGCCTGCCAGTCATTTTATTAAGCATATACTACCTTGAATTTTATCACAGCAGACAGCAAATGAGTAAGAGAATTCTAGGAAAACTGAAAACATTACTTTATTCACTTTTGTAATGCAGATTTTCAGTTAACAGTTTTCTTTAAAAAAACCCAAAAAGTATAAACCCCATATGCCACTCTCACTAGCAATAGCTAATAAGCCAAGGGCTCCTGCTAGAAACGCCTTTTAGACGCATCATTAGAAAACTTGATAACAGCTATTTGAACACAGTCTAGTTAACCAAGAAACACTATTCATAAAAAAATAAATAATTGTCTCACCCTCAAGACACATAGATTTCTCCAACTGCTATTGGAGAAGCAAGTTCTAAAGGCAATAGGGATTCACCATTTTGCTCAGCCCACCAATATAATGTTCAGTTATCATCTGTTATCATCTGATGTTCAGTTATCATCTGATAGTAGCAGTGTCTATCTCATAGCAGTGTCTTAACAGATGTACCAAGGCCTTTTCATAAGTGATGGGTTCTGTACTATTGCAGAATTTTGTAAATTACTTCCAATTTGAGCAGCTTATAGATGAAACAAAATACTTTTAAAAGCACTAGTAAAGGTAGAGGATACGAGTTTTAAAGGTCTACCTACCTAAAAATCACAGGAAAGTTCATGCAGTTTTCTGTTCACTGCTTTTCTGTCTGAGAAAATAATATGTTGAAATTATTTAGTCTTCAAAGACTGGGCACATGATCAAGTATAGATATCTACAGTACTGAAATCATCAATTCAGTTCCTCAAAGTACCCCAAAACTCATTTGACTCATATTAACTAATGAATGGCAGTGAGCACTCATTCTCAAGGAAAAAAAAATAGCCACATCTAAACATAAACTTGTAGAACAAGCATAATGAATTGTGTCCTAAAAGTGAAATATTTTTTTGTTTAAATACAAAGACAGTTGATTAGTTCTTCTGTGGTTTCCTGATGTGGCTATGTTTAAGATAATCAAACTATGTATTCTTATCAGAAAACATGAGCTATGTTGAAATGGTTGTGGAAACCTGTTAGTCCTCTGTGATAAAGGAATCGACCAGAAGGTACTGGAAAACTGATGAAATCTGTAGTGACACTCACTCTTCAAAATAAAAAATAAATAAATAAAAAAAAAAAACACACAGCAAAAAAACATAAACAACAAAGCCAAAATCAATAGGAAAACAAAACCAACCAAACAAAAAATTCTCCAAACCAAACCAACAAACCAAAAAACCTTCTAATAAAAATGAAAATCAATCCAGTGTGGAGCTTATTCCACAATATAATTTTCAGGGAAAGAAGATATGTGAAAGACCTTCCATGAAGACATACTCTTTCATATAACACCCTATCCACCATATCTAAACAGGTCAGATACTAGTCACATATATTTTGAACCCTATGTTATATGACAACTCGGCATCCTTAATACATTGTATATACTATAAGTCTCCTATTTTTTAGCTTATAGGCATGACCTTCATGAAAAAGTTATGCTATAGAATTTAATTCTTTTTTTAAATTGAAGACATAGTATTCCTCCAAGCTTGCTGTCTGATTGAATATGCAAGGTAACTCAAAATGTGAGAATGTCATTGGACAACAAGGAAAGAAGGTAGAAATCCACACAAGGACAAATACACTACAGCTTCGAAAATAATGATTTTTTTATTTTTATTTTTATATTCAATTCCATCGTCCTTTCCCTTTTCTAATTAGCTTTCCTCCATAACTTCTTTTATAGCTATTTAACCTCTGGCTGGGATGACATGTGGAAAAATTCCTCTGAGACCAATGGTAATGTGGTTCTCTGGATTGCCCAGTAATAGTCACAAAGTATTGTTGATAAAATCTCTCAAGCACAACACCTCCAGGATAACAGCTAGTGTCCGTAAAGTAGAAATGACCTGAAGTTCATTTCCCTTTCTGTGTGAAAAGAAAATGGCCCTATCTCTCCTCTGTTATTCATGTCAAGGTCAACTCAACATATTATATTTTAACTTACAATATTTTATGATACATGATAACTCAGTAGATACACAGTAGTCTTGTATTTTCTGTCCTTCATTGTCTATGAGTAAACATTGAAATAGAAAATAAATGCCTTATGTGCAAGTAGAGAATCTATGTATTAGAGACCAATGACCAATCCACCAGTTGTGGCTGACTGAGGAATCAGATGCATGTTTTAAAAATCGATACCTCTGCAGATTCCTGTGTTCATTAATAGGGTTCATTAGAGACAAGAGCTAGATCTCTGATCCTAACTCTGAGAGTCTGAGATTCAGAATGCTCAGTGTTGTGCCTCACAGTGTCAGTGATTAAAAATTTTTAATGTGTAATTTTTTTTTGTTTATTTACTGGGCAACTGCTTCATTTTATGTTGTCCCATTATGAAAACCATATGTAGATCCTGCTGTCATATGCAGAACATAATTACTCTCTTGTTGAATTCTTTCGATTCTTTGACAATAACGTAGACTCATACATGGATGTACAACATACAGAAGAATTTTCCCTTGTTTCTCAAATGTCAGTTATTTTAAAGCCTTGTTTTAAAAATAACCCCACACATGAAATTTGCTTTTTTATTTGAAGTTCTCTACAGGATGGGGGTGGAATCAGAAATGAAGATGAAAGCTATTTTCAGATGAAAAAAAGGAATTATTCATTTCAGAAATTCCTAATGAACTCTTAGTGCATATTGTATGCCTTCCATACATAGGACTAGTGAATAGCAGCATAAGAAAAAAAAATCAAGCAGCCATTATTGTTACTGCCATCATCATCAGTCATCAGCTCCATCACACAGGTTTGTGCATATGCTGTAATGAAAGAAAAAAAAATGGAAGCAAAGAAAAGAAAAAAAGAATGAAAAAGATAAAATGCTCCTGGTAATTCTAGATTGCTGAATAATTTTATCTTGGAAGTACACTACCCCCCTGAATGACCTCCAAAAGGAGGTTGCAACCTATTAGCTCTGTCATTAGCCTAATCAATATAATCCCATAATATTTGCTTTTTTTTTTTTTTTATAGAGACGCTCCTAGGAAAGGTTATCAGCAACTCCTATGTGAGAATTCTTCTGTCCCCATGGATGCACAATATGTCACAATCTGTCAGTAAGATCATCACCGACACGGACAAGAAGCAGTGGCTGTGTGATTGGCCTATGCAACATTCTATATTCTTCCAGAAGAATGAACTTGAGTCCAAAGGGACCATCGTTGATGTTGTCAAGCATGGAGATTTGGTGCAAATTCCCTGCTAAGTCAGTCAAACCAAATTATTTTTTATGATGTGTTCTTAAGGAGGCCCCTGGTGAAGATAGTGGATTTTCTACTTTTGTTTTCTACTGGTCTTGTTCCTACTTGTCAGGATGCTCAAGAGGACTTTTTATGAATTTCCCATAACCTTTACAGGAGTAAAAATGGGAGTTTTGAGTCACTGAAATTTTGTGGGAAATGTGCTAGGCTGAGCATTGCAATTTTCAACAGAAAATGCTAATAAATACCGAACTTTCTTTTCTTGTATTGACAGTTCTTTTAATATTTCTCACCAACCACAGTAAGCAGCGGAAGTAAAAATGTCAGTGTAGATGGCTTTAAATTTGATTAGAGGCCATATGACTTTTAGGGCAAATTATAGGTAAGAAAGTTCACACCTAAATTTGGGAAAATGCTATTTAGATTAAGAAGTTTGTGTTCTGTTGTTTTGCTGTTTTTTTGGGGGTTTTCTTTAAGTATTGTTAAAAACCACCATGTTTCTCTGTTCACTGAGGAAGAATAATTGTGCAGAATTTGGCTATTTTAGAGTTCCAGGACCAGAGCCATATGAAGTTTACAAGACACCCATATACAGAGGTCCAGGAAAAATCATTTAAAGCTTGGTGCAACCTTTAAGTTCCCTAGATAAGTTGGGGGAAAAAAATTTATTAATGACGTCTAGACTTTTAAACTTGCACCAAAATGAGATAGGAAGAAATTGCTTTCTAACATCTAAATTAACACATTAAAAAATCTTATCTATCATAGCCGCTGCACTATAATCCATTATCTTAGACATCTGCATGTGCTTCAGAATTAGACACTGATATTTGATGATGACTTTATGGTCATGTCATCAGTTAAAGATGATCAATACCTTTTTCTGACTTGCGTGAAATATTTAAAAAATAATTCAATGCAAACTACCCTGGTATGAAAATGAAAAGCAAAGTGTAGAAGGCTATGTTTTGCACTTTCTCAAGCCTCAGCTGTCAAAACAGCTCTGCAGGGTTTGATGGATTTTTGCTTTTGTTTTGTTTTCAACCTAGGTATGATAAGCCACTCTGTGTAATTTTGCTCTAAAAGCATTTTTTTGTAATTGGTTAGCCTTGCTTGGATACCAGATACCCACAGAGCCTCTCTATGACTCCCCTCTTATGCAGGGCAGGGGTGGGAGAGCAAAGAAAATTAGATAGAAAAACCCTCATGGATCAAAATAAAAGCAAAAGCCAAGGCAGCATGAGGAAACAAAAGTAAAACAAACCAGGTGAAGTCCAGCTCAGAAGGTTTCAGTATTTGTAGTGACTGCTCTGTAAGAAAAACACCATAATAACAAATGCCAAGACTCCTCATTTCACTTAGTTTGTGTTGAAGAGTAGGCATCATATGGAATATCCCTCTGATCAGTTTGGGTCAGCTATCCTGGCTCTGTCCCCTCCCAAGATTTTGCCCAGCCCCAGCCTGGTGCTGAGGGTGGAATGTTGGGGGGACAGCGCTGATGTTGCGCCAGCCCTGATCGGCACTAGAGTGTTACCAACACTTTTCCAGCTACCCATGCAGAGTACAGAACTATAAGGACAGCTATGAGGAAAATAAAATCCTTTTCAGCCAGGGACAAAACACTTTACTATGATCTAAAGCAAAACAAAAAATTATTATAAAATTTTCAAAATACCTAATTACTTGAAGTATATGCTAGGAAGGCTTATGAAAATATTTTTGACATTTTATTTATTTTTCCCCAGAAAAGAACTGGTCACCAAGAGTTCTGGTTCTGGTTTTTCTCATTTCAGTGGGAAGAAATAACTGTTCTACATATAGAGCCTCTACATATAGGCTCTTCCTATGGATAATGCATACCTTAAATCATGAAAAAACAGACATAGAAAACTGGATGATGACTGACTTCTCCAAGTCAGTCCAGACTACACATGATGAAGAGCTCAGATGAAGAGCTCAGAAGCAAGTTCAGTTTTAAAATGGTGCCAGATGGCAATTTCTATAATGTGTTAGACAACAATTTTCATATCTTGGACAATTTTTGCTACAGATTCTTCACTTTAATGTACCTAATAAGATGATTTATTATAAACTAATCTTAAAAGTATTTAATCCAGAAAATTATTCCCTATTATAAGTTCAAAAATTTGTTGTGACAGCTTTGAGTCAACTTCTCAGAGAAAGCAGAATAAACAGAGGAATTTAAGGCAAAAGATTTTTAAAATATTGTTTTAAGTGCCAATTACTTATACAGTTTTCTCAAGAAAGAATCAAGAAACTAATTCAACCTTTCAGAAAAGGAATAGATTTCTTTCCTATGTGCCAGTTAGAACTGAGTCTTCATAACTTCCCTTAGGGAATTAGGTCAATGGTAGCAATGGGTCAAAACACAACTTTTTTGACGAACATTCTTCTATCAAATATTAGAGCAAAATTTTAAAATTAGTAGCATTTTTTCAATATTTAAATATTTATTTATTTATTTATTATTTTAATTGATTTAAATAGTTTCTTAGGCCTTCCTTTTAAAAATATAAATTCTTTTTTGAGTCTTGGAGACCAAATATAAATTTTATTTAAATTTTTATGCTTTCAGAGATACACTGACAGTTTTATAATAAGAATCTATTACATTCTTAAAAGTTTTTCTTAAGTAGTAGACAACAACACAACAGTTAAAAAAACCCCCAGAACACAAAACTTAAAACCAAACCAGAACAATACAAAATATTTTAAGCCAATTTTTAATTTTCTTTAGGTGCCCCTCATTTATACCCTCTACCCTTTGCATTCTAATCAAGTGAAGATTCACACTTTACTCCTCCTGTACAACCACACACAAATACTCGAAGGCAACCACATACAAAGACTTGGACAGTCTTGTCATGGCATCTCCTTCCAGACAAACATTGGAAAAAAATTTCTGTATGAACCAAATCCCTTTTCAATATGATAATACCATTATCTTTGCCTTGATCTTTGCTTTACATATTATGTTTATAACAACATGAATTATCAAGACTCTGCATAATAAAGCCAGATAAAAACTGAGTAGAGAGTGGAATTATTATTATCTTTTCATACGCTTATATAGAAAACAGATCTTCCTCCTGTCTTTCATTATATCAACTTAAAACACACTCCTGAGAACTTCCAAATTAATTAGCAGTACTGTTGACCATGGAAGATATTTACCTAATTTTCATTACCAGGGGAAAAGAGCATAGAAACATAAAACATAGAAAAACATTATCTCTCTAGAGATAAATTTCCCATGATTGTATTAACTATTTACAGAAAAATGAAACTTAGACTTGTTCCTGAAATTGGAGCAATGTCTGGAAGTTTGCATGCATACACTGGGGACTGGGGCATCAACTGTTTCCAGTATATTCAAGTAATGTTTGATTTCGTTACTCAGAAAAGGAAATTAACTTTTCCTAGGCTAGAACAACGTATAACTATTCAGTACTGGCAGAATAATAAGCCCAAATTGCATTCATACCAACCGCCATGTTCCACCTGACTTAGGCATTTATTTTCCATATTGCATCTCTTCTGTAACATATGCTTTGCAAACTCAGAAGAGATAGTGCTCATACTCACTTAATATCATGGAGGAAACATGCTAAGTGTAAACAGAAGTGAGCAAATTTTAGCAATTCAGTATTCGAAAGAAGTCTGTTCCACAGTTTCAGAAAGATCACTTAGTCTAGACCTCAATAGCGCTGGTAGGCAGTTTTTCCTGGGCCTAAATAATGCTCTTTGGAGCTTAATAACTGCAAACATAATATTACCAGAATCATGTTGTTAGCCAAAATAAGGAATGCAATTAAAAACCCTTTAAAGTCCATTTGATGAAAGCAACAAAATACTCATTGGAAACTAGGAAATCTGCTTTAGAGATGACCCCGGTTGTCTTTGGACGTTTGTGAATTATGAGATTTCTAAATCAGGTTTGCAGGTCATTGTTACCTTTGCTTTTTCATTATAATGAAGATTGCAACAAATTGGCACGTACAATGGGTTCATAGGAGGAATGACCTCCTGTGAATGTGTTTGTAAACATCAGTTTACAAACAGTGCTGCTATTGTTCAGTGCTATTTCATTTCTTCACTGAGTTTAAATGAATTTAGTACATCTGAAAGTTTCCAAACTGACATTCAGGAAAGTTGCAGAATCTTAAATACAGGGGAGGAAAAAAAAAAAAAGAAGGAAAGACGCAAGTGGGATATTATCCACTCTGTTATCCTCTGACTTTTCATTGGATGATTGTCTGATAGTTCCATTCTAGACAACATTCATCATTCCACAACTTAGTTTATTTATTTTTTGTGCATAATTCAAAATTATTTTAAAATTTTGAAAAGGTTTGGGCACAGGATTGTTTTTATGCATAGAAACAGGCTTTTGAGGAATACAATAAAATGTTGATCTGTATATATGAATGTTATTTTTAACTATGCACAACCGGCTAATATGAGAACTAAGCCAAACCCCTTTGTCATGCATGATTTAATTGGAGTTTGTATATGCCAACAATTTCCACTCAGATGATAGATTCTGATTGGAGAACTAAAATTAATCTTTTAGTATAAGAAAAAATTATCTCTTTTAGAGATGATGATCATGTCCTAAAATTCTATTAACAATGGTTTTGAAAATTGTGGTTTGCCAAAAATTCATTGCAAGAAAAGAACTGAGTAACATATGTTGTTACTTAACCCCAGCCAGCAACCAATCACCACACAGCCATTTACTCACTCCCCCACCAGTGGGATCAGGGAGAAAACGGGAAGGGCAAAAGCTAGAAAAACTGTAGATTGAGATAAAGATATTTTTATGGGGAAAGCAAAAGTTGCACGCACAAGCGGAGAAAACAAAGGAATTAATTCGCTGCTTCCCATGGGCAGGAAGGGAAGCCATCTCTGGGAGAACAGGGTCCCATAATATGTAATGATTGCTTGGGAAGACAAACACATCACTCCAAATGTCCTCCCCTTCATCCTTCTTCCCTCACTTTATATACTGATCATGGCAGTCTGAATATCACTTTGGTCACTTGGGGACAACTGTCCTGCCGGTGTCTCCTCCCAGCCTCCAACACACCCTGAACTTCTTGGCAATCTGGAAGTCTGAAAAGCAGAAAAGGCCTTGGGTCTGTGTAAGCACTGCTCAATAATAACAGAAACATCTCTGTATTATCAACCCTCTGTTCAAATCCAAACATAACCCCATACCAGCCCCTGGTAAGAACATTAACTCTACCCCAACTGAAACCAGCAGATTTCTCAGAAATTGAAGTGGGGGAATTTGTAGCACACTGACTTTGTAGCACACATACAGCTTCAAGTGGTCCTCATGCATTAAAAAGCGAAAAGACATTTTATTATAACCAGGTAATGAAGTTATTTATTCCTTTAATTGTTTGCTATTATTTTGATAGCATTTTTTTAACCTAGATTTTCTTTTCCTTTCAGTTTTGTAATTATTACTGCCCAGAGCCAAACTCAATTGCATTACTGTAGTTACAGCCAAACTAGTTTCACCATATTCTGTCTGTGCTATCTATATTATGCAGAATGAATCCCACAGTTGTGACTGATCATGGTTCATGAGCCATCAAAAACTTTCCCCTAGGAATTGAATGAACACTCCACCCAAGCACAAGCATGGCACAGTAATAACTTTTGTATGAGTACAGATTTTCAGATTTAATGCAGCACACACTGAACACCAGGTCTGAGTCTGTGTATGGTTTAAATAGTGCCATGCAAAATTAAAGAGTTCCAGAGTGTTTTTTTATTGTCTAGCTTATTTCCTAGCTGCTTGTATTTTTTTTTTTTTTTTCTGGGCTTAAGTTTGTTTTGATTTTCTTTAGTACAGCTGGGGGAATCGTCTACTACATCTAATTTTCTATATAACTCATAGAAACCCAATCAGAAATTTTTGGTGATGATAACTTATTGACAGAGTATCACTTTCTCATTCTTCATTTGTAACTAAAATGGCCACCAGAAAGATTCTCTCAGTTTAGATGTATGATTTAGTAATATGACCAAAAATATTATCAGTACATGATGAGTTTTATATGCATGGGTAATATTTAATTAATGATATATGATATACAGTTAATCACAAATTAACTGTATGACTTCAAGGACTTCTGTTGACTCAGTATAAGCAAACTGTTGGCAGTAACCTTTCTAATGAGTTATAGATAATAGGAAATTTTACATCTACTTCAAAAAAGAAAAGCAAAGAGGAAAGTCAGGCAACTAAAGCAAAGTATAGGTAATCTACCCTAACTTTTACTTCCTGAAAATTTCATCCACAAGTTATAAAACAACCTATTTGCAAGTACATAGGAGACGAGAATGGAGTACACAATAAACAAAATGCAGCTCTATGGAGAATAGGTAGGGTAAAGCCAGGCTAAACCACATAAACTTTCTATGCAAAGACAAATAGAAAGGGAATTATGTGTCATATAGTTTCATTTTTTTGTAAGATATTTATTGCTCTTTGCACATGACATTTTCTAAAGACAATGAGGGAAATGTAGTTAATTTACACTGAGGGGAGTTAGGCCAGATTGGATACCCATAGCCACAGAGAAGGATGTGAAATTGTCCTCTGTAATCTTGATGTATCAGAGAAGAATTAATGAGCTTCAAAATCAACACAGAAAATTCAGTACAGACATTGGGGAAACATGAAAAGGTAAGGTAGTGAATTACAGTCACAGGCTTCTGTGGGAATCTCTATCATAGAAGTCTTTAAAAGAAGTGGAAAAATGTTTGAAGAATCATAGAGAGAACTGATTCTGCCTTAGGGCAGGGAAAAGGACCAGATGACCTCTCAATGCCTTCTTACTCCTGGTTTTCTGAGATTTATTATGCAGATCTCTATATTTGAATGCATTATTAAAAATATTCTAATACTTCAGTTAATATTTTTAAATAATACTAAAATAGTTAATACTATGCAACAAATATTGATAATGACAATAGTATTATTTGCTTATATGTTAAATTACTATTGGGATTTGGATGAATATTACTGAATAAAAGTGTTATCCATTACCTAAGATTTAATTTGTGAATCAATATTCAAAGAAAATACTCAAGGTCACTTCTTTTTATTATTATTTCACAACTATAAATTTTATTTCCTGATAGGCCCATTTGGATTGAAACAAAATTTTTATGAAAAAAAGAATCAGTGGAATAGTTCCAAGGGTACATGTGCTCCGGTCTCTTTAATCTCAATGACATGAATTCTGTTCATCCATTTAGTGTGGCAGAATAGCAAGCTTGAGTTTCAGTAATGAAGATAAGAATGCAATTCAGCTTTTTTTCAGGACCCTGATAGGCAGGATCCCATGGGAAACTTATCTGAACAGTAAAGGGACTGGTGAGATCAGGTTTTCTTCTCGAAAAGACTCTTTAAAACACAAGGAGTTCAATCCCAATATAAACAAGAATGTGTAGCAGAGGGCCAGGTAACTCAATGCAGAAGTCCAGAATGAGCTCAAGCCAAAAAAGAAATACAGGGTGGAGCTGGGAACACTGCACTAAGGAGCAATACAGAAACAGTGCCTAGGTGTCCAGAGCAAGAATTTACAAAACTGAAGTTCAGCTGATACTGAAAATGGCAGGAGGTGTGAAAGGGAACAAGAAACAATTCTATAGGTAATTAAAGAAATAGAAGTGGCATAAAGCAAAATATGCAGCTGCTGCTGAACGTGAAAGATATCTAGATGTATAGGATATTACAAAACTTGAAATACTCAGCATCTTATCTACTCACCACTTTCTCTACCTCAAGCTATCCAAGTCCCTGTCCCTAGAGACAGAGTACAGGGTGAATAAGTGATTCAGAAGATACCAGAAGACAATTAGATGGACCATGTCTTAGTGATTGCTATAGCAAGTTTTACATAAACAAGTCCATGGGACCAGAGCACATGGGACCAAAATGCATTAACAATATTAACAGGAGAAAAGAGGAGGATGTACTGAAGGGTAGGACTGACATTTTGCAAACCTTGAGTAACCCAGTGAAACTCAGTGAAAACAAAGGTAAAGTTGTGCACCTGGAATGGAGTCAACCCATGCAACAGAAATGTGATGTGCAAAGGAGTCATGATGAGCAGAAGATTAAACAAAGATTGAAACAACAGAGCACCCATGCTGACTGGAGATAAGACATCCAGATTCTAGATATGCTTAGTGACAAATGCAACAGAAAAAAGCTATGGCAAGTAAAATTCTGATTAAATGTATAGTAGAAAAGATTCTTCATGGTGATGGTGGTCAAGTGCTGGAATTGTGGAATACATGAAATATCCATCCCTCCAAGAAATTCTCAAATCTAATGCATCTAATAGAAGAGTCTAAATTCAAAGCTATCCCTGCTTTAATGAGAAGCTTGGGTAGATGGCCTTCTGTGTCTCTTCCACCGTAATAATTTTTATGGTATCTTTCTTACATTTTTTCAAAATTAAAGGAAATATATGTGTAATATCATATTTGTTGATTTAACCTTAACTTCTTCTTCCAGGAGTACCTGCTATTTCCTCAAGCTTCTCTTTAGCTCATACCATTTGCTCCTGTTGGCACTACTTTCCTTTACATGTCATACCCATTTTCATATTAGCCACTACTTGGCCATGTTGTGATTATTTCTTTACATTTCATTCCTTTTGAACACATAATCATTTTTTGGTTGCACTTTTCTGAACTCCCTGTAATTTCTAATATATGTGTGATATTGTGGTTCCCAGAATAGAACTTATTCTTGCAGGTACAATCACACTGGTGTCATGTGAAATGGAGCTATTGTCTGCCTGCTGTGTGACATCAATGTGACAGATTCTTTGGCCTCTAACAATACATCTTGTTTTGTTTTAAATAGGAAGAAGAATGATCATTTCTGTATCTTTGAGAAGCTGGAGCACAAATATGCTCAAACATGCACAAGCATTCAGATATGCATAGGCATACACAGATAAACAGAGTTGAGAGAGATAGAGCTAACTTCTATCTAACATCTCATATGCAAAATGATTGCTACAGGAGGAAAAAACCCAACAAAAAAAACCAACAGAAACAGAAAACTAACAATGTCATGGACTTTTTACAATAGGAAAAATAGGGAAAATGGCTAGAAATAACAGTAATTAACAAAACACATCAGAAAAAATGCAGAAGTATATTAGTCATGGATTCATTTCCCTTGAATGGTGCACCTTTTCATACAGTAATATGGTGAGATGCTTTCATAAAATCTTTAGATATGACTGTAAATTATAACACTTTTTGATTAAATAAATCAGAAAGTATAACTGAGTATGACCCGGAGGAAAATATCTTTGGGTACAGGGAGCAGAAATGTTCTCCAAAGCTGTCTGAACTTAAAGCTCAACTCTGCATCACTGGCAGACTATCATCTGGTTTCAAACTAGCAATGTCAGTTAAGCTATTCCTTCTGTTCTAACACAATTTTCTTACTCTGGTCTTGATGGTTTGAGATTTTCTCTCAGACTGTCTCAAGAGAATCATCTTCAATGCAAAAGCTTCTGACTCCACTTCACACACCTGACTCAGTAAGATGAAGCATAGACTAAAGGATCTTGCTCCCCCTTGATTGTATTCCTAGATGAAATATATTTCAGACAAGTCCACAGGAGAAGGTTATGAACTACAAGCAAAAAATGAGTTCAGAGGGTAAAAGTGACAATTATATTTCTACCTGAACAAAAATGTGAAAATGATTTGCCTTTTCCTTAAAAATATATCAGAGTTTCTGATGCTTCTGCATGCCAATTCTGATGCTTTTGTATTCTTTCTTCACATAAGTGTCCCAAAACCCCTAAAGAAGATCTGACAAGCACCAGTTTTCTATATGATCACCTGACTGCTGTTTCTTAAAAGGAAATTTCTAGAAAGCATGTATTGCAAATAATTCTTTACAAATGAAACAAGACTTGGTAATCTGTGTAGTGGTACTTACCCACAGCCTCTTATTTACCCATTGAAAAATTACAATTTGTGTCTCAAGGAAATTCAACTGGAATATAACCTGCTTAAAACCAGATCTGGACTGCATTTGATGTCATTAATTTACAATCCTTAAAACTAAAAGGAGCTCAGAAAGAGGATTTTGAAGGGGTTTTGGCATGCATTTTATCTGCTGACACATTTGCATTTGTCAGCTGAGCCTAAAGGGGTACACAGTGAAATTAATTTCTGCAACCAGAGCTAGTATGGCTTAAAGGCTGACCTGGTGAAGTGAGGGACTAGTATGTCTCTTTCCAAGAGTATCCACCACTGAAAGACAGTTTTCAAGATAAGGTCATCTTGCCTTGCTGAAGAGAGATTTTAATTCAAAAGAAATTATTCAAATGTACCTGCTCATCTTCAGATGGGATCTAGTAGGGAGGTGATGAATGTCCATTTGACCTATTCTGCTCACATTCTGGGGTAGTAGTCTTGTGCATTTTTTTCCCCAAGTTGCTAAATGTATTTCTTTGGCTATATATGCTTGTAATTTTAACTTCATGCTTAAGCATGTGAGCTTCACCACTAACTTGTGCTAAAGTTCTTCTGGATGATTGTTGAAGAAGAGCATCATAGAAAAAAAGCATGTAGAAGAACAATATCTCCTCTAGTACTTTGTGTACAATGGTGTATATATGTTTCAGTTATTCCACAAGGAATTTTGGCCATAGAAATATATCTGCAGCCTAACTTACCTGCACAAACTTTTGATTTTTTTCCTTTACATAGTCAATTTCAGTTTTCTGTTTAGTGCAATCACTTAACTTGATTTTTTAAAAAGCAATCTCTCCTTTCCTTGTGGTTTTTCATTTGGTTTGGGTTTGTTGGGTTGTTTGTTTGTTTGTTCTTTGTTTTAGTTTGGTTTTTTTGTTCTTTTTTCTGGATACATTTATTCTGTAAAAAACCCTAAGGGTTTAAAAGTCCTCTTACTTGAAACATGCATTTTTGCTGACTAGTTTCACTTGTTTTCTGAAAGTTCCGTCAAAGCTTCCACTCATTTCGATTACATGACACCAGAGAGAAAATTTTGGTCTTGTTTTGTAGTATGTGTATGCATAGTTTCTTGCATGTTATATCACTGATATTTCCATAAATGTAATTTACCAAAATACATATGCATTTATTTTCTCATATTATAAATTAATTCCAGGGCATGTTGAGTGATCACAACATGTATAACAACATTCTCAAAAATGTATGTGGAATAAGAAACTACCATATTTTGCTTATTAAAAGGCTGGTGCTACTGAGATTAAACAAATCAGCAACAGTTTTGATACTGAATGTCATGAATGTGTATTTTTTTCAAAAAAGCTTTATTTGCCCTATTTTCCTGCTGAAAACACAGAGGTTTTAGTGGGTGTTATTTATGCTTTGTGACGAAAGATAGGTGTCTCTTTGAACTTGAGTTTTCGTTGCATGTACTGACAGATAATAATATACAGGGCAAATAGAATTAATTATAATGCCAATATGAATATTAATGCATGAACATAATCTTACATTTTTTGATAAGTATTCTTTTTCAATGCTAATAATCAGTGTCTTTTTTTCTAATGATGGGACTCCCTAATCTCTTTTCAACAGCACTCTTGCTAATCAACATGAAACAAACCACCAGCTTATTCAGAGAACAACTGTGTCTCTGTGGTCTGAACAGTAATGGAGTCTGACAACAGGTTATAAACAAAATTTTACGGAGGCACTAGGAAAGATGAGCAGCAATGCAGCCAAATGGTGGTTCACCTGATCCCTGAAAGCGAACACAGGGTCAGAAGCTATGCCATGGCTCTGGTGGACTATGAGGAACTCAATGTCAAGTCAATCGTGCAAATGAATTTTGAATGCGGATGAGAGTTATGTCACTCCTTGGCTCCACCAACATGAGTGTGAGTTGAGAGAATTACACCTTACAAGGCAGAAGCACGGACTACATGTCATCTTAGATGATGAGGGTGACATCCTGCCTACATGACAATGGGGTCAGGCTGCAAGAAAAGAGAGAGTTGCACAAATAGAACAAGCTTGCAAAAAAGACAATCCTGTAGAATTTCCAGCAGCTTTCTGCTTCTCCTGTATTGTCAAGATTAGATCTGAAGGCACATTGTCTAAAGCTCCAATAGATATTTATCTAAAAACTTTGGATGTGTTCTGTTAATTTTTCCAAACAATATCCCCTGGTTCATTCATTGCTCTTTTATAGGAACTCTTTGTGAAATGAACCTGCCACTTGCCAAGACTTGTCAGACTTCTAGACAAAATACCCATGAAGAGCAAAATTGGATATGAGCATAAAATTTACTGAATAGCAAAAAATTTTCTGAACACAATGTTTATGAGAATTAATAAATAATATTTTTCCCCATTTAATTTCAAACCAAGTGTTGTATGTAGAAAAGGTATTCTAATTACCTACTGGTGTACTTTTATTTTGCTGGCAGTGGGAATGTGATTCTTCAATAAAAGCAAAAATATCTGTAGTTTGTGATTATGCCTCCTCAAAGAGTCATAATCTGTTTTTCTGTTTATTGCTCTCTGACTGACTGAACAAAACAATACACATCAGCTATTTATACTTTAAAAGCCCTTTCTCATTACACTGTGCTGGACTTGAGGCTCTCTGTTCATCTGATTTACCTTCACCTTTAGTCAGGGTGTAGAACTGGACCAGAACTCTAGTTGCAATCTTATTAGAGCCAAGCAGAGCAGAAAGATTAACTTACACACCTTATGCACAGAACTTCTGTTTCTACAACTCAAGACAGCAGAACATCATGTTATACATGATGTACATGGTGTACATACTCAGTATGTACACATACATATACATGATTACATGGTGTACATACTCAGTACACCACCTGCAGAAGGTTGCACAGGGCTGCATCCATGTGGGTTTTCAGTATCTCCAGGGAAGGCGAATCCACAACCTTTATGGGCAGCCTGGTTCAGTGCTCTGTTACCTTTGCAATAAACAAATTGTCCCTCATATTCAGATGGAACTTCAAGTGTTTCCATTTGTACCAATTGTACCTAGTCCTGAACTTCTAAATATTCTTTGTTAACTATCATGTTTGTTTGTTTTCTGATCACTTCCCCAGTTTGTATTTCAGCATTCAAATCTTTCATGAAAAGCCATGAATGTAAAACAAATGAGAAAACTTCTGCAGAACCTGCCTGAATACTACCTTCTGATTTGATAGCAAATCACTGTTTAAGACTTTTTGGGCACATCTGATAAATTTGCACATCTTTAATACTTATCATCTTAATCTTATCTTTTGCTTATAAGTGCCACATAAAGCAGCTTCAAAAGCTTTTGTAAATTCAAAATATCTAACATATACATTTCTTCTCCTTTATCTGTAAGACTGTTTTCCTCTCACAAAAAGGAAATTAGATTATTCTGACAAGCTTTGTTCCCAAGGAAATTGTGCTTGCATTTAGTCTACTTTTACATTATCTCTAGGTGCTTATAAATTGTTTGAATATTTGTTCCAGCTTTTTACAAAAGGCACTAAATCTAACTCACACATAATTCTCAATTCCTAGTTTTTCACCTTTTTGAAGATGAGAACTGTGATTTTCCTTTTTTCCCAGCTCTCCAAAACTTCATAGCCTTTCATAAAGTCTATATAGTTTCATCAAGTCTTTAAAGTTTTCTGAGTAAAATTCAATTGGACTATCCAACTATAAAACTTCTAACTTACATTAGAGCTCTTTAATGTACTTTTCCTTTCTCCAGACTGAATCTTTACCCCTTTCTTGTTGATTATGTGTCAGCTCAGACAATCCTTTTAGCAATATCTGAAGCTAAAAAGAACATTAAACATTTCAGCTTTCTTGGTATCATAATCAGTTCTTCCTTCTGTTCAGCATTTCCCTTTGTCTTCATCTTGATACTAACCTGCTTACTGAATGTCTTCCTGTTGTTCTTTATAACTCTTGCCAGTTGTGTCTTATTTTACATCTTGGTCTTTTATAAATTTTTTTCCACACATTTTGTCCTTTACAATTTGACCTCTTTTTCTGTGTTCCATATACTCCCTTCATGCAATTAAAATTCTTGAAGAGTCAATACTTCACCCAAGCTGTGTTTTGTTTCTAAACTTCCTATCCTTTCAGTGTTTGTGGTCTGTGATTATGCTTTTAATATAGTTTCCTCATTAAGCTGACAAATTTCTTATTCTTTAGACTTGTTTCTCACAGAATGTAAGTTCCCAAAACTCTTAATCATTGCTCTAATAAATTTGCATGTTTAAGGTTTATTTAATCTAATGTCTGAAAGTCAGGAGTTTTCCCCAGGGGAAATCTATAAAAGCAGTTGAAAGCATTTTAGCTTTCCCTGTTCTGTGGGTTTTGACCTATTTCCCACAACTACCTAGGCATTTTCATATAGCAAATCCCCTGCTATTGAACGACATACCCTGGATCTCTCCTGCTCTCTTGCTGTGACACATTGTAATTTGTTATTACCATTGTTACTGGTCTTTTTTTTTTTTCCTAAGGGACTAAAAATAATCTTGGGGGTTGGAGTTATGAAGAAATATGTGAAGGAAATGCTTTGAGAAACTTACCTATTATGTACTTAGTTGTAATTCTCCAGGGATATTGACATTAGGGCCAATAAATCTTCATTAGTTCCTGTATCTTCAATGTTAAATAAATGTGTGCAAAGGCTAATTTTCTTTGTATCTTTCATTAAAATTACCATTCAAATTTTTACCTTCATATCAAATACTTGTACAAAGTAGTCTACTATCTAATGAGTTATTCAGCATTTGTTAACCAATTATTTGTGCTAAACCAGAGAACTATAATTTGTTCCTTTTATAAGTTTCCTTTATCCTCTCTCTCAGAAGATAACTAGAAAATAAAAAGAAGCTCAGGAAAACAAAACTTTCTGATGAAATGTGAAAAATGTAAATTCTGTGTAGCTGATATCAGGGGTAGCTGCTACCTGTACTTTTGCTGCAGTCGGATTCGTACTGTGTCTTTCTTGACTGAGAGACAGAGAAAAGGAAAAACCAAATATATGAAATATAGCTTCAATAAAATGAAATAACAGTTGAAGGTCTTTTTACCCAATTCAGAAATATCCAACCCAAAATGCAACATATACTTAATGGAGAAATTGTACTCATTATCAGATAGGCATATGGCTTATTTCAAATCTATTTGTAGAGAATGGATACTGCCACAGAGAGTTAATCACATATGATCCCATAATGTAATATGAATCACAATAACAATCCTAAAGAGCCATTATGGTAAGAGCAGTGAAATGGAACTTGAAATAAACAGTGCAATGAGTGCATATCAGTTAGCTTTAAAGGATAGGAGCTTTCGGGTAGAGGAAAGCATCAAATACAGTATCTATTAAAGGACTATTAAACATGAATATAAAAAGTGTCCCTAAAGCCAAGTGCAACTATTTGCCATATGAGTGGGAAAAAACAAATTCATAGCTTTGTTGCCATAGGCAAAGTTCCTATTAATTTCCTAAGTCTCTCCTCTGTAGGATTCTTAGGCATCTAATAACATAGTTGAACTCAAATTGCAAACCTTACTTGCAGACACTCCTCTGTCCCTATTCTGTGCATATTGTCACTAAACTTTTTCATCATGCCTTCCCACTGTGAAATCTGTTCGTATTTTAGAAGTGGCCTAAGTGTTCCACTGTTACTGGAGATGAGGGATAGTCTGTCAGAAAGAAATACAGACAGTGAGAATCCATCATCCCCACTTGAAAAAGTTTTTTTTAAAAGAGTGTATCTCTTCATCAGGGAGTGTAGGGTAGACATGGAATGGCTTTCTTATTGCTGCCAACACAATAAGTACAAGCACAAAACCTCAAGGGCACTTGGGGGTACTTGAGGGCACTCAAATTCATCCTTTCCATTTAAATGATTGTCTTATATTTCAGCTGGTCCTCCACCCAAGTAAATGAATCTTACGTTGCAGCACAGAGACATTTCCACAGAGACATCTTTAAGTGAGTGAGAAAGGGAACCAAGGGAATATATTTGTGAAGAATACCTGATACTGAATATGGATTAGTAAGTAGAAGAATACTCTCTGTCTGCTGCATTCATGCTTCTGTCTTCACAGATATTTTATACAAGTAGCTTGATTAAAACTGTTGTGCAGTAAACTGATCCATATTAGTCATGTTAGAAAACAAAGGCAAGTAAATTTATCTTCAAAATGTTATTCATTCTTACAGAGGACATTAGGGAGTCATCAGTCTGCAATCAACAACACTGTGATCTGATTTGTTCCATTGTGTTGTGACCCTGTATCTTCTTTTGGTGAACTTTCACAGGACCTTCTGGTACAAAATAGGAACAAGTTTCTTATACACAAAGCTGCATTTAAGTGAAACCTTTTAGGTATGATTTCTTTGATAAATTAAATAGTCATAAAAAAAAGGAAGTTTCTTTAACAAAAGTGTTTTCTTATTAAAATATCAGTTTCATGAAATTATTTACCTTGAAAAATAAAATAAAAGATAAACATTTCTTTTCTGACTCACACTCCATGACTGCAATACATATTATGGAGATAATATTAAGATATGCCTCATTTTTGGCTGACCAAATTGTACATAATTTTAAAGGGATATCAGAAACCTATATTTATCCACATGTTCACTTAGCCTCTGAAAATACTCAAAGCAGACTTCAGGTAAAATATTGAAACATGTATGTTCTTCACAGCAACAGATATATAGAACAGGAGAATAAATAACACACAAAATTGTGACTATATATATGATATACTTTGACTCAGGAAAATAGACCTGCCTAAAATACACAGCTCAATTTTGAGATCCAGCTGTGAAAATATTTCACCCATGTCCAACAGTGGTTTGGTTTCCAAGGTGTTCTCCCTCTCTCAGATCAGACAGATGTGTATAGGTAGCATGCGGCATGTAAGCATGGAAAAAAGAGAAAAGGAAAACTATTGTAATTTATATATAAGTTTGATGCAAACTATGTGATGATAATTCACCTCTTTAGTGAAAGTTCACTACTTTATCTTCAAAAGGGATTGCGGTTTCATTCAGAAAGGAGTCAATATTCTGACTTTCACCACATGTTATCAAAACCATTGTTGTCTGGATGCAAGAAAATGTCTAATGAAAAACTAGGCTTCTTAGAAATTGTCATACTACCTAAAAGACCCATACATATTACCAGTCGGTGGAAACACTTTCAGCTATGTTTATCCAATTTATTATCTGTATATACATTGGGAAAACATAATTCACTTGCTGTGTTTCCATTGGCTATAAAAGCAGCTAAAGATTAAACATTTATGTTGCCCTAATCTAGATTAAATAATTTTAGTTTAGAGTACAAATGAATTACTCAGTTAATATCAGTTAACTATCTATGTAAACAAAAGAAAACTTCTGCTTATGTGTTGCAAAGAGTGAAAAGAAATTAAAAAGTAGAATATGTGACCCAAGTAAGATTCAAGATCTGAGGCCCTTCCCAGGGCCACACACACTCAGCCCCATGAAGACAAAACTGTAGCCCACAAAGACACCAAGAGAACAATCCATAGGTTTTGTACTGGAACTAGCTTGTGGAATGTTGGAACCATTTTTTGTAACACATTAGCAGTTCAGGTATGTTAACAGCCAAGTTGTCCACAAAAAATTTCTTCCAGCCATTCATATATCACCTGCCAGCCTCTTGGGGTTTGGGATGTGACTGGATTATGAAGTTTCTAGTGTTTTGTTTTATTTGGAGACTGTATTTTGAGATGTTTATTCCTAATTCCATTTTCTCCTGGGGAAGGTAAAACATTAAAATCATTTTTACACCAGTATTTCTGGCAAGGTATGCTCAGAACTCAGCTTCCCTCACATAATTCTAAGATAACTCCACTGTTCTTCACAGCTTTATTATGTACCTAATCAAATTGTCTATTAACTAAATGAAATGAAACAATGAGCCCAAATCTCCTCTATATTCCCTGTACTGCCATGTAACCATAATACATAGTAATTGCTATCATATTTGATGAAACAGCCTAAAATTATCCATATAGTATATATCATTGTTGAAACCAAAGCACTTTACAGCTTAGTGCCAAAGGGACAGGGAGAGTTGCCCTGGCAAGCTGCACAGCAGTGAGGGGTTTGAGACTGAAAGGTCTGCACAAAGGTGGAAAGGGTTTAAGGAACCTAAGGAACACCTCTTAGAACCCCTGCAGCTGGACCTTATTTTTATCTCAGAGAAGTTTTTGTGGCTCCTTAAAAAATAGGCACTTCATCTGCAGCATGGAATGGAAGTATGGGCCTGGAAACAAACTGAGCCACAAAAATATATGACACAGAAATTAATTTTATGTTATTGATTCCTAAACATCATGTAGTCATTTCACATCACTTGAAAGCTAAACGTGCAATTTAAGATTCTTATCGTGCTGGTTGACAAAACCAGTCAACAAAGACACATGAAACAGTGTCTCCAGAAAACAGTAGAAAGCAAATTATTCTATCTGGCTTCATATCTGTGTTCAAAACAGAGGTACTGGAATGAATGTAGCTCTTAGACTTTGTTGCCAATTAAATAAGCTTAGATGAATACTTTCCTTCTTTATTGGTTAAGGGGAGCTAAAGATAAATTAGATAAATCCCAGCACGCAACTGAAATGTAATGGGAACTGGAGCAATTTTTTTTTTTTTCCAAACTTTTAATTCTTATTCTTACACCACGATGCTCTTTAAAAGCTACATCATTCTAGGGAAATTTGATTTTCCATTTTTCCTAAGCTAATCACCTGCTCAAAATACAAGAAAAACCCTCCATCTTTTCCGCAGTCCAGGAATTCACTAAAGGGAGGGTGGAAGACCACAGCCTAACAGGTCATCTTCCAGATTTTCAACACAGGCTGCTGTGTTGGAAAAGAAGCAGCCCCTTCCAAAATGTCAAAAACAGACAAGGTAGAAGGGCAGCTTGGATGAACAGGGATCTTTTAAAACTTAGGTAAAAAAATAGAAGGTATATGGCCAATGGAGGCAGGTGACATGGGGGGAATGCAGAGATGCTGCCCATCACTGTAGGGAGATTTGGAGATTTGTGTGACCAAAGCTCAACTGGAGTGGAAGCTGCCTAGAAATCTGTGGGACAATAAAAAGATTTAAGATAAAGTCTCCTGGATGATCTGATATATGTTTGAATGTGCTACAAGTTTATCACAGAGGAATGAAAAATGGAAAATAACTTTTTAGGTCATATAGTCCACACCTTGCTGTTACAGTATTTCAAATTTACAGGGTTGGGGTGTTTTCTGTGATTTTTGCTAACTCCAAAATCCCTGGTGTTGATTTCATGTTGCTTATGTAATATGTTTAAATATACAGTGTATATACAGACACATTTAAACAAACATATGGGGGATTTCAGCATGATGAATTCCTGCTAGTGTATTTGGCAGATCTCTTCTCCTCCTACATTCAGGCTGTTCTATATAAGGGCCTTAAATCTCTTCTCAATACAGTAAGTTATACCAACATCATCTTGCATTACTGAAATTTAAATTCCTCTTTCAGTTTCTCTTTCAGGTGTGTATGATTTCTCCTTCTAATGCACATATAAAGTGTCTCAGCTTCTCTCCCATGTTTTGTCTCACCTCTTGCCCAACACACAGAGAAACACTCACTCTCCTAACAGATTTTTCAGTTGCCTGAGATTTTTCAAAGCTCTGTTGCCGCAGAAATGCTCCTTCATTCACCCCAAGTTTTGTGGGTTAATTTAGTACCAGCTTAACCTACTTTTCATCTAAAGAAATGGTCAGAAACTGAGGTGCCTAGACATTAAGTGGGTAGCCAGGGAAACCTCTGAGAGGAAGGAAAAGAAATGGAGTGGACTCACTGGTGCATAGCTTTGAAGAGCCAGAAAAATGGTTTTGGATATTGACTGGGAGTTTTCCTCACAGTCATTAGTTCCAAATGAGGAGCAGCATCAAGATATTGTTTCCCTCACAAAAATTGCAAGAGGTCTCTAGATATCATATTAAATGAACATTTTTGAGTTCTCTTTAAAACAATGTTGCAATTCAGACACAAAATTCTGAAAGGAGCAGATACATGGATCAGCTGATCATCATGAATGATAATTCATGAGCAAACAGAGCAAGTTTGAGACGTCCTGTGAGACGTCTTCCATTGGTATTTATATCAATATACAGACAAAATTATGACAGTCACTCTACTGTCCTATAATTAAAAAAAAAAAAAAGTATGTTCATCTTTGCTTATTTAAATTGCCTTAGTCAAAGTCAATATGATAAGCAAATGCATTCCATGATGAGTAGGATTTGCACATTCTGAATTGTGATCAGATAAGAACATCAACAATTTCTGAAGTACTGAGGAAATACATTTAATAAAACATGCTGTGTTGCCAAACTAAAGCATGAACAGGGACAGAAACCAAGATTATAAAGGTTAACAGTTAGAATTATTTACATATTTATAACATTCATTAAAAAATACACTAAATTCAATTGTTTTTAGGACATAACTGCTTCATGGATTCCAGTTTGGCCCTGACAATACTCAACAATAATATTTTTATTGCTCATAGTGCCCATCAATTAAAATGTACCTGCTGCCTAGTTGGATTTCAAATACCAAAGAAAAGAGCATACCAATTTTTTTTTCTCAGTTTAATGTAATTCATACATAACTGATTAGCAAAATTTGTCCTGAATTACAGTTGTGGGCCAGGAAATATAGTTTCTAATAATTTAATTAGCTGGAAATATAAGCACTCAGGTAAAATTAGACACCCTTGAAAATTTCCCTATTGCATTACTTGGGACTAAAAAGTGGTTTTTTACCTTTTCTTATTCAAACAAATATTGCAATCATTGTTCCCATTTAAATATAGATGTAAACTGTAAAACATGCAAAACCCAATTTTATTCTTATTGTAATACCACAGACTGAGAGTTAAGTATAAAATATCTTTATATGTATGCACATGAATATGTGTTCTTGAATATATATGTATATGTGTGTCTATATAGTGTAAAATTACAAACTGAATAAATGAGAAACTGAAAATTGCAAATATTATATTCAGTTGCTGCCTGCTTCCTGAAGATAGTCACCTTGCAATAGAAGGCTAACCAGGCTCCTCTGCTGTAAACATCTGCTTTTATTAGTTAAGCTCATCAACAGAAGTTAGGTGCAATTAATGTATGCAGCTTTAATGAAACATACAAAACAGCAATTATAGCCATAATTATAATATAATTAAATTGCAATCATATAATCAAAGTTAGCTGCATAAAAACTTTGCCTTTGAAACAACTCAAAAGAACATTGTACCTTTTTTTACAGTCTTGTATCTAGCTCTTTGTGCCTTTTTCTCCCAAGTATATAGACAGACAATAGTATAAATTTAATAGGAAAGAACAACAACATACAAAACTTACGTATTTTACTTGACAGCTTTGCATGGGTTTTCAGTGCATTTAATTTTTACTGAGCAAAAACCTACCCAAGTGCAGATACGTTTATATCAGTGGCCTTGTCAAATTTCATTAGGAAAGCAAGTTTGGATCTGGTCAACACCGAGGCAGCAGAGCTCCAAGGATACATCATGTGTTGCAAGAAATGATATTAGAGGTCCCGTACATAGTGTCTGCTAAGTAGGTCTCACAACAATGTTAAGTTGCACTGTGATATCTAGATGCTGTCATTGGAGGATATGATGGGATATCTACTGCCATTTATGGATACCAAACATGGTATAACAGTACTTTATAAAAGACAAGAAAGAAAAACACCTAAAACTCAAAGGTCAGCATGTCTATAAGGAAAACTGTTTTTTTATTCCAAGTGTTTGGGTGATGATCTATTCTCCTTCCTGCCTAGTGACCTGTCCACCCATTTGTGTCTTCTCTGTTCCTGAAGATGAAAACAAATATGATAATGATATGGCCCATTCCTTTCAAAAAAATGGGCATTTGTTTTTGTTTTGGTTTTTATCTCCTCCCACCCTATACAAGGAAAAAAATATTTAAATGGCAATGTCATCTTGTGAGTATCTCTCTCAAATACACAGGTCTGGGTCTTTTTCATTTGCTAACTAGATGCAGTTAGAAAATGCCTGACAAACCTTTTACTTCTTCAGATCATAATGTTTTTTTAAAAACAGAACACAATAAAGTTAGACATCTTTGATTCCAGGGCTGTTTGGGTATTATTAAGTCATATATTTTCTTCATAGGTCTACTTTGGATATAGAGTGGAAATAAAATCTCATATGTTTTGTCTCGTTTATTTATCTTTTGAATATTTTCTTCTTTGGTTTTTTTTCTTTTCTGTTCTCTCAACTTACTGCTGAGAGTCACAGATTCTAGCTTTGAAGGCAATTTTTATTTTAGTTAAACAAGAAAACAGAATAAATATTAGATTTTTTATGGCTTTGTACTTTTACTTGAATGAAAGCTATGAGCTGAAACAGGAAGAAAAGCAAGCTTTGCATAATAAATGTTGGTTTATATCAGGTTTGAAAGCCAGAAAATCACCAAGTCTTCTTTTACTGTCAAGAATTTAAGTAAGAAGACATTTACAGAAAGTTATAATCCAATAGCAAATTTCAGGAAAATGTGGTCTCACAGAACTCTTCAAACCTTTTTTCTCAAGTGTTCCTGTCATAGAGAGCTTTGGTGAAAATACAAGACAAGTTACAGAGTTAAAACACCCGGATGGGATTCATGACCCCCATCTTCTACATTTATTTTTTCACCCTATCCCATTTAACTTTAAAACTACACTAATAAAACTTCTATTTCTGGATGTTCCTTCCATGTATTAGATTTTTATGTGTACAATTTATAAACCAGGAGCAGATGCAAATAATTTGCAATTAAACACGCTGAAGATGAGTGTAGGGGTGAGACATTGGATTAATTTGCAGGTTAAAGATCCTTATGTTTTTTTGTTTTGGCTGTGGAGTATTTTTGGATACCCCAAAGCCCAAAGCCCAGAGGGATACCCATGCTGGAAGAGTTTGTTCCTGAAGGACTGTGGCCTCTTGAAGGGATCCACATTGCAGCAGTTCACTAAGAACTGCAACTATGGGAAGGACTCACACTGGAGAAGCTCATAGAGCATTGCTTCCTGTGGGAGAAGCCCCACACTGGAGCAGGTGGAGAGTGGGAAAACTCCTCCCCCCAAAGAGGAAGGAGCAGCAGAGAAAAGTGTGGTGAAGTGACCAGAGTCCTTATTACCCATCCCCCTGTACCACTATGCAGCAAAGAGGCAGATTAAATCCTGAGTGATGTTCAGCCTTGGAATGAGGAATAGTTGGGTGGAAGGTGTTATAGGATTTGTTTTTATTTCTCACTATCCTACTCTGATTTCATTGGCAATAAATTAAAGTAATTTTCTCAAGTCAATACTCTTTGGTCTGTGGTGGTAATTGTTGAGTGATCTCTCCTGGTCCTTTTCACATGAGACTCTTGGGGTTTTTTCTTCCCCTGTCAGGCTGAGGAGAGGAGCAGCTTTACCAGGCATTTGGCAAATAGCCAAGGTCTTCTCACAACTATAGTTTTTATTACTCTCTAAAACTATTTTTTTTGGTGTCTTGGCATGCAAATCTGTACTACTGACAAAAAATTTGTTATTCTGACCAAAACTTGCTATTCTGATACAAATCTCCGTGTAGTGAACATTTTCTCTGTGATACGTCAAAATTGTAAGGATATTCTCCTTGTAAATGGATCATCTAAATACTACAGTGAAACATTAAAGAAGCATGAAGCAATGAGCTAACAATGATTTGCTGATTTTTCCCTGAACAGCATCTTACTATTGTAGTTCCATTTTGCCTTTTTATTTATTCATAACTGAATTACCAAAGATATTAAACTAAAGTGAGAAGTAAAATGGATATCTAGTCACATGAGGCATCATCTCTAACTACCAGTGACCCCTGTGATTTTGGCATCTTTGATTCATAGATCTTACTTACCTGTGAAAATTTTGAGTTACCCTCATCCCAAAGGTATCCTTTAAATAATGCAGAAAGTATTTTCAAGCTGATAGTTTCTTTGACTTAAGAACATCCTGTATTTGCAGTACTAAGCCGGTGCTCTGTGAACAAACAAAAACATCATGTTGTTCTTCAGTCTGCAAATGGGAAACTAAAGCAATGAGGTTTTGACTGTTTTTTTTTCAAAGTAGTACATACCAACCCATGTACATGTCCTGTCTTGACACCCCATATCATCTGCTAGGTCTCTTGTTCTCTTAGATTGTAGAAAAAAAAAAATCAGATTTTTGAAGTTGCCTATATATAATATTTAACTGATTTTAAGACAAATTATTACAAAATGAAACTGAAAATGAGTAGTTTTAGATTAGATGTTCGAAATAAATTCTTTACAGTGAAGATGGTGGAGCAGGAACAGGTTGCTCAGAGCTGTGGATGCCCCATCCCTGGAAATGCTCGAGGCCAGGTTGGATGGTCTAGTGAAAGGTGTCCCTGAACGTGTCAGGAAGGTTAGAACTAGATAATCTTTAAGATTGTTTCCAATTTAGGTCATTCTGCAATTCCATAATTCTACAATCCTATTAAATTTATTTACAAGAAGAAATTATACGTGATGCACAGTTTGCACTAGCATGACTTTTGCAAAACAGTGATAAATTATCCTTACAAATGCTTTGTATGTGAAGGCAAAATAAATCATTTCAAAAGGCAGTGAGTTTGTGCATGCCATTTCTTACAGGACCTGATATGTGAAGAGTTTTTTGGGAAAGGGCCTTTCTGTTATCATCTGCTGATATAACCAACTATTAATAGAGACCAACCACAAAAGCAAAAATTCATAAATGTGCACAGGATGTTGCTTACTGCCCAATAAAATCAGCATTTCACATGTGGTGTCTATATAATTCATTGCTAATCCAAAATGTTGTGTGAAGCAATCATTTTAAAAGCAGAGTATAAATACCAATGAAGTCACAAGAGCAAATGCTGAATAATTCTGGTTTCAGACTAAAAGAAATTAGCAGAATAAAGTGGTGTTTGAGTAAAATTGCATTAAGTTTATTTTCTGCTTAGTTTTATAATTTTCATAGGCTAGACAGTTCTAATGACACCTTTTATTTCTTTAAACATAGTGCAACAATGCAAGATTCCTGGCCAATTTCAAGATACTAGTTCATAAAGAAAGTCTGATATCCTAATACTTTTCTGCTAGGAGTCAAGGAGTAGATCTACACTTGTTCTGGAAGACAATAATATGAACTGTTCCCAAAAGGAGAAAAAAGGCATTAAAATAGAAACAGCAGAAAACAAATGATCAAACAAAAATTTGGACTGTTATATGCCTAGTTAGATTAAAAATATATTTTCTGCATACAGTGTGTAAAGGCACAGAGATCGGGTTTGATATTGATTGCTGCTCTTGAAAATGTAGGCTACGATGTACTCCTAAAATAGACTTGGGGGATGACTTTTATGAAATAAACTTTTCTCAGGTCTTGCAAAATTCTTATTTGATGTTTTTTCCCTCAGATGCTCAAGCTGTTGAAGCTTTATTCAATCAACCCAAACAACCATTCACTTTCCTGAACATTAATATGTAGTACTATCCAGTATGCCCTAGAGTATCCCTTGTGGTTTCTTCTGCGACTTAAGAAGGACACAGCAGTACCAACGTCTCACATCATACCTAGCAGCTCTATGTGAATTCTTTTAATATCCTAGGACATCTCATGCAGCACTAGATGCTTGCCTGTTTTGGAGAAATGCATCCTCTTTTAATGTCTTTCACAGTTTTCTTTTAGTGACAACAAAATTTGTGTTGGTTACTCATGGGTAATGAGTATTTTCTTGAAAATTCATGAGGATGAATTTTTTCAGTCTCTATCTATTTCTTCACTGGATAGATGGCAGAGAGGAGGTGCTGAGCATCATAGACACATGAAGACTGAATTACCATACATTTTCAGGGGAAGTTTCCCTTCTTAGTTTGATTTTTGTTTGTTTACTTGGTTGGGGCGGGGGTTTTTTTGGTGTTTTTTTTGCTAATCTAATTTTCCAGAATCAAAAATAACAGAGTTCTGTAGCAATAATTACTCTTCCAGGCAATATTAGCAGTAACATGTTCCAGCATGGGGTGAAATTTCCCCAGTATATTTCACCGTGCTTTCTGTGCTTTCTGAACACACTTTTGCTACCTAATGTTCTATTTTAATGCAATATTTTCTTTTTAAATGTAAAGGAAAATATAAGAAAAAGCGGGCTCAAATGAATCCATCTGAGGGCTGTAATAGCCTCACAGCAGATTCTGACCTCTCTTCCCTGCAAGGCCTAGGTCAGGTAAGTATCTGGTGTTAGGTAAAATTTGTTTAGGACCCGGGGTTCCTTTCTCTGTTGCTTAAAATTTCATACCCTTTTATGTGAAACTTCTCATTTTCTCTGCACAAGGGCAAACCTCAGGAAATCAAATAAAATGGAATATATAACAGGAAAGAAATACAAGGTTATTTTCCCTGAAATTTGAAGTCTGCATTGTCCCGATTTTTAACTCAAAGTCTTTAATTGGAAAGGTATAAATAAGCCTTTGTCTTCAAATTTAAAGCATGCTGGTGGAAAAAAGCACTCAGAAATCTGCTTAATTTATAGACACATGATTTAGTTTTCACTGTAGGCGAATGGTAGAAAGGTAATAAAATAACATATCCTTTATCTCTACCACCAACACACAAGTTCAATAAGAAAGAGATTCATTTTGCAATGTTGTTTTTCAAGTGTTACATAGTCTTTACAGCCAATAAGTAGCAATCTTTTTCCCCATGCTAGAAACTCCAGTATTACTATAACATATATATTCATCTAGAAAAATAATAATATTTTTTTTAAAAAGAAGAAAGAGGTGAGGAGGTGTTCCAGATACCAGAGCAGAAGGTCTCTTTGCAGGTTTTTGTCAAGACCATGTTGAAGAAGGTTTTTGCTTTTGCAGTATGTGAACTGTGATGGAGCAGACTGAGGCTTATGGAGGCCCCCATTTTGGAGCTGGTGGATAGGTCCTGGAGGAAGCTAAAGCCCATGGACACCCCACATCATACCAGGGAGAAAGTCTGAGGAAGAGGGAGCTGCAGAGAGGAGTTGTTATGGAGTAATCACAAACCCCATTCCCTATCTGCCTGCATTGCTCTCTGGGGGGGGGTAAAGGGGTAAAGCTGAGCTTCAGAAAAAGTGCAAGTAGTGGTTTTTTTTATCTTTGTTTTTCACCATAATACCATGTTTTATGGCAATGAATAAATTTTGTCCAAATCATAGGACCATAGAATCATAGGATAGTTTTGGTGGAAAGATACCTTAAAATCATCTAGTTCCAAACCCCATGCTGTGGGCAGGGCACCTTCCTCTAAAGCTGCTCAGAGGGCCATCCAGCCTGGCACTGAACACTTCCAGGGATTAAGCTCCTCTTGGCAATCTGTTCCACTGCCTCCCCATCCTCAAAGTAATGAATTTCTTCCTAATATCTCATCTAAACCTATTCTATTTCAGTTTATACCATTGCCCCTAGTCCTACCACTACATGCTCTTGTAAAAAGTCCCTCTCCAGTGCCTTGTAGGCCTCCTTTAGGCAAGGAGGTTGCTTAAAAGGTGTGTCTGGAGTCTTCTGTTCCCCAGGCTGAACTTCAGCTCTCTTTACAGAGGTGCTCCAGCCTTCTGATCATCTTTGTGATTGTCCTCTGGATGTGCTCCAACAGATCCACACTCTTCTTATATCAGGAGCCCCAGGGATGGATGCAGCATTCCAGGTGGGGTCACACAAAGGCAGAGCAGGGGGGCAAAATCACCTCCCTCCACCTGTCAGCCACACTGCTTTTGACACAGCTTTTTGGTGGTTGGCTTTCTGGGCTGTGAGCACGCATTGTTGGGTGATACAAAATTTATTCAGTCCAGTCTGTTTTGCCTGCAATGATAACTGGTGAATGATTTCTTTTTCTTCAGGTTTCTTTATGTTCACAAAATTATTCATCCTATTTTATCTCCCTGTCCTATGTGGGAGGGGCTGTGAGAGAACAGTTCTGTGTCCCTGGCAGCCAGCCAAGGTCAACCTACCACACAGATGGTGAGAACTGGATGACCACCTCCTCCAGCAGGACTCCTGCCCGGTGCCCTGTGGTCTGTGCTCAGGCAGAGGGATGCAGCTGCCACTTTGCTGTTTGCAGCTTCAACCGGTAGCAAAGCTGAGCACACAGAGACAGCGGAACAGACACACAGAGGGCACGGACACAGACAAGAACAGAGAAGGTGCTGCTCCAGCATGCCCCCCATTCAGGACTCCCACCAGGCACAGGCAGCAGGGACACGTCCCCTCCTCCTCTTCTGCTGCAGAGGCAGAGGGTGACAAGTGCAGCACACACCCCACTCTTCCTGGGTTCACAAGCACACACACACTGGCAGATCCCCTGAGCACCAGCACGGTCCCTCTGCCCACCTTGCAGTCCTGCTTGGATCCTGTCATCTTGAAATTATATGCTGTTATTTTGAAGTGTCTTTTTTTGTCCATACTTATTTTATCATTGTTCCTTGACATGTAGCCTTAATCCTCAAACTGTCTAAAATGTCTGTTTGGTCTAAAATTGCCTACTGATTTCCCATTAGCTTTATCTTTATTATTACTATGGACATAACTCTCCAGATGAGTGCTAATTATGTTTGAGGACCTAATCCTGATTTTGCTATTAACAGGAATGATAAGCATGAGATAGAGAGATATTTCTGGCACCTTGATGTACAAAATCTTAAACATTTCCTGCATCACAATGGTATATTTGTTTGACTCAGATATTAATGACTTCTATTATTCAGTTATCACATTTTCAATGTGATAAATAATTTTAAAAATGAATTTTAAATCCAAATTATTTTCTTCTGAACTTTAAGGAATTTGGGTTGCTTCAGTGCTGTTACAAGCCAATGTAGGCCCAAAAACACGTGCATGACTTATAGGTCAAGTGATAAATTTCATTTAAAATGGCTGTTTGATGCTCTCATTGGTCCAGTTTTAGTAGTTTCAATATAGTCTTTATTGCTCATAAAACCATGATCACAAAGACTGGCTTTATGGCATTATTCAGCCTTAACCTCAGTCATGCAAGTACCGTTATCCATGTGTATGGAACAGTCCAAATCTCTTAAATCTGTGCCTCTCATCATACTGCTATCAGATGCAGCCATTTGCACTGGGGTGCCCAAGTAATTCAAACACAGAAAGATTCAGGTCTTTGTTGAAAAAATGTTGACATTAATATATTTAGTGAAAATTAAATTTGAATAAACTAAGGCATGAAGAAACTTTGATACTTTTAAGCATTAGGTAGGGAATCTATCACAAAATAGGCAAAATTTATGTCATTTTCAATTAACTGTAGAGAACAACTTAATGGAGACAAACAGAGCAACATCACAATGAACCCTTGACTGTTTAATTCCATCCACAGAATAAAGAAATGGGCTTACATTTTTCCTTAAGCTGACAAGAACTCCAACTATGTTAGGAAAATGCCCACAGCAAACAGTACAGGAATACTATGCCTTTAAGACTGATAATGCATTGAGATAGTCTGACATTCAAAAAAAATCCCTCAGAAATTTAGCAGAAAATATTCATAAAAATCCTAAATTGGAAATCTTGCAGGAAATTAATAATTCTCAAAGAATTTAGATAGTCATTTCAAATCATCACAGGGCTGAGAAGCTAAATGTATATAAAAGCTTCTCCAGTCTTGGGACTTCCCCCTCTTAGCTCTACATCATTATAATCTTCTCCATTACCTAATCATAAACCTATAGCATTATACTTCTTCTGTATCTCCATGAACTATCTGTGACAATTTACTTTTCCTGCTTGATAGTGAATTTCCATCATACTTAAGTCTGCAGTTAAGAGGCACATGCTAAAAATGAAATATTTATTCAATTGTAGTAAATATCTCACCATGCTCTTATAGCCTAAGAATAAAACAAAAATATTGCAACTTGTTAAAAAATAATATAGCAATAAATATTGCTTTTAAAATATTTACAACTATATGCAACTTTCTGCATCAGACAAGTAAGGCAGGCTGCGTAGGCTGTACAATTTAGTTATATTTTTAGCTTTGCCTAATAAATAATAATAACAGGATTTATTTTCATTTAAAATTTGAGATTTAAACCCACAAATGCATTTAGAAATTTTTTTCATCTAAATCAATGTAAAGCAGATCCCTAAAATAGTTACCGTCCATTTAATAAGATACGCTATCGTTATATTTGCCATTTATGTCAACTGCTGTAGAACATTAATATGCAAGATCAATATATTTTTCCATTTTTTGCTCCTGATGGAATTTTAACTGAAGGCTTAATTTTCCTTTGCAAAAATAGATTTGATGAAAGGGAGTTGGAAATGTATGAAAAAATATACCTTTTGCAATTAAATTAATTGAACACTGTTGAAAAAACCCTGATCTAAATTTAAAAAGCAAGAAAAAAAATATTACAATTATTTCTTAGTAAAGAAAATAATAAAAGAAATTTCCTGAATGAAGAATTTGGGGATAGTTTCTGAGGCCTTAGGAAGTCAGATTCTAAAAAGAATGAAAAAGGAGCAAGACACACTATTTCAAAGTTGTTTTTTTATTTCTGAGCTATTAAAAATAACCATATATATGCAGATAAATAAAACCTGGCAAATGTCACTTTCACCTTGACAATGATTATGATATTTAGAATTATTTCCGGTACAGGAAAGAGATTTGGTAATAGTCTTGCAACAATGCTGCTTAACCCCTAGTTTGTAATTCTAATCAGGATAGATTAATATTAAATGAAGCAAACACCTAAATTCCTTTTAAGGCATTGTCTCTCTGTAACTCAAAAAAGCAAAACAATAAAAGAGGAAGCCATAAGAATGTGACCAAAATTACTATGAAGTGATGACCTAAAGTGTGATCTCATTGTTCTGCCAGCAGCAGTGGAGTTGAAAAGATTTTGTCACATTCTCTAGACACATTGACTGTGAATAAAGCACATACCTTAGATAACTGAGGACCTGGTCAAGGATTAGTCCTGACATGACATAATTGACTTTGAAGGCTTGAAGAGGAATTTAGATCATTGTAGCTTAACAGGAAAAATGTCTGAGGAAATCAGATTAATAAAAGCCTGTCTTAAATGAAAGCTCACTGTTGATAAAGGATAAGTTCACCGCTATTATCTTAACATTAATCACTGTAAGTGTATCCATAAACTATCAAAACTCTTAACAAAATGTGTAATCAGTTGAATTTGAGTTTATTAGAGAAACAAAAACCGCAAGCCTTTGGAGTCTATTCAGAAATTCTGAATGGTCTAAAATAGGTATTATAGACTATGTAGTGCTTGGAATTTTTTGGAGGACTAAAAATACGATTGTGCTGAAGGAGTTATCTTATTCTTTGACAGTGTCAGTTTCTGTGCAATAACTGAACAAATATTGCAAAAAAAGAATTTTAGACAGACTTCTCACTGCAAATGCTTTCTAGAAGTAGAAGGTTTTAAATAGTCTCGGGGTGGATGTATAAACAATAGCAAGTATGGCTTCCAAGTTTTCTGTTTTCTACAGTTAACCACGCAAATCTTTCTGTTGTTTATTTGTTTGGGGGTTTTTGTTTCAGCTGCCTTTTCAGAAGTTCAATACCTTCTCTTAAATACTGCAATAATTAGTCTGAAATGCCCTTGGATTTCACTAGAAACAAATCTACAGACACGGAAAACTTGAAATGAGATGACCTCCTGAACAGAACACACAAGCTCTGATGCATCTGCACTACTGACAAGCAACCATGAAGACATGTTTACTGCCTCATGCACATCCAGTGAATGAAAGGGCTGGAAGCCGTCTTGGTACAGGTTCCTGTACAAGGGAATAATTTCAGAACTTTAGTGCTCCAATATTAATGGAGGGAAATACAGCATTAAGCAGAATAAAAAAGATGGTATAAGAATCAAGATGAACTTTCATAAAAAGACCTTGAAGTTAAACAGATGTTGATTTGCCAGGTCTGAAAAAACCTATTCTTTTCTTTATTGCTGTCCAGAATAAATATTGGTCTAGGCCATCAGTGTTTGCAGAAATATTCCAAGAGGAGGATAAAAAAAATTAAAAATCAAGCCAAAATTAATCAGACTTTCCTTCTGATTTCCCCAAAACTTAGTTCTGAAGGTGTGTGAATATCCTTTTTCCTCATGAACGATTCTTTACATAGAAAGCAATATTAATCTAACTCCTTGGAAGGAGTGAGATTGGATTAATGCACAAAAGATCTTTGCTATAGCTTTCTTGTTGCTCCATAAAGATCCTTTAGCTCTACTTGCTTGTCTCTATTTTTCCTTTATGTAGCTCATTTTTCTTGTTTTCACAGGATGATGCCTTTTTTTGGTGCTATAGCACAATGGCTAAAGCACTCAGGATGTGGGAGAACAGGTAAAGAACAAAATGTATTATGTGGCTGTGCTACATGATAATTTATTTGAATGACTCGTGCCAGAGATGATTTTTATTTAGCTTAAAACCAATTCCTGTGTCATGAATTAAAACAAAAATAAGATTGTCTTTATCGAAAGAAGGGATGTATTTCAGGAACAGAACTAACAAGAAATGTGACTTGGAACCTAATATATTACTTGGAGACTGTTTTGCAAATCTGTTAGGAGTCAGATCTTTATTGAATTTGCTTTGAAAGCTGCATGAGAAGTCATTAATACTTAAACATTAACATGGTCTAAAATTGCTAGGGTCAAGTCGAAGCAGGTAGGAACTCATTTCTAGCCTCTTGCAGTCAAATTGTAAGGGTTAAAAAAAAACCCCACTGTTTTCTTAAAATTTTGAGCTATGTTGAGTTACATAAATTATCCACATCATCCTAAGAAAAGATTGCTTTTTAAACTCAATAAATGCTCCACAGCATTTTCCAAATAATCAGCAATTTTCCCTCCTGAGTTGTCTGAAAACGACTGTGAATTCAGAGACCATCTAGCAAAATCTTGCTTAGCTGTGAAAATAAGCCTGAGGATGCTCTGCCAAGCATTGCAACAAACTAGCTAAATCATTGACTATAGCCCACAACAGAAAGGCTTCTAAATGGAAGATGATATGTGCTAGAAACCTTTCCCTGAGTATCAAAAATAGCAGCAGGACAGGGACAAACGCATAAAAGAAAAGATTTTCAAGAGCCATACTCCATCCCACAGAAGAATGAGGGCATCGTGTTATTCACTGTCTAGTGACATTTTTCAACACACCACTTGAGTTTTATTTCTGAATATTTAACTTATATTGAAATATTGCTTGAAAATAAAGAAATATGTTCTAAAATACTTCTGCTATTTTTCAATCCAATTACATTAATTAATATGTAAAAAAAAAAATCAGATATTTAGGGTCATGCAGCCATTGTTTTTGGAAGACAAAAACTATCACATATTTGAGGTTTTATGGTTTAGACCTGGCATGTTTTTTGGATTAATCTAGAATATATTGCATAACAACAGAAACCAGTAGGAATCTTTAAATTGCCTTTTTTTTTATTCCTCACAGCAGCCAAATGGTTTCCCATGGGCATCTTTATCCTGTTCCTGTTGCACTAAAAAAAAAAATTAGATGTGACCAAATAAAAAAGGAAATGCAGGTGGACATGCTTTCTTTTGTGTCTGATTCTTCTTTCTCTTCCTTGCTAAGATTTCAGAAGAGCGTTGACAGTTTACAGAGCAATGAAATCTTTACTTGTGTATTTATCAGTATTATTTTTGTGTATAGAGCTATACAAAATAACCTGTGGATGAAAAAAATCTAATCTCTAAGCTCACAAAATCTAATAATCATGCTTAATTTTAAATATAACAGTTTTTTCATTTAATTATACTGCATAATGCATCTAAATGTAAACCTTATGATTATAAGCTCTTGATCTAAACGCCTAAAAATATTTAAATGTTCATCAGTTCTAATACTCAGTTTTAGGACTTATGTAAGAGAATATAAATAATAATGAAAAATAGTTTGCTAATATGTTTATTGTATAATGCTGCATGAAGATTTAAAAAATAACAATGAAAAGCAGTAAGTTCATTTTAACTTTTGGTCCTATTAGTCATACAGAGATTTGAGAAAAATCACGATACAGCCAAAATGATGTGTCTTCTTCCTGGACATTCTGTTGTAAAGGGAAGAATATCAGTGGTTTTAGCAGATCAGAAGCAATTGCATTGAAATCTCTAAAGTAAAATGCTGAGAGGCTAGGGAATGTGACAATACTTAAGATGCAGTGTGCTTCATGACATTTACAGCCACTTCCAATTAGCAGTAGGACCCTATCCCTTCTCCTACCCTCTTTTATCCCCAATGATGAAATCTGAACATGCCACCTCTACATTTGTGTTTCTGCCCGTCTTTGAGGAAACAAACATAGCTTATCTTTTTCTTTCTTTCTTTTTCTTTTTCTTTTTCTTTCTTTATTTCTCTTTCTTTCTTTTTCTTTCTTTCTTTCTTTCTTTCTTTCTTTCTTTCTTTCT
>LTAT01000001.1:60919172-60930851 GCA_003286495.1 Chlorodrepanis virens | reverse complement strand
CTCTAACCCTAGGCGTAACCCTAACCCTAACCCTACTCACGTGAAGCAGCATAGACCCAGTGCTGCTTCCAAGGAAAAAGCTCTGGAGGCAGCTGTGTTTTGGCAGTTTTTCATATTGCTTGGGATGCGTTTGGCAGCTGCAGTGTGCCTGCAGCTCTGGGCTTCGTGGTTTGCGAGACGCTAACCCTAGGCGTAACCCTAACCCTAACCCTAGGCAGGAAAAGCAGCCTGGGGTTAGGGTTGTTTCCGAGGAAAAAGCCGTGGGGCAGCTATGTTTTTGCAGTTTTGCACATCCCTTGGGATGCCTTTGGCAGCTGCAGTGTGTCTGGAGCTCTGGGCTTTGTGGTTTGCGAGACGCTAACCCTAGCCAAAAACCATTCATCAAATTATTTGTTAAAATAGTATAGATGGTTACCTTTCCCTTTCTTAATTAGCTTTATCAGAGTTCCTTTTAGTATTAGTTCTCTAGGTGCTATTTTGTGAAATACTTGGGTATCTTAACACTCTCAATGATATTAACCTTCTATTAGCTGTCATTTTTTATTTTATTCAAATCCCACTTTCCACATCTTTAACCCTTACCTTTTCTACCAGGCAAGCTACATCCAGTTTGGAAGGGGGAAATAATATTTTTCTTTTAAATTTCTATTTCTTCTTTCTCCCCAATCCTGTCCTTTCTTTTCTTCTTTATTTATTTGAAAAAGGAATTCTAATTCTTTTCTAAAATAATTCTTGGTAAGCAATGCTTTCTATTTCCTTATGAGAGAGGGTTTATGTAGAGAAGAATATAAGTGTCATACATTCAATCTGTAGCATATGACTTGTTGGAATAAACTATTTCACACTATGTAGCATTTCATATTCCAAATAGGGCAAGGACATTTATTTATAATCAGCTTAATTGCTTATTACTCAGAAAATTCAAGTGAGCCAGTGTTCAATGTTTTAATTTTCAACACAAAATATTCACAATACATACCTAACTTATTACATTGCCTACAAAGGTAGCAATTTACGGTTTTGCCACGTATTTCATTACTGTGTGTTTGACAAGATATTTTTTTGCTATTCTGCTCTTGTCATCTGTCACTCAGTGAAAAAACTTGGCTGGAATTATATGGAATCATTGATCTTTACCTAATGTGAAGTAGGTGACATAGCTTATGGTTTCTTCAATCATTTCTTGAATGTGAAAACTTTGCCAAGTCCCTTTAGATGTGTAGGACATCAGACTGTAGATCATGGCTCTCATTTGGAAAATAAGGATATTAATTCCTAACAAGAAATTAACCGCAAAAGAAGGATTGTCCTACTACAATAAACCTGTGATTTTCCTAAGATGAACAATTAATAATACTCTTAAAGAAGAAGGAGTATTCCAAAACAAGAAGTCTTGAAAGGTATATTATGCAAATCTATATTTATAAAAGGTTGTAGAACTGAACACAGTCTTAAGGAATACCATGAAATACTTTTATTTAAATATTAATTAGCTCAAATTCTGCTTTTAGGCACAAAAGGACCTATATATTTGGGATTTATTGAGAATATACTCAAAATAGTACTAAGATTTGTATAACTTCACCAAGTTCTTGCAGTTTGCTTTAGAAATTGAGTATTTTGGAGATACAATTTTTTTCTGTACCTAAATATGTCAAGATGGGTTTAAAAAACTTGCACCACATATTTCTTTTAATTTAATTGCTTTATCTTAGCATAAAAGCTGTCACACTTGAACTTTTATGTTATTGTAGTAGATATGAATTGGGTTTATAGCAATATGAAGTCAAGACCTGATTTAAAATAAGAGCAGGAGAATAAAACCTCAGTTTTCAAATATCTAGAAAGTGTGGAAGATGGTGCATTTGATAAACTTCACTACTGTTGCCATGATTTCTAACACTCATTTTATATCTATATATAGAGAGATATATCTATATCTAAATATATTTATATTTATAATAAATGCAATTTTTGTGTAAATTTTGTTTTATATTTCATTGATAAAGAAGCTTTTGATGTCCAGATTTTCTGTAAGTCAAGAAAAGTTCTAACAGTACTTCCAAAACCAGCAGTTTTTGCAACGTACTTGAAAGGATTCTGAATATGGTATCTGAATAACACACTGACTCATTAACACTGGTTTTTAGTTAGTGTTACAGCACTGGGGAGACCACAGAATAAGAAGAAAGCTAATGCTGGATTAACACCAACAAAACAGAATGACTTTTTGTCAGCGAATATCAGCCCTGGCTAATATTTAACTAATAAAGAATTAAAGCCATGTAATTTACGCTACTGAATATTGGTAACTGATTTTTTGTCTTTCTTCGAAGGACTTCAGATGTGGTATGCAAAATATCATTCATTTTGGATTCTGCAAGGAATATTACTCATTAACAAGCAAATATGATCACTATGATCTTATCCCTATGTGGCGTGTTAAATGGATTAAGAACTTGCCAACCCATAGATCTTAACCTGATGATATTTGACACTGACAAGCAGAGGGAAATGGGAGAGGAGTGGGATTTCACATGGGTTGGTACTGGTGTGACTGTCTCAGAAGTTTCTGCTCATTCCCTAATCAAAAAAAGGGAATGTAGTTGTGAGCTTGTCTCCAGATATGAAGAATCAAAGAGGTACCATATATGAAGAGACCCCTAGTGCTCTGATTTCAGAAGAAAAATACAGACACATCTGACCAAAGCCATTTTTATTTTTTTCCAGAAGAATACTTTAATTCAGACAGTAAAATATTCTGCAAAGTTCTTTTCTGAAGCTTATAATATCATATTGAGAAATCATTAGGCATATAATGGATATTGGACATAAAAATACTGATTTCAAAAAGTCAAAGGGTTTAAAGTCTACAGTGATAGCTGTAGGAGATGGTTTTCACACAGAACAATTTCACATTAGCCACAGATTCAGATACAAAATACAGAATACAGAGAAGAAAAAGGAGAATAAATTTCTAACATGACCACGAAAAATACAGTGAAGGAAGAGGGAACATGTACAGAGATGTTATTAAAGTTGGTGTGAGAGATGGAAGAAATTATTACTGGCTTAAAACAACTGAAGTTTGTGTGTGCGTGGTGGGGTGGGCCATGACAAGCTCTGCAAAGACTGTCATGGTGCACTGCTCCACAGCCTGCCCTTGGACACTCTAGTCCAGCCCAGAATGGCTGTCAGCCCCTGGCACACCAGAAGGACTACCTGGAGAGCCCCAGGAGACCAAAAAAGATAAAAGCCCTTGCACAAAGGCATGCACTGGCATAGCACATTGTTTTTATTTTCTAGTAGCTGAGATAGTGCTGGAATTCAAGCAGTGATTATGAATCTTTCTCTGCCCCCTCTGTGTTTTTTCCCTCTCTCTCTCTCTCTCTCTAGTTCTCACACAAATTCTTTCTTCTCCTAATTTCCACTACTCAAAATCTGGCTAGCTTAAAGTAGTGTGGGGTAGAATTTGCTGTCACTGAAATGCTTTATTTAAACTGAATGTTGCTTTAAAATTTGCCAACTACCATTATTTTCTAAAGTTTGCCAGTTAAAGTTTTCTGTTTAAACTCCTGAGAATCGTTCTCACGTTCCTCCTGTGCACGTGCCTCAGGACATTAAAAAACCTAAGCCCGTGTAAGGAACTTGCTGAGTGAGTCCACAGCTTTACAGATGACAGGCAGAATTTGTACACCAGATTATCCAAGAATATGCCAGCTTGTCTAGTGAAGAAGAGTGGCCATGAGCTTAAGGAGCCATTGAAACCAGATTCATGCATTTTTTGAGGCATGCATGAAGTGTAGAACACTCATGGGAGATGTAGCAGCTGCATGTCTGAATGTAGCTTTATTTAATTGTGAGTTATTTGTTCTTTATTATCATATTTATCAGAGACATAAGTAGTGACAAAGCTACCTCAGCTTATGCTTACATTTTAATAATATTTCCCTTCAAAATGACCTTATGTAGCTGTCTTCTACCCACATATATCCTACAGATATCACACAAACTTTACTGTCATTCATTGAGTCTCATGTACACATCAGAGTGCCAGGTAAATGGCATGTCTCTTTCAGTAGTGTACAGAAGGATCTTGCTATTTTGAACTAAAGACTGCATTTAACAAAATGTAAAAAAACTCTGTGACAAGTCTAACCAAGTAAAACTACTTAAAATGCATCTGCTTGAAGGAAATGGTCAGTAAAAAAGACCTAGATAATTTTGGAAGCCATTTTTCAAGATGTGCTATTATTACTGAGAGATCAGTATTCTCTCCCATAATGTTTATGCAAGGCATGCTATGTGCTTTACATTTACTCTTTAACTATGTTTAAATTCCTTCCTTTTCATCTTCACTATAAACCCCAGAATGATTGATTTGATAAGGTGCAAAGTGCATATTTTCAATATATGATTGCTAAAATATCAAAAGAAAGATCTGCTTTTCCTTCAACAAAAGAGTTGTGTGCTGGGATTTGTTCTCCAAATCATGAGGTAGTTTGAAGTCTAATATCATTGAGGAGTGTATTTCATATGCTACATGTACTTTGTTCAGCTACAACCATTTGGCAAAGGAAAAAGTAATAAAAATTCTTTATTGAAATTTTACTTCATATTTGTCTGTAAATTCTAGCTACTTTGACAGTGCACACGGCTTTAAGTAAAGAAATAATCAAATGTCTTTTCTGATGTTTTTATACTAACCAGAAAATAAAGTTAAAATTATACAATAAAGTCAGTAACTTAAGAGAAAATATGCAATAAAACCAGGCATAGATATTCACCATATTCAAGTACATATAGAATCAGAGAGAAAATTATGGATTCCTGAGAAGCTGAAACTGCATATCCTTAGCCACATTATCTAAAGTTACTGGGGTTTCCAAAAGAGCTTAAGCCCTCTCCTAAAGCAAACAGACATCTGAAGTTGAGACCTCTTCTGGTAGGGCAGTCTTTACTCACCAACAGTGCTAGATTCTCCCTTGTATTACAGTTCCAGAATGTGCATGTAAATTATTTCTTTCCTCTGATGTAAGATAAAAGTTTCCTCAAACAGAGTAATTTTCTCATCTGAAATAATGATGCTTCAATGAAGTAATATGCATCAAAAACAAGTGAAGACCCAAATCAGAGCACTGGAAACGGCACAAGGCAGGGCAATGGAATGTAAAAATAGATTTCCAATGCTGCAGGTTCTCTTGAGTAGCCTCCCTTTATGGTTCCAGAGGCTGTAAATTATTTACACTATGTTCAATCAGCCATCATCACATAAAAGTTTTGGATGTCTTCAGGCTTATAAAAATCATCCCGTATGCTGGATAACAGTTGGATATATGTGTGTATAAATATATATATATATAACCTTAGACATGTGATGGGCTTTGTATTCCAGGACATCTTGATCTGGTTCTGAATGTAATTTGATAAAATGTCTGAGGCTTTGTCATCTGTAAACTTTTCATTAAGTTATTCTAAGACGGATGCTGGGAAAGAAAGAGATGTCATTCAAGGTTATAGCATGTCACAAACATTGCAGAACTACTGTCTGTACATATAGATACTGTTAAGATCTAAAATGTGAAGCCAGAAAAATGTAATTAGTACTAAAGTGCTGGATATACTATTCTCTGGAATTTTAAAAAGCTCTTCTAGCTTTCATTGCCTTTTATAATTGCATAGTACTTTCTCATTTTATCATGCTTTTCGCAACTATTGATGGCTATATGTATTAAATATGTTGAATATGACCAAACTATCAAAACTGGGGGTTATATTTATAATGAGGTTTGAAAATACAATCCAAACAGCAACAGTCTAGAAAATAGATGCTGTTATATCACAAAAAAAAACCCACAAAAGACCAACAATAACAAAAACCCCCCTAATTAAGACCCTTAGCTGTTTCATTACTTTCTTTTTCAAATTAAAGCGTAGAAATCCATGTACACCGAGATGTTCTAGAGAAAATATTATATTTTTACTAGCTGTAATCTCTGTAATTTAACAGATCTGTTCCATAACACAAAAACAGCCTTCTCCTGAATGCTGGCTTTTTAATGGACAAATGTGTCAGGAATGTGGAGCAATAGAAGAGATGTTTTGCTCCATTCTGACCTTTTGTAGTAGCAGTGATGCGATTAAATCAAATGAAAGCATGCATGTCATAGTGCAGCTTCAGAGTGAAAATTCTTGCCAAATAGTATATAATTATCTGCTAAATGTATTTCTCTACTAAAATGTGCTAAAACCTTAAAATTTATTGGTTTCTCAGAATAGGAAAGCTTAAGCTGCTAGAGAAAACAATGGTTCTTCATATAATATCCTTGGAAGTGTGGTACAGGGCCCATAACTAGAGTTATTAATTTGTTCTCTGACAGTACCTAAACCTATGTAACTCAACCATACTGAAGGCCCACAAACCCTTTCCATAACAGCTTACAATCTATTCACTTAGAACCTGCAGACACACAGAAAAAAATCACTAAGCTAAAAAATGTCAGGTTTGTGTGTTACATAAATGTCCAAGTTCATGGTTTTTCCTCAAGATATGTCAAAATGACAGATAAATACCATCTGCAGAAGACCCCAAATCACTTTTTTTTTTTTCAACAAGAGAGTTCTAATCCACATGAAAGGAGGCAGTGCAAGGGGTTTTGTTCTGAACTGCTCTTTTCTTCTGAATAGATTTCTCTGAATCTGTTACACATCATCAAAAGTAATTAAGTACTTAATGATACCAAGATAAACAGTAAGACAAAGAAGGACACTTGTTCAGATGGCTATACATCTAATATAGGTTTTTACCTCAATACCTGTGGAGAACCAAAGGATAACTATCTGGTTTACACTCACTCTTGGTTAAAGTATCAATACAGGCACTAGCTAAAGAAGACTCAAGTGTCTCTCTAAAAATGGATTATCACAACCTCCTAAAGGTCTGGTTTTTTCCATTAATATGAATGGATTTTTGTTAACTACAATACAGACTGTTTCAGATGTCTAAGTTAATTGGAATGAAACCGACTTAAAGACATGCATCTCTGGTGTAAACTGTCTTTATTAATAGCCAATCAAAAAATGTCATTCTGAGGATTCCTCATTCATGGATATATCTTCAGGGGGATGCTCTACCTCATAGCACAAAAGGGGTTTGAGACTCTCCTCAGTGTCACGCAGAAGCCAGAAACAACCACAAAACCACAAATTAAATGCAAGGAGTCAATTTATCTTTGTTACCTTGACAACCATTAGATACCAAGCACCTGTGCAGAAGCACAAAAATGCAATGCAGGCACTGCAGAACTCAGTCCATGCTAGAGGATCATCAGACCTGCTGTCTCCATCTGTACTTCAGGGATTCACCCAGGAGTGGTTTACCACTTCTCTTTAATATTTCACTCAAGCAAGTTCAGTGGGGTCCCTCTAAGTTTATTACAGACCTATGTTATCAAAACATGTATGTTCCTGTCAAACACAAGACTAAACAATGATTAATATGATACTTGTGCAATATTTAAATGGCTTGATTTACCCTTTATTTCCTCATTTTCATGAAGAAAATCATAAACCTGTATCTAAATCAAACTTTGATGGGGAGTAAGGTCTTCCTCCAACTTCCTCTTCATTGTACTGAGTGCTTGATGGCTTGTGTATGGCACAACAAAGACTACTCCCCTAATTCTGGAGATGTCAGCTTCCTTTCCTTTTTTGCATTTTGGGTCTCCTTTAGCTTTTATCAATAAAATGCAAAAGGGCAGTATCACATGCAATGCAGATGATGTCTCAGACATTAGGAAATGAGCACATGATCTGCAACTCATAATTATGTTGCTCTTAATATATACTATTCCAATAATTGGCTTGAAGACAAAACTGTGTCAGCCTTGTTGAATTATTTTTTTTCTTAAGCTATTTACCTGAACTTCAGTAAGTTAAATGATAGTCTGTCTCTACGCTGTGGGAAATTATTTTGTGCCTTCATATGTATGAGATTTTTCACATCTATGTGAAATGAAAATATCACCATGAAAATTCAGGCTCAAAAATGAAGAAATTTTACAATTTAAAAAGTAAAGAAATTACTTTGCATGGGCCAAAATCTCCTGAGATTTTAAGCTGTTTTTAACACTTGGGGCCAGCATTCAGATACTTAATTTTGAATATGTTTTTGATAAAGCCTATGTTACAACAGCTCTGTATAATTGTTCTTTCACATCAAGAAAAGAAAAAAAGGTTTACACCCTTAGGTTGTTTGAATATTTTAGAGTCTGGACATGACTTTAGCTTTTCCCTGTGATATTCCCTATTGCTTCTTTCCAGTGACTTCTATAACAAAATTCAAAGTCAAGCACAAAATAAATACGAAAATCACATTCAAGTTTGCCCTTGATTTTAAGCCTATAATCAAGCAGTTGAACATAAATAAGGTAAAACATAATTCAATTATTCTGCTTCTTTCTGTCAGTTAAGGAATCTCTTTTTAAAGATATCTAAGGCACAAAGATGACTAAGATCATCACTTTTTTAGGATCAATTTATCTATTAAAGGTTCTAAAACATAGCCTGATCCTTTACAGTACTAAGTTGAAATCAATATCATGACATTTAATAAATGTTATAATAAATAGATTAATATATTAAAATCAATAAATATATTAATGGACAGTATCTTATGAATTCTCAGATAGATGCACCATAGTGACAAGATCAATAACATGATTGAAATTCTCCTAGATAACTTTAGCTATCAAAAATAGTGTTGGTAAATCATGTACATCCCCTACAGTCAGTGAAGATAAAGGATATGCACTTGGTAGAAAAATTAATAATATGATATAGACACCTGTGTAGGGTGAGGGAAAATTTCTAGGCAAATGAGACAAAATAAATTTAGCTTTTCTTCTTCACCCAAAAAGAAGGCCAAGATGAGATATAATGCAGGGGGAAAGAGAAAGAGATATTTTATAATAGATAGAATCCATTCCTGTAGAAAGAGTGATTTGCCAGGTCAATAGGAAAAGGAATTTCATCTCTGAAATCAATATTGCTCCTTGTTAATATCTGTGCAGCAGTATTACCCCAAAAGACTACGGGTATGTACATGTTGAGCATATCAACCTTCCATTACGTAGTGTAGCAATAGGCACATTTCATTTGACCAAACACTACTACAGTTAGTAACTGCTGTTGGAAAAGTGACAGTAAATGCAGACAGAGCTTAGTCTGTCCTTTTGAATAAAACAGTGGTAGATGCAGTTTCACTAGCTTCTACAACAATTACATTTTCTAAGTTCAATTAAAGTTGGACTTGTATATTTCTATTTTCTTTACGTGGCCTAAAGAATGCTACTATTGTAAACCCCTGTTATGAATCTCAGGTACAAAAAATTACCTATTTGACGGTACTTTCAGCAGGAGCATAATACTGTCCATGAAATTGCAGAATGAGATACATTTCCACCAAAAGCAGTTCATCTATAAGTAGACATTAAATTTAAAAACACTGATGACAGGTCCTCAAGATGTTTGCCAAGTCCTCAAAGTCAATAACCTCATAAAGACAGGAAATAATACCACATAATTTATATAGGAAATGAGCCGCAATATAATTTGTTAATTTAAGACAATGAGTGGAGTAAGTTTACAAACAGAAATAATCCAAAATATAATTATGCTATATACCAAAAAGTAGAATTAAAAAAAAGATATTGTCGAACACATAGGGGCATGTGAATATGTTAAACTAAAAATGATTACAAAAGAAACAAAATGTTACTCCAAAATCATAAAAACGCCAAAAATTATTAGAAAATTAAGAAGTTTTTAAAATTGTTTATTACACATCCATTTATTTCATTGCAAGATTAATTGCCACATAAAAATAGCAGATTGGCATTATTATGAACGGATCAACAGTAGCATTCATTAGTCATGGTCCTAAAAACCACAAAGCCCAGAGCCCCAAGCACACTGCAGCTGCAAAAGACATGCCGTGAGGAACACGGAACTGCTGCAACATGGCTCCCTCAGCACATTTCTCCTTTGAGTCAACTTAAGCCTCAGCCTACTTTGACTGATCTGCCTAGGGTTAGGATTCTGCCTAGAGTTAGGGTTCCACCTAGGGTTAGGGTTCTGAAAATCACAAGGCCCACAGCTCCAAGCACACTGCAGCTGCAAAAGGCATGCCAAGGGGAAAACGGAACTGCCACAACATGGCTCCCTCCACGCATTTCTCCTTTGAGCCAACCTAAGCCCTAGGATACTTTGACGGCTCTGCCTAGGGTTAGGGTGCTGACAAGGGTTAGAGATCTGAAAACCACAAATCCCAGAGCTCTAAGCACGCAGCAGATGCAAAAGGCCAGCCAAGGTGAACAAAGAACAGCCACAATATAGCCCCCTCCGCACGTTTCTCCCTTGAGCCAAACTTAGACACAGGCTGTTTTGATTGCCCGGAAGATTCCGCCTAGGGTTAGGGTTCCAAAAACCACAAAGCCCAGAGAACAGAGCAAAAAGCACACAGCAACTGCAATAAACCTGCAAAGAGGAACATAGAACGGCCACAATATTGCAAGCACCGTATACTTCTCCTTTCAACCAAACTCAGCATTAGGCTGCTTTCACTTCTCTAACATGGGTTAGTGTTCCGACTAGGCTAAAGGTTCCACCTAGGGTTATGGCTGCGAAAACCACAGAGCCAAGAGTTCGAGACACGACGCAACTGCGAAAGGGATACCAAGGGGAGCGCAAAACTGCCACAACATGGTTTCCTATGCGGCTTTATCCCCAGGACCAGCAAAAGCCGAAAGCCCATTTTTCTGACCCAGGGTTAGGGTTAGGGTTACGCCTAGGGTTAGCATTTCAGAAATCACAGAGCCCAGAACACCAGACACACAGCAGCAGCGAAAGGCATCCAAGGGGAGAGCAAAAGTTCCACAACATGATTTGCTCTGCGGCTATTTCCCCGGGACCACACCCAGCCCAAGGCCCCCTTTCATGCCTAGGGTTAGGGTTAGGGTTACGCCTAGGGTTAGCGTCTCGCAAACCACAAAGCCCAGAGCTCCAGGCCCAATGCAGCCGTGAAAGGCATGCAAAGAGATGCGCAAAACTGCCAAAACATAGCTGCCTCCATGGATTTTTCCTCGGAAGCAACCCTAACGCTAGGATGCTTTTCCTGCCTAGGGTTAGGGTTAGGGTCACGCCTAGAATTAGCATCTCGCAAACCACAAAGCCCAGAGCTCCAGGAGCACTGCAGATGCGAAAGGCGTCACAAGCAATGCAAAATACTGCCAAAACATAGCTACCGCCATGGCATTTTCCTGGGAAGCAGAACTAGGCCTATGCTGCTTTGCCTGCCTAGGGTTAGGGTTAGGGTTACGCCTAGGGTTAGCGTCTCGGAAAACACAAAGCCCAGAGCTCCAGGCCCACTGCAGCTGCGAAAGGCATCCCAAGCGATGCGCAAAACTGCCAAAACATAGCTGCCGCCATGGATTTTTCCTTGTAAGCAATCTTAAACCTAGGCTGCTTTTCCTGCCTAGGGTTAGGTTTAGGGTTACGCCTAGGGTTAGCGTCTCGCAAACCAGAAAGCCCAGAGCCCCAGGCACACTGCAGCTGCCAAAGGCATTCCAAAGGATGCGCAAAACTGCCAAAACATACCCGCCTCTGCGGATTTTTATTCGG
>LTAT01000001.1:60898946-60913213 GCA_003286495.1 Chlorodrepanis virens | reverse complement strand
ACCGATTCGAGATTTCCAAATCAATGAAAAAAGGACTTTTTCTGTCATAAAATGTCCCATGTAAGCTAACCTCAGTGGCATCATAGTTTTAACTATAAATTCTCTTTTGTACTGATTCAGGATCTCTGTAATGACTTAGGAATGCTGTGTAGCTAACTATAATTTGTAGCTGACTCCACAAAAGATACATTCACTTTCACTTGGACCTGTAACCACAGCGTTTACACCAGTGCAGTTTTAACTCTGTCTTGAAAATGAACTTCACAAAATTATATCAATGAGCATAAAGCAAGTGAACAAGTGTTTGAAGGACTCTAAAAGCCTTTAGTTTTGTGATGAGTTTTTAAACAAAGTCTTCTTTATCTCATTTTCAATCCCCTCTCTTGTGAGACTAAAAGCTACTAAAAAGTGAAGCACAGAATTTCCTTTCACATCTCCTCTTGTTCTCCTATTTGCTAAACTTCATTACCTGTCCTAACCTTGAAGACTGAAGACAGTGCAGTGGTCCTTTCCAATCTCTACTTTGCGATGATTCTATCATCCAAACCTCTGTTTTCTTCAGCATCTCTCAGACTCCTCAATAATTCTTAGAGGAGTTTCTCAGTGTAATATTTCCTAGCTTAAAGTCTTACTCGTGATTTCTCAGGTCTTCCCAGCACTCCTTAATTATGTAAGCGCAATTTTAATCTCCACATTCAATGCAGATATAGGACCGGGTTTTGTGGTTTGGGGTTTTTTCCCTTAATAAAGTTTACAGTTACACAGTCCTTAGTGGTCCCTACCAATTCCAGCCTTCTATGTTCCATTTATCTCCAGACCACCTTGTCTGAAACAAGGGTCTGGGTAGAAACAAAAGTCTTTGGGTATTTGTAAGTCACAAACTTAAAAAAACAATTACCAGTCATACTGATTAAAAATCTATAAATCTTCCTATGTTACTAAAATTTTAAAAAAAGGAAAACCTTAAACTTACTCCCCTAGACGAATATAAATGAACATTTCAGGTACTTGAAATGCAGAGCACAAGCATCTCTTCACTTGACAAAATCCTACTCCTTCTCTAGCCAGACTTGAAATGTTGGTCTATTGGGTCTGTCTGAGATGGAGTTTACATTCCCCAGAGCAGCCCTCAGAGTATTGTGCTTTTTACTGATAGGTGGAAAGGTGTTGGCAATACACCAGTGTTCGGCTGCTGCTGAGCAGGGCTGGCACAGCATCAGCACCATCTCTCCATCATTCCACCCTCTCCAGCAGGCTGAGGGTGGGCAATATCTTAGGAAGGGACATAACCAGGACAGCTGACCCAAACTGATGAAAGGGATATTCCCCATTCTATGATGTCTGTTCAGCCAAAAAAAAAAAAAAGTTCAGAGAAAGGAGAAGGAAGCAGGGAAGGTATGTACTAAAGTCCTGGGAAATAGAGAATGAAACCTCTGTTTTCTTTGTATTATTTGCACATACTGTGGTTTTGCTTCATTAACCTGCCCATATCTTGACTCATAAAGCTTTTTTTTTCCATCTTATTTTCTCTTCCCACCATACTACTGAAGAGGTAAACTATCTAGCGTCTTGGTGGCCACCCAGCATCCAGGTCAACCCATCATAGTTGTGTAGGAGTCCATTTGATTCTCAGGACAAAGTAAGACATTTGATTGATTCCAGGCTTGTATTTCTGGTTCTATCTTCCAAGAAACTGGGTCAAGTGCTTTTGTGTGGCCCATAAATGGAATGGGCCTGTTAACTGTTATCGTTCTTGCTTCTCAGACTCCAGTTTCTGAATATCTTTTTCCATCTTTCTATTATCTCAAGAGTTAGGCTGCTCTATTCTTATGAATAATCTCCCATCACCTTTTTCTTCCTCAACTTTTCCTTTGAACTAGGATGAATGAAAATAACCTTGCAAAGTCACTGTGTAAGAAACTTATAAATCAATGAGAATTCTGCAGAAATAAAGAATTACTTAATCATTCAAATATTATTTGGCTGATGTTAAAAAGTCAGCAGGAGGAGCTCATAACTTTAATTTTAATCAGTTGTTTAATAATCCTTCAAAACAGTGTCTCTTATATGAAACCTATTTGCACAAATCCTATTGGTCTTTGGACACAGCATATATCTGAATATTACTGAAATAAAACATTTAAAATTTAACAAATGTGATAGATGTCTCTCGGGGAGGAGCAGCTGGACCTTTGGATGTAACTGCTGTTAGAACTTACTGCCTGAACTAATTGACCTAGCTTTCCTAGCTCAAAGGCTAGATTAGATTAAAAAAATGATTTGTAGTCCAGTCACTATGGAGGGCAAGAAAACTGCACAAATTGGTGGGTTATGTGCATATTCACATACTGTTTTTCCTTATTATTTATCCTTGGTTATCGCCTATAGTCTGAGTATGGCTTTAAAAACCTGTTTCATTTTTACTACAGAAAATTTACTCATTTTAACTTGCTTCCTAAGATGTTTGGAGAAGACTGCACTTAACTTTCTACCTTGGACACAGCTCTAAACCAAATCCACTGATCCAAAAATTAGTTTTATAGAGAAAAACTCTGATGAGAGGAGTTAGAGATGGGTAGAGTCTATTAAGGCATCCTTCAGGCATTATAATCATGCATACACTCACTTGAGGAAAATGCCTGGAGCAGAAAATTGCACAATATAGATTTATAAAGTTCTTATGTGTAGCAGTAAATAAGCAGGATTTAAATTTAAAACTGATAAAAGGATATACTTTGTTGCACATGGATAATTAAAGAGAGAGCTCATTGCCACAAAAATATCACTTAGGCCTAAAAGATTAGCAGAATTTTAAAAAGGATTAAACATTTATATGGATAATGGCAGCATTTTCATTTGCATGGAATTAGAATTATTTCTTTGAAACAAAAAGTTACAAGCTATCTTATTTGAGGACATAAAACAAAACATAGTCATCAAGAATATGAAGAAATCTCCCCTCTCCATAAAATTATTGCAGAATTGTTCATTTCAGCTTCTTTATGAGCATGTGGTTTTAGTCCCTGGCAATAACTACACACAAAGAATGCTTGATCCAGAATAGCAATTACCAGGCTCCTATTGACTTACGTTATTGACCTCATGACCTTATGGGTACTATGGTGGAAAAAAGAGAGGTTTTATCATTCAAATTTGTTCATGAAGAGATAAAGGTGGCATGCAGACATAGAAATGTTTTATAGCAATCTCCTGTTTCTTCTGCAGGAGGGAATGCTTCTGGGTAGATGCAGGGAGTATTTAATGACTGAGTGGCATAGAAATAGAATTATTGGCATGAGCAAGTTAATGACCAATTAAGTACAAAAACAAAGCAAAATTACTTGCATTGGTACCTAATTTAAAACTGTGATTGTAATCCAGGTAATGGAGCTCTGCTGGAAGTGTTCTTAGCACTCCCCTAACAAAAAAGTCATTACTAACTGGCCTGCTGCTTCATATAATTGCTGTGATAAGCCACCACAAATATAATTGGCTTTAGCTAAAAAAAAAAAAAACAAAAAAAACCAAACCCTTAATGGTTAAGCAAAAAGTATAGTTATACTTTGACTTATGTATTTATATCACTTTAAGGAAGATCATTAACACATTTAGTATCCAGACATTTTTACTAAGCCAGAAAATGTAAAGTAATTATCTTAAACAATCTTTAAGAAAAAATACCATTTTCCATAAATTGTATTCCTTTTGAACACTGAAATTATTTCAATGAGCACATTTAGTCTGGTAAAGCCAAAAGGACTTCAGATCAATTTCTGTGCTCTGGCAGGTTTTGCTGTTATAATACAGTCTGAGAAGCTTTCTAGTCCTAAACAGACTCTGATGAATTGTGTATATTCCCTGTGCTTTCATAGATGCCCAGTATCATGCTCTATTCACTTGCTCTATTCAAACAAATAAGGATTTGGGGTAGTGATAGATAAATACCTCAAAAACATGTACTATGAATATCCGAGGGAAAGCCATAAACCAGAATTTTATTCTCTTTATTAAGATCCTCCCACCCCCACTACCACAAATTGTCATTCTTCTGATGCTTGTTCTAACAAGTAAATCTATGAGTGGAATTTTCCCAGAAACACCCATTTTTAAATCAATATTAAGCATAGTCATGACAAGCTCATTTAAAAAATCATATATTCTGAAAACCTAATTATAAAAACTGCAGTCGGCCAGTGAAGAGCAAATCACATAACATGTGATTAGTGTGTCCAATCAAACCTAACCAAAGGGATTGAAAAAATCAGTTTAGGCTTCTACAATTAGCAATTTATATAAACACTTTTGTGTATCCCTCTGTGGTCACAGACAAACACACATACTACACATGCTCCTCACCGTTCCAATGGCAAATTGTATAGATTACTTTGCATATTTGGATGTCAGAAACTCCAATTACAAATAAATACATAAATAAATGCATACATAAATAACTACACAAAGCAGCAAACCACATGGAGGGAGGGGCAGAAATATTGCAAAAATATGATTTACAGTAAATGCCACTTGTTCTATTGCCTTCATTTGTCTAGCCCTGGTTTTATTGTTCCTAGGAACAAATCTAAAGGACAAATTGAAGTAAAATTCAGAAGTTAAGATTTAGAAAATAAACATATAATGTGATACTTAATTTCAGGTTTTTTCTTTATTGTAAATATTCTTTTTGTAAATATGCTTTTTATTGCAATTTTATTAGTTTTAAAAATATTGCTGTATTGTTTTAGGAAAAAAAAAATTAAGGTCACTTTTTCTTCAGTATTCTGTAAAAAATCTCTGATACTATTTTGAAGCAGAAATTCAGAAACCTTAGGTGTGTTTTTGTAGATAATATTTATCAATGTCATCTAAGTCTTTTGATAAAATTTTACAGATTTTTTACTAGGAATTCCTAAAATTCTTCATAATGTCCTGAAAGGTACACCTACCTTAGCAATTCAGTCTACTCTTGCAAATTCTTTGGAGCGTGTTGACCTTCGAGCATGAAAGAAGTTCCTCTGACACTAATGGATTTTGGATCAAACCATAAAAAGAGCAGCCATCCAAAGTAGCACCCCTCATCACCACTGTACTGTATCTGTTAATTTCCTATATCATTAACACAAAGAGCCAACCATTCATAAAGGTTACAATGTCAGTGTGAAGAAATTTAGGAGTAACTGCCTTAAAAATGCTCTGTCTTCAGAAATACATCATACACTGAGCAAAAAAGTGGTCTGATCTATTGTTTCACCCCATCTATAATACGATAGCATTAGTTGTTACTTATTTTCTTTTTTAAAGTAAATAAGTAACAACTTATTTATTATTATTTATTTTGTTACTCTAAGTAACTAGTTGTTACTTATTTTCTTTTTTATTCAGAGAAACAGCAGATGATAGTGAATGACTGATTAATTCAATGTGTATATATTTTAAATATTGATATTTAAAATACAAAAAATACTGAAGTTGGTCTCCTCTACTAAGCATAGAAACACAATGGAGAAAAAGATGTCCTAATCCCTGACATGTCCTAGTATTCTCATGGGATGCATCTCGTGACAAGAGACTGCCCTAGCATGAGCTTTCCACAGCTTGCAGCTTCTTTTAGCACATATGCACCTGCTCTTGCCTCATTTCTTATGGGCTGAATGGGGATCTCTGCTCCACAGTGGACCTCCATGGGCTTCAGGGAAGCAGCTGATTCACAGTGGTCTTCTGCATGGGCTTTAGGAGAGTGTCTGCTAGAAAAGCAATGCCTGATAGCTCCCTATGTGAGAAGAGCAAAGAGCTCTTCAGTGGCTGGACTTAAGGATCTTAAAAGTCTCTTCCGACCTTGATGATTCTATGATGCTATAATATGTGGTGCCACCCAGCAGAACCATCATGTTCAAGAAGTAGATACTGCTGTTTTCTGAAGTAATATTTGACAGATATCATGTGAGCCAATCTCTCTGTATTTCTCCATTAATTTTAAACCACAACCACTGAATTCATTTGCTCATTAACAACTCACCAGACTCTGTGTAGCCTATTTAGAAGTAAAATTGTTACTCAAGAGGTAGTGACACTGATGAAATTTTGATCACTGCTGTATGTTATGTCTAAACAACATAATTAAAAAAAAAAAAAAAAAACAAACAAAAATCAGCATCACCTTAAGAAGCCTAACCTCTATTTGGTTCCTCAAACTCTAAAATAGGTTGAATTATTGTGTCCTTTCTGTGTAATTGTCCAAATATAAAAATCCATATATAAATTTGCATTTTCAGTTTCATGCTTTGTTTAGGTACACAGTATCTTCACCCACAAAAATCTATGATCTCTAGAAATTGTTTAATGGACACCAATTCCTTCTCCTAATCTTATTTGCTGACCACAAAAAGCTACTGATACCCTTATGAAATGTGTTACAAAAAAAGAGAGAAAGAAATTCTGCCTTTACAAAATCTGTATAATGCAGTACTTTGTCACTTAGTGTTGTTGTCTAGGTCCATAGAAATTCAAGAACTCACTGACCTCGATTTTTGTTACAATGTTTCTCAGTCCCCAGAGTGTTGTTTATTCTCTCCTTCATTAGAATCTAAAATAATTTAAAACTGTTCCTGACCTAGCTTTTGTGGGTTTTATTTGGACAATGATGCATGAGAGAATTCCAGCAGAATGGAATGAGGAACAAGGATTGTAGAGTAAGAATAGGTCACTGGGAGTTGGACACACTAGGAATTGCATGTCCCTCTAACACATGCATTGACTTAACACAATGAACAATGTAGAAGACTAAATAAGAATAAGATAACATTGTTCTATACTGTTAAGCTATTTTTGCTACCTTTCAAAAAGGGATTTTGTTTTTACTTGCTAAATTTCATTGCATTAATCAATTAGATGTTTACTTATTAGGCATGCATTTAACAGATCCAAGGTCAATGAAGGTTATCTACATCACAGTATATGAAACAAATTCTCTTCTTTCAAAATAAAAAGAGATCTAGTCTTTATTTTCTATGAAGACAAATAAGGTATTGATGATTTTGTTTTACACAACTAAAGCAATTGGGAGAATGTTCTTCATGGTTCTGTGTGTCTGTGGGGTGTTGGAAACATATATACCAAGAGGCTGATTACAGTTTTTGCTGTTTAAAACTCCAAGTGTTCTTGCACTTGAATGAATTTGCACAATTTAGGTATTGCTCTAAATTATGACTGTAGGCTGTGATTCCCCAGGGAATCACACTTTAGCTGGGAATTACCCAAACAAATCTCATTCCATCTCCAGCTTGCAAACAGCCTGATCACATCGCACAACAGGAAAATATGTGTGTGCTATGCTAAAGAAAAGCAAAAGCTACTAGGAAAGGCTTCTGAGTTAATCTGATGTGCAAAACAGTCTTGTTTTCAGTAAAATTGCAATCACTGACAGCAGCAGAAAATCTGGTTCCACAAATTCAGCACCAGTGAAAATTTTAAATTTGACTGAAGTATGCAGTCACTTATGCAATAAATATGTCATTTGTGTCTAACCTGTACCGATTCAGCAATTCATTTTGTGGTGAGTTTACAGGATTGTATTTTTTCTTTTTTTTTAATATGGCACAAATCTTAAGCCACTGTAAACATAAATTTTTTTCTTTAACTTGCAATTTAGTTGATTCTAGCAGAAATTTTTTTCTATCACTTTTAAAGGATTGAGGGTGAGTTGGCACAATAGTCCTCCTTTAAGTACCTTCAAAAAATAGGTTTCCCTCTTCACTGTTGCCTTCACTCCCATTCTTTCTTTTACATTTGCAGGTTTAAAACACCAGGCTCAGTGATATTGAGCAGGTTTTTTTTTCTCTTTTTCTAGACTTACAAGAAGATCAGTCCATTATTTTCACAGAATACAAACTGCTATTATTATTTTTACTAAAACTGAAAATGTTCAGCATATTGCTTCAGGACTGGAGTTTCCTCCACGGTTGCCTGAAGCATTTCCAGTTTATATACCTTTCCCCCGCATTGTCTAAGGGCCTCGTATTGTTTCAGTATCTGTGAATTTATAATTCTCCATTGTCTTTCTCAGACGCCACAGAGCACAAAGTGTGTGGAATGTCCAGTTTCTTATTTTTAAAATAAATTGAGAGGAAGAACATCATCTTCCCCATTATTCACCTCCACACTTCCAGAATCAAAGCCTTTCATCAGCAACAAACCCTAGTCTCTGCTTTATGATATGGATAGATTGGAATCCAATACTTTCGGATGGGCTTTTGCCAGAGTGCGTTTAGATTCTCGTTTTTGTAACTTTATTTTAAAGTATCATGAGATATCCTGTATGAATAACACTGCAAAAATATTGCTGTTGTTCTTGAACCAGCATTAGGCTCCATGGGTGCCAAGACATGATAAGACATGGAGCTTTCACAGTTCACTGCTCAGAGTAACGTTTTCATAGGGAAGGATGAGGTTTCTAAATGATTGCAAGTTACCAGCTCCTTGAAAAGTGACTGGTTGCCAAAAAAATCCCTCCTAGTAAAGAAATGCATATTGTCATTAAATATTTTATAGTTTATGAACCTGTCCAGTAATGATTTGATTTCACGAGCTTGAACAATATAAAAATTGGCTGTTCCTTTTTCTTAAGCATATTGACTTCTTATGACATTGACATTGCATTTTTCTTTATTTACATTATATTTGCCATTTCAGGTAAAATGAAGTTCATATTAGCTTTAACAAAGAACAAAATTAAGGAGTCATCTATAGTTCTTTCCTTCTGCATTCTATTTTCCAGATATAGTAGAGAATTCTTGCGCTATTGGTGCAATCTTTTCTAGTTAATTATTTTTTTTATATACAGCTATATGTTCCTCAGAGCACGAAACTTTTCTAGTGCTTGAGTAGATTGATGAATTACAGTGGAACTGTAAGAACAGATTTTACATGTTTTCTACAAAATATGAGAACTCGTCATCATAAAAAAAGAAAAGAAAAGACCATCCAAAAAGAAAATCTGTAAAATATTGAGCAGATATCCACTGGAAATGCATCTATCAAAAATGTTTGTCTTAGGCCTCTGACTACACATCTGAAATGTACATAGACTACTCCCAAAACACTATAGTATAGTTTAATGGGCTTTTTTGAGCACTCTCATTACAGTCTTCTATACAAAAAGAGTCAGAAAAGATAATGTATTAATGAATACTTCCCAGCCTTAGGAAATCTTCCTGATGTACAGGTGAACACCATGTAGAAACTTCCTGTATTTACATCTCTGGTGTTCCAGTTAGCCCAGTTAGAAGATGGCCTCTGTGGGACAAAATCATATGGAGCAGTCTTGTTGTTGCTCTGAGCCACATCTGGACTGATGATGATGTTCAGGCAGCTTTAGATGGTACAAGGAGTCTGCAAGAATAACTGCCACAATACACAATACACACAATCACACAAGACTCAGAATCTAAAATGTCTATATGGTAAGTATAGTTTATTTTCTATTAATGTTTGTTCTATTAAGGCTTGCATTTTTATTGGTAAATTGAAAGTAATTGAGATCATAGCATATAGTCCACAAAAAGGGAAAATATTAAATTAATCAACAGAGTTATTTGTTAAAAGCTTTTCACTGGCTAACTCTAATAAACTTCAGAAAATGTGAACTTGAACTGCTGCTCTAATGATGAACTGAACCCTGGTCTTCTAGAAAATGCTTTTTTTCAGATGTTTGTATCACTTCAATAAATTAATATTCATTAGTTACAGCTGAGGTGTTTCCCCTAATTTTGGAGGTACACTGTATGGGTTAATAGACATTTGGCTGATTCTCTACACGTGGGACAAGATCTAATAATTTTAGCTTTTATCAGGTAGCACTATGAATTGTACAACAACAGGCTCTATTTTAAGTCCTTTTTGCTGTGACTGCAAAGCATTAAATAATGTAAAGTATAAAACTAGCCAATCTGTAAGTGCAAAATCATTCTCTGTCTCTTCAAATCTTCTACAGGTATCTGTAATTCAGTTGAATAAGTATGAATGCAAGTATTGCCTTACATATATCTTTCATATTATAGAATTATTTTAAACAGCTGAATATTCCTCTTGTATGCCTGGCAACTTTCTGTGAATCTATAAATAAAGCTGTAGCAAACACAGCATTGCAGTCTATTCTAACCACCTGTTAAACTTAAGTTTTCTGATATACTCACTGGTGCTACTTCTGAGAATATTTTTTGAAAAGAGGTCAATCACTTGAAACTGGCAAAAAACGAAAGATACAAAAAGAAATGTAGGTAATATTTTAGGTATCTACTTTATTAACTTAAAGTATCAAAGGAAGAAATTTATTTTCATATGAAATCTATGTATTCAAATATAAAAACCAAAAATTAAAATCTGAAAAGCAGACATTATCAAGCAGTAAATTACTCCTAAAACTAGTGTGACCCCCAGGAATACCATTTGTACAAGCAGTTTCCCAGAAAACCTAGGCTTTGTGGTTTTTAGAACACTAACTGTAGGCGGAACCCTAACCCAAGGCAGAGCAGTCAAAGCAGCCTAGGCCTAAGGTTGTCTCAAAGGAGAAATGCATGGTGGGAGCCATATTGTGGCAGTTCCGTGTTCCCCTTGGCATGCCTTTTGCAGCTGCAATGTGCTTGGAGCTCTGGGCTATGTGATTTTCGAAACCCTAACCCTAGGCGGAACCCTAACCCAAGGCAAAGCAGTCAAAGCAGTGTCAGGCTTGCGTTGGCTGCAAGGAGAAATGCATGGTGGGAGATATGCTGTGGCAGTTCCATGTTCCCCTTGGCATGCCTTTTACACCTGCTGTGTGTTTGGAGCTCTGGGCTTTGTGGTTTTCGGAACCCTACACTGAGGCAGAACCCTAACCGAAAGAGGAATCATAAGCCTAGTAGGAGCAGTCAAAGCACCCAAGCTCTATGCTGAATTGAAAGGAGAAATCTGCGGTGTGAGCAACGTTGGTAGATCGGTTACACTTGGCATGCATTCTGCAGTTACAGTTGGTAGATCGGTTACACTTGGCATGCATTCTGCAGTTACAGTGTGCTGGGACCTCGAGGCTTTCTGCTCCTAAGAACCCTAAACCAAGGTGGAACCTTAACCCGAGGATGAACAAAACCACTAGGCAAACCCTAACGCTAACACTAGGCAGGAAAAGCGGCACTGGGCTATGGTCAGTTATGAGAAACAAGCCACGGAGACAAGACATATTGCGGCAGTTTTGCAAGCACAATGGGATGCCTTTGGCAGCTGCGGTGTGCCAGGAGCTCTGGGCTCTGTGGTTTCTGAGACGATAAACCTAGGCATAACCCTAACCATAACCCTAGGCAGGAAAGGGGTCCTTGGGCTACGGGTGGTCCCGAGGAATAAGCCAAACTGGCAGCCGTGTTGTGGCAGTTTTGCACTCCCCTTGGAATGCCATTGGCAGTGGCGGTGTGCCTGGATGTCTGGGTTCTCTGGTTTCTGAGATGCTAACCCTAGGCCTAACCCTAACCCTAGGAAGGAAAGGGGGCCTTGGGCTAGGGGTGATCCCGAGGAAAAAGCCACAGAGCAAACCATGTTTTGGCAGTTTTGCGCATCCCTTGGGATGCCTTTGGCAGCCGCGGTGTGCCTGAAGCTCTGGGCTCTGTAGTTTCTGAGACGCTAACCCTAGGCATAACCCTAACCCTAAATCTAGGCAGGAAAGGGGTCCTTGGGCTAGGCATGGTCCTGAGGAAAAAGCTGAGGATCAGCTGTGTTGTGGCAGTTTAACAAGCACAATGGGATGCCTTTGGCAGCAGCGGTGTGCCTGCAGCTCTGGGCTCTGTGGTTTTTGAGACGCTAACCCTAGGCGTAACCTTAACCCTAACCCTAGGAAGGAAAGGGGGCCTTGTGCTGGGCGTGGCCACGAGGAATAAGGCGTACTGTCAGCCGTGTTGTGGCAGTTTTGCGCTCCGCTTAAAATGCCATATGCAGCGGCGGTGTGCCAGGATGTCTGGGCTCTGTGTTTTCTAAGACACTAACCCTAGGCATAACCCTAACCCTAGTAAGGAAAGGGGGCCTTCTGCTGGGTGTGGTCCCGAAAAAAAAGCCATGGAGGGAGCTGTGTTGTGGCAGTTTAGCGCTCCCCGTGGGATGCCTTTGGCAGCTGTGGTGTGTCTGGAGCTCTGGGGTCTGTGGTTTCTGAGATGCTAACCCGAGGCATAACCCTAACTATAACCATAGGCAGGAAATGAGACCTTGGGCTAGAGGGGCCCTGAGGAATAAGCTGCAATGCCAGCCGCGTTGTGGCAGTTTTGAGCTTCCATTGGGATGCCTTTGGCAGCTGGGGTGGGCCCGGAGCTCTAGGCACTGTGGTTTCTGAAACGCTAACCCTAGGCATAACCCTAAGCCTAACCCTAGGCAGGAAAGGGGGCGTTGGGCTAGGTGTGGCCCTGGGGAAAAAGCTGCACTGGCATCTGTGTTGTGGCAGTTTTGAGCTTCCCCTGTGATATCTTTGGCGGCCATGGTGTGCCTGGACCTCTGGGCTCTGTGGTTTCTGAGACGCTAACCCTAGGAATAACCCTAACACTAACGCTAAGCAAGAAAAGCAGGATGCCCTTTGCAGCTGCAGTGGGCCTGGAGCTCTGGGCTTTGTGGTTTGCGAGACGCTAACCCTAGGCCTAACCCTAACACTAACGCTAAGCAAGAAAAGCAGGATGCCTTTCGCAGCTGCAGTGTGCCTGGAGCTCTGGGCTTTGTGGTTTGCAAGACGCTAACCCTAGGCGTAACCCTAACCCTAACCCTAAGCAAGAAAAGCAGCCTAGGCCTAGTGCTGCTTCCGAGAAAAATGCTATGGGGCTGTGATCTTGATGCAGTTTTGCGCGTCCCTTGGGATGCCTTTCGCAGGTGCAGTGGCACTGAAGCTCTAGGCTCTGTGGTTTGCGAGACGCTAACCCTAGGAGTAAGCCTAACCTTAACCCTAGGCAGGAATGGAGGCCTAGGAAAGGGGGGGCCCTGAGGAATAAGCCGCAATAACAGCTATGTTTTCTAGTAGTTTTGTGCTGCCCTAGGGATGTCTTTGGCACCTGCGGTCTTCCTGGAACTCTGATCCTTATGGTTTCTGAGACGATAATCCGAGGCATAAACCTAACCCTAACCCGAGGCAGGAAAAGCAGCCTAGTCCTAGTGCTTCTTCCTAGGAAAAACAGTGGAGGCTGCCGCCTTGAAGAAGTTTTGTGAATAGCGTGGGATGCCTTTTGCAGCTGCCTCGAGCATTGTGGTTTGCGAGACGCTAACCCTAGGCGTAACCCTAACCCTAACCCGAGGCAGGAAAAACAGCCTAGGCCTAGTGCTCCTTCCGAGGAAAAAGCCGTGGAGGCAGCTGTGTTTTGGCAGTTTTGCGCATCCTTTGGAAAGCCTTTTGCAGGTGCACTGTGCCTGGAGCTCTGGGCTTTGTGGTTTACGAGACGCTAACCCTAGGCGTAACCCTAACCCTAACCATAGGGAGGAAAAGCAGCCTAGGGTTAGGGTTGCTTCCGGGAAAAAGCCGTGGCGGCAGCTATGTTTTGGCAGTTTTGCGCATCTCTTCGGAGGCCTTTCGCAGCTGCAGTGTGCCTGGAGGTCTGGGCTTTGTGGTTTGCGAGACGCTAACCCTAGGCGTAACCCTAACCCTAACCCTAAGCATGAAAAGCAGCCGAGGTTTAGGGTTGCCTCCGAGGAAAAAGCCGTGGCGGCCGCTATGTTTTGGCAGTTTTGCCCATCCTTTCGGACGCATTTCGAAGCTGCAGTGGGCCTGGAGCTCTGGGCTTTGTGGTTTCCGAGACGCTAATCCTATGCGTAACCCTAACACTAACCCTAGGCAGGAAAAGTAGCTTAGGCCCAGTGCGGCTTCGGAGGAAAAAGGCTTGGAGGCAGCTGTGTTTTGGCAGTTTTTCGCATCCCTTGGGATGCCTTTCGCAGGTGCAGTGGGCCTGGAGCTCTGGGCTTTGTGGTTTGCGAGACGCTAACCCTAGGCGTAACCCTAACCCTAACCCTAGGCAGGAAAAGCAGCCTAGGGTTAGGGTTGCTTCCGAGGAAAAAGCCGTGGCGGCAGCTATGTTTTGGCAGTTTTGCGCATCCCTTGGGATGCCTTTCGCAGCTGCAGTGTGCCTGGAGCTCTGGGCTTTGTGGTTTGCGAGACGCTAACCCTAGGCGTAACCCTAACCCTAACCAGAAGCAGGAAAAGCAGCCTCGGACCAGTGCTGCTTTCCCAGGAAAAAGTCATGGAGGCAGCTATGTTTTGGCAGTTTTCTGCATCTCTTGGGATGCCT
>LTAT01000001.1:60877422-60888120 GCA_003286495.1 Chlorodrepanis virens | reverse complement strand
TGCAAATGAGCATTCATTTTTAGTCATTCCCATATTGAAAGAGGTAGGAACACCCTGCTTCTCTAGTTAAAGTAAAAATTAAGGCATTTCATACATTGAGAATTGTGTTTTATCCTTACTATTACTGCCAGTGCTGTTACCACTAGAATTCTTTGCTAAACTGTGTCAGTGGTTTTATAAACTTCCAGAACATCAAATGAAACACATCAAACAGTTTTCCCAGTCATATAAACTTAGTTAAAAGGCAAACCAGCTTGAGACTTTTGCTCATAACAAAGTTTACAAGGAAAGAAAAATGAAAAAAAGAAACAAACAAACAAACAAAAAAAAGAAACAAAAAGTAACATGATGTCCAGACTGCTTTGTCTATGGAATCAAATTTCTGAAGATGGAGATCTCTGTTTTCTAATGAACAGAACTACTGAATAATTAGAATTTCCGTCCCACAAAATTCTTTATATTTAACAGGCATCATTTTTCTTTGAGTCAGCATATATATCTGAAAATGTAGCTGTTCCCCTGGAAGCGAAATTTTCAGAAACAATTAAGTTACTTATTCTATTCTCCCATTCTTGTACTATGGAGTATAGATCAGAAAAGATTTTCTTTTTTTTTTTTTTTTTGGTTTTTTCCTTTCTTTCCTTTTTTTTTTAAGCATAGGAAGACAAAAATATTTTAAAATTATTTAATATATCAGAGTTGCAGACTTTCAGAAAACATATTAAATACGAAAAAATACTCCATATATTAAACTTACTCTTACTGTTTAAATTAAATGCACTAATTTGCCATGTGCCGTGGATTTCATTCTCTCTCCTTCTTTTAAAGCCTTCTAAGTGAAAAGTGTCAGAGAGGATCTTGGTTTTCTGAATAGCGAAAAGGTGAGTTCTGTAATTTTGCACATATGTTTGTGTTTAAAAATATTTTCCAGATATTTGTTATACTATAATTAAAGAAATAACATAAATGCATAAGGAAAATGATGGAATGAAAAAAAAAACATCTCAAAAGCTCAAATCAGCTTGAAAGATCTGTGTTAAAAATGTGCTTCTTTTAAGATGTGGCTAAAAAGCAAACAGCCTGGAGAATTAAAAAAAATAAAAATCTGCTTCAAGTTGTGCTTTAAAGCCCTAAGGGCTCTACTTACAATGTATCACCTTATCACTCATTCTTGAAGTGCTTTACTGCTTAATCATGTAATACTCACATCTTGAACAATATCTGAGGGAGTGAAGAACCTCTGTCTTCTTCATATCTCACTAGAGCATTGTGTGTGATAGAATAGAAGGTTTGGTCAATATGCTTTTGCTTTTTTACTCCTTGATAAATTCTGTAAAACTTACTGCAAAATTCTGAAAGTGGTAGTTAGAAAACTCTCCTCCACTAGGATTTTTCTCAGCCCACTTTTAAACATGATCCATAATTTGATCAAATGCTCTTGGGCACTATTAAATAGTAATAATGAACTTCACCTAAAGCCCTTAGTAATTTTGTTCCACATTTCCTTCTCTAATTATCCACTATTCCCTATTTATTATTGCTTCATTCCCTGCCTTCAGGCCTTCTAAAAATACTAAGAATGATAAATTAAACAATACATTTTGGCACCAAGTTAACCAGTGGGGAGGGTTATAATTTAATGGGATGTCTTCTAAATTAATTATTTTTGAATTATTTAATTGCAGCTTCTAAACAAAATTTCTTACTCAAAGTGTGGTACTGAAAGCCAAATTATCTTCCTATATCCTTTAGCAAAAGGAAAAGGAAAATATTAAAAACCATACATGTTTAAATTAAATTTGCAGGGTGTCACTGATCGATAGATAACTTCCATTTTCTTTTATATTTATATTTTTGGCAATCAGCAGTGACTCGTCCCTGGAGTAATGACAGTGTTTTTCAAGGTAATCTCACAAGTGTAATCACTAGGCAAATGCCACACTGGAGTTAATGTGGTTTTTTCCCCATCTTTATTTGTAAGTGAAAATAGTCATCGACTTTCATATTACATCCTTATACTTTTAATTCAAAATCAAATTAAAATAAAGCTCTGATTTTTTTTTTAATTTTAGAATTCCCTGTTTGCTCCCTGTTTTTTACAGCTTTGTTATTAATTCCTGGTATAATTTCACTTGTTCTTAATTTCTAAAATAAATATTTTTTTATTCTTTTGAGAAATATGACATTTGGGACAATGCTAAGTAGATGGTAACATTTGTGTGTGTTATCTCAACAAGTTTATATGGATTAATACATATAAGGATTTTTCTGAGACACAGCAAAGAAAATTTGTCAGTATCTAGATGCATACTCTACACACACTTTTCTACATTGATACTGAAATTCTTATTTGGGAAATAATTAATATGCTATGCAGCTTGTCATTTCTCTGGGATTGACAAAAGGAAAAGAAATTCAGGTCGTGTAATCCATTGAGCATGATGCCCTACATTTTGCAGGACTGTGTTCATTCCTAAATAAAGGAGGGCCATATAGTTGTTGCACATATTAGGCGTGTGGAAATTGGAGTTTTATTCCTCATCCCATTAATTGATTTCTCTGATTCAACATAAAATTTTTAATACCATTGTGTACACAGTTTCCATGGATACACTGTTCTATTTCAGAGTTGTTTATTTTCCTGCTATTTTTGGTGCAATGGCTATAAAGTGCCAGAGTGATACTTCAGTATTTATCATCATATCAAAAAATGGTGCAGAGAAAAAAAACATTCCAGTCACTCAGAAAGTCCAGATATGTTTCGTGTAAATTTATGAATTCTCAAGTAGCCACAACATTTTTTTCATTAGGCATGTATAGTGTCTTGAAAGAATATACTCTGCTTTCCCCGTGTAAACAGAAATTTGCTGAAGTTTTGTTGGCATATTTTTTTAACATCTATTAAGCAGGGTTGTTCCTTCAAACCCATCTTATAGCTATTTCTCCATACTAGCCTTGGGCATATCTGCAGACTCATCCAGATTTACTTTAAGATATGAACTATCTTTAAATTAAGAAGGCATAATTTACAGAATATATTTGATGAGTGATAAAACAAAAAAAAGAAACTTCGAAAAAGTGTGGAAGATCATGTGAGCTAAAATTCAGCATCTTACCATTTTATTTATCTCTTCATCCCTCCCAGACCCATATTTGTCCCCTTTTAATTTACCAGGATACTTCAGGATACATTGCTTCCAGTCACTCACTCACGTACTGGATGTGAGGCAGAGAAATCCTCTGACCCAGCTTTTGTCACGTAATATGCCACTTTTCTAACTCAAGACTAAGCTGTGAGCAGTGGTGTCTATAGCAGCTGTCTTCCTGGCACAAGAGAAAGATGATGATAAAGTGACATGAACGATACTTGCCTAGAGGATCCCAAGCTGTAAGGTAAGGCAGCAAATTAAAGTATCTGAATCTTCAATATCCTGGAATTTTTCCATGTATTATGAAGGAAGGTAAGAGTCTGTGGGCCCGAGTTTTCCTTACTTTTCTGGCAATTCTGCTCCAGCCTACTCTGAATTACTGTCTGAATCTCTTAGTGGAATTTGGGTCCAAGAAGGACAGTCAAAAGCCTAACAACCTGTTGATAGAAAAACGTCCATGTATTTGTGCTGCTCCTTGGTGCAAGACCTCAACATTACACAGTGTTTAGTCTTGGGGCTAAAATGGAAAGTGTGATAGATTGCATAGGTGTTTAGGGTACAATGACTAAGTATTACATGATTGTTGGTTAGGCAGCAGTGAAGAAGACTAGATATTTACATTACCTCAGTTTCTGATTTTAACAAATTAACTATGGACAACAACCACATCCTCTTGGAAGAACTTTGTGAAGAGTAGAACAGAGGCAGTAAAAGGAATTGAGCAACCTATGATCTTTTGGCACATGATGAGGTTAGGAAATTCCTGAGACCAGTATACTTTCTTGCATTAAAAAAGATCCAAGCCTTAGAAATGAGGAAATTTTCTGAAGCACCCAAAGATGACTCTGCCACGTTCTGTGATTCACAGATTCATATACTGAAGTAGATCTGCCTTGTGAAAATGCAGAGGCATAAATTTATTTTTATTTAATTCGACTCATAAATACACCTGCACTTTTCTCTGTTTGAAGAATTGTTCTGTTCTAGAATCACATTTTCTGTTTCAAGCACATCATTGATCTAAATTCTGGAAGCAAATGGGAAGACAGGCTTACTGGAACAACTTCATAAACCAACCATTAGAGGCAGTGGGTTGATGAGTATCTTTTCTTCTGTTGTTAAACTTGATCATCCAGGACATAATTAGCAATAAAGATGTTGCAAATTTCAGATCTTCCAAGTCCAGCAGATAAAATTTAGACATAATGGCCTCAATTTCTTTAATAAGGCTCCTAAATGTATCTACCTTATTTTAAAATCTGGAAGCTGTTAATCATATAGGTGTATGATGCGTGCAGGTAATTTTGCTTTCTTTTAGCCATCTTTTTCTATAAATATTTGGCACATATATAGCAATGAAATAACTTTCTTGATGAAAGTATTCAGTCATATATACCGGCAGTGGTATGAAGTCTTGACTACTGCCAATAAAAATATCTCATTTTCAGAAGACCAATAAAATTTATCTAAAGACAAAATTACAAGAATTATATTGGAAGAAATTAATATGTTAATCAGTTGAGAAAATTAACTAGGAAAAAGTATTTTATATTTCACCCTTTATTATTAGACAAAACTGTGGGAAAAATGTTTCAAAGCTTATTTATCCATTTACTAGTAAGCTGGATAAACAAGCACAAACAACAATGTGTTTATTAGGGAAATATCCTGTTTCCACAAAGTGAACATGATAATCCCCAAATATTCAGTAAATTATACAAAATCTGAAATAGCAGTGTAGGTTTTGAACAGGAAAACATAATATGGTTTTAAATAGCTGCACGGAAGAGTCACCATTTGATACATACAGATAGCTATGACCGAGTAGCTCTGTTAGTTTCGAAAAGATATTTATAATTTTCTTAGTTTATTTTTTTTGAAATAGTATCCACAAAAATTCTGGGTTCTCTTCTATTTATTTTGCAAACATCATAAAATATTTTTGTTCAAGTAATCTGTCCTTTTTTTCCCAATGGACCTTTTTGCAAGGGCACATACTGACAGGACAATGGGGAATGACTTCAGACTGAAAGAGGGGAAGTTTACATTAGATATTGGGAAAAAATCCTTTACTTTGAGGGTGGTGAGGCATTAGCATAAGTTGCCCAGAGAAGCTGTGGATGCCCCACCCCTGGCAGTGCTCAAGGCCAAGTTGGATGGGGCTCTGAGCAAACTGGTCTAGTGGGAGGTGTCCCTATCCATGGTACATTCTCTACAATCAAAACTATTTGATTATTATATCATTAAGTATTAAAAACACCTGGAGTTCATAAATAGAAATGTAACATATATTCAAAGTATTTTCCTTACTTCTATGAAGCTTTGTGTCTGTAAGTAAAACTACTTTCTCTTCCTTCAATCCATACCATAATGTTTCTGATTAATTATCAGAATAATATTTTTGTATTTTGATGCTGTCTTTTTCACACTGACTTAAGAGAATACATATGTAATTGTTTTTGCTAATGTGCTAACCTGTCAAATGAGCTAATACTACTAAAATAAATATGTGGAATTTTTCTTTAATAGAAGAGGATGAAAAAGTACTACCATTCATAGCTGAGTTTTGAAATAAAGATCAGAGTGATTCTAGCATAAACTATATTCACAAATCTGTCTTACAGTGTTCACATGATTTTACTAGTAGTTTTATCAGAGCACATTTTATTTTTTTCCTTTAATTTCAGTGCGAGGTTCATGAGTAGAAGACTGCTACATTTTCTGTTCTATTTCTGCATTTTTCATTATACCACTGTCATGTACGTGACATGCTGAAGCAAATGTACAGAGTGATCTGTTCTACTCACAGTTATTCAGAGCTAAGTATTCTAGTTATTTCAGGTGAATGCAAAGACTGAAGTACCATTTTGAGCCTCAATGTGAATTTTTCAACTGAAATATAACAATCACTTAATGTATATTCTTCATTAAGCTTCATATTTATTTTGTAAAAAATTGGTATTCAAGTCCTTTGATCATTTTAAAAGTCTCTATGTTAAGTTCATAAAAATGTTAAAGTTTATAGAAAGGTTAAAAACACTGTGAGGAATTAAGTAATCTTTTTTTTTTTGGTGTACTGGTGCAAGGTAAATCAGTTGGATACTTTTTCAGAATACATAATGTAATCAATTTTGACTCAAGTGTCATATGTGCAAAAATAGATGCCTATAAACTAGTATTAGCAAATATTTCTCTCACTGACAAAGAGCCAGATCTTCATACATTTTCTGCCATTTCTGTCTTGACAAATCTATAGAAGACTTCTCATTAGAATGCCTGTTATTCCAGAAATGTTAAATCAGCACAGAAAAATCTGGCATGTATATAAGTACCCTGAAGTTCTTGAGCAAGAATATGCATTTAAGTATTTAAGGCCCAAAAAGTATGTGTATGTGAAGTGATTCTGACGCATCTGCTTAGTGAATTCCACAGTCCAGACTTGCTGTAGACTTTAGACATAAAGTGGAGGACAAAATAAATCATACTGAAAATGGGTTTGGTTCCTACACAATAGCTGCAGCAAAAACTAGTAGATTTCATGCTCCTTGTAGAATATTCCTACCCCAAATATTTCTATTTCACTGAGTATTTGTGTTAATTAAAATAAAATTCTGTAACCTGATTTTTTTTTCAGAGAACCCCTGGTTCTTTTTTAGAATTAAGAATAAGTAAGATGTTAAGTTAGGAAACTGAATCAAAATTCCAAATTCTTGGAAGTATTCTTCTTAGAGAATATATTTCCTCTTAGATCAATTTGCAGATCAGGGGGAAAGGATCAAATTTGTTTTCCATCTGTACTTTCTAGCTGGTAAGGTGACTCCTTTCAATGTTATGACTAACAAATAAGGAGGTCTTGCGTTTTCTTAAAGCTTAGAAAGTATGGGATTCTCACAGCACTGCACCTCCAGCTCCGATCAACAGCAGCCAACCTTATCCAAACCCTGAACCTGAAGCAGAGAGCTGGCTGGTACAGTAGGAATTGTGCTGAAGGCCTCTCTATCAGATTAGCTAGCATATTTTGACTCTTTCATTATTGATGAAAATCTTAATAGCACTCTGCTCTGCAGGCTGCCCTAGAGACACCTCTTTTCTATCTGAACGTGTACCAGGATTACCCTATGGTGTTTTCTTCAGCCTTTGTACTGTGACATGTAAGGCAGTTGAGGTGTAGGGAAAAAGCAAAGTTAAATTGTTTCTTTGCCCTCCTTTCTGCCATAAGGACCTTGGGAAGTCATAGCTGGTCTCTGAAGTTTAATTTCTCCATCAGTAAATTGGAATGAGCTCTAGTTCTTCCTTGGCAAAGAGTTTTTTGTTCCCTGGCTGAAAAAGAAGCAACAGACAGTAATTAGGTATTGTGGAAATATTAAAGAGCTTAATAGCAAGCACTCCTACGTGTACTAGACAGAGAGTTCTCTTGTACATATTTGTAAAAAGGTATAGTGTTATGATTCCTAGAATCATCAAGTGAACCTGTTATTGACATGTTTCTATCTTCATTGTATTATTTGAAAGCATCTTTTTCCTTTAGTGCTGTTACCTTGAGGGAAATAGAGAGAAAAAAGCAATAGAACAAGATTGATCGTAAATCACTGATTACTCAGAGAGTCAGATCTCTTGCAGGGCTCTGCTGTGGAGAAGACCACAGTAGTATTGTTTTATTACTTCTGCTTTCAAGATAACATGCTATGAATACTAATGTTAAAAGGAAACAATGAACAAGAGATGGGGTGCAGGTATACAATAGCCAAAAATAGTATGTGGTTGTCAGCTGTTATTTCCATCTTTTACAGAATAACTAGGTCTAATCTATAAGCTATTAATTTTGTTTAAAATTGTGTACATTCACATTGTGGTGCATTGATTCCAATTTTCTAAGCTGCTCCTAAACTAGATCATTTTTTTCATTAGGCATGTATAGTGTCTTGAAACTAGAAAACTCATAAGTTCTCTTTTAGAGGATACTTAAACAACAATGTAGAAACATGATACTTCAAAAATTCCTAAAACACTCTCAAAAAAAGCCAAACTTAAAATTTTGGCATGTCATATAATGATAGTCACAGCTAGCTGGCTATGTGGCAGGATAAGATATATTATCATAAAAAAGTAGGACACAAAACAAAGCATTAAAGGAAAGCAAAATATTTCACTATGAACATACAATACCTTAGATTAGACAGCCATCTGATCTCATCTCCTGCTATATGTTAGGTGAGGGTGCTCAGGACATTCTACTGGTGAGTTTTTAACACCTCCAAAAATTAAGATTCTCCAACCTCTTTGGAGAAACTCTTCCAGTGTTTGACTGTTCTCACTGTGAATTTGTATACACAATTTCCATTATCGCAGCTCTCAATTTCCATGATCTGTAAACTTTGTACTTTTCAGCTTGGACAATATTCCGGCACTCTACTTTCTCTAACAAGTAAAAGGTAGATGAATGCAGCAAACAAATTGTCTCACAACAATGTTTGTTGACAGTGTTTGTTTGTCTCTCTTTTCCATGTTGAATAAACCAAACTTCCTCAGCCTTTCTGTATTTCTTATGTTTCTCCTGCCACTTCATTGTTCAGTTTTTCAATCTTTCTCCTGAAACCCCAAACCAGAAACATTTCTTGAAGTGCAGCCTCAGAAAAGCCCCACAGGGGAGCACAGCTGCTTCCAATTGTCTGCTGGCTGTGCTTGTCCTAATTCAGACAAGTAAAACTCTAGCCTTCATTAAAACAGTGTGCTGATTCATGCTCAACTAGTGGACAGCTAGGTCTACCAGATCCATTCTTACAAAATTACTCCCCATCCAGTCAGCATCCACCCACATTGTGGCATGGTCTTATTGCATTCCAAGCACAGCAGATTTTGTTTGTGTGGGATGAATTTCATGTTGTTTCTGCCAGCCCATTTCTCCAGCTCCTGGAGTTCTCTCTGAATGACTGTATATTAACTACTTCCCACACTTGCTTTCTTCTGCAAACTCACTGAGTCCATGTTGTGGATGGAGTGACATACTTCACTTTTAAGAGAGAAATAATGGTATGTTTATTGACACAGAACAGCAATTAAACTAAGCTTGATAGTAAATGCAACAGTGATTCAACAAGATTCAATGGCAAGGTACTTACTTACTGCATAGAGTACAGGGTCAGATTAAACCCTCAGGAAGACATTCGTGATGAGGCATGCGATTCAAAAAGGACTTCCTTGGGTTCTAAACTCCATTCTGAGAGGAGCTTAGGTGGGACTGGATCCACACAGACAAGACAATATGGATCACCAGGCTTGGTCAGTGGTTTGTGCCTAAAGGACTACGTGTGCACAAGCAATCCCTTCTATCACTCAGCTGAGATTTCAGTTTGAGTGGACTTATTTAAATTCTCTTACAGAGTGTCTGATGAGATAAGGATTCCCTCAGGCTCCAGAAATAACCTTGGGAGGCGTTGCTATGCAAGGGGAGATCCTGGTGCACAGAACACTGCTGTGCAGGAGAGCTCTGTAGGCCCTGAACTGTCCACTGTTTATGGAGTAAGATGACTGACTTATAGCCCTTTTTGCAAGGCAGACATTTTTTGAGTTGGCACATGCTTGACAACCCCTCAGCTCTTGAGCAAGACTTATGTCCCTTAGGTGCTGAGCGAGATTTATGGACCTTAAATATTGGATTACTTGTATGCCAGATGCAGCCATCATTACAAACATTGGGGGCTACTGCTCAAGGAGAAAAAGTGAGAGTCGAGAGCACATTATCACAATTAACAAAGATCTCAAACAGGATGAACCCTAGCAATAATCCCTAATGAACAACAATTAAAAATATGCTTTTGAACAGCTGATGACTTATAAACAAGTTTTTTATCAGTCCAGTGAGCCTTACCTACCTTTTCTCTATCTTTTTAGGCCACTTCTTTTCAGTTACACTGTAGAGATTTTACAGCTGACCCTTCTGCTCTTGCCCACTCAGCCAGTTAGCTTGGTGTAGAAGACAATCATACTGAACAGGCATGATTTGCCCATAGTGAATCCATGCTAGCTATTTCCAACCACTTTTTTCCTTAGAAATAGCTTCCAAAAAGATTTGCTGCATTTTCTTCACAGACAGCCTGTATTACCTTGGCTCTTCATTCCAGTTTAGAAAATGGGCATAATAATTGTCTTTTTCCATGCTACAGGGAACTCCTTTGACAGCTACAACCCTTTGAAGATGACAGACAGGGACCTTGAAATGGCATCTGACAGGTCTCTCAGAAGTCTTGAATGTTTGTACAGTTTGTTAACATGGTCCCTAACTTGATATTTTCCTGCTGTTAAGTTGCACTTCATTTAGTAGACATGGGAAGTCTGACAGCAGACATTGCAAGTACAAACTGATACAAATGAGAAAATTAGTATCTCTGCCTTTTAATTTTCTGTCACCAGCAATTCACTAGTTCAGTAATAGCAAGTCTACATCGTCTTTGGTTTCTGTTCTGGTTGTTGCCAATGTACTTACAAAACCCTTCTTGCTGACTTTCACATTTCCAGTTTCAACTATAAGCTTTAGTTTACTTAATTGCCT
>LTAT01000001.1:60809958-60877412 GCA_003286495.1 Chlorodrepanis virens | reverse complement strand
TTCCTTCCTTCCTTCCTTCCTTCCTTTCTTCCTTTCTTCCTTTCTTCCTTTCTTCTTTTTTTTTTTTGTTTTCCATTTGAAGCAGTATTCAAGGGATTCTTTTTATCAAATACCTGAACAAGCAAAAGTCTCATCTTCTAGATTCCATGCCTTGACTATACCTTCTCTTTTTGTCATTTTCCTGAGGACACTTAATTAAATCATCTGATAGTGCTTGGAATGAAGGTTACTGTTTACCAATCACACTACTCATTTTTATTCAGAAGCAGCATTTCTGGCAGATGACTCCTAACCTTCTGTCCATACAGCATCGGCAATCAAAACACCAGAGTTCTGGTTTCCTTGTGTTCAGCCATATCCAAAAGATGTTGAAGTAGTTGAAGTCCTCTGCAATAACTTTGTATTGCAACCATGGTACTTCCTCATCTGTTTTGAAGCATTAATGAAAAACTGTTTGATCAGGAGGTCAGTAGCCAACACCTGCATCATATTCTGTCTGTTTCAGAATGCAGTTTCAAACACAACTGATCAGCCTTTTGTATCTTCTGTTACACAGCCCTACATATTTAATTAATTTATTGACACAAAGCACAATACCCCTTTGTTTTCCTCTCTGACTCTTTTTCCAATATGAACCCATAATAACATGCCCCACATTCCACTAGCACCTGACTGCAAATTTAGCAAGATTTCTAGTAACATTAGAACTAACTTTGTTCCTAGATTATCCATCTGCCACAAAATCTGTTTGTCTCTCCTGTTTTCCCTTTAACTACAGTAACTGCCATTACCATTCTGCGTTTGCTGGGAGTAAGTCAGGTTTTCTCTCTGAGATGAATCCAACACAGCTCCATCATGTACTTCCTGAGAATAAGAATATAATTAATATATTTTCTGTAATTTGTCCAGAGTTTTTTATTTGTTTTTGTGTGTGTGTTTGTTTGTTTGTTTAGGGGTTTTTAGTGTTTTTTTCTTTTTAAATTTTTTCTTGTTCACATATTCACATCCTCAGACAATCTTGCCTCAATAGCACATTATGTTACAATACTAAGCTGTCTTTTTACTACAACATATCAGCAAAAATGCATTAGATTTCAAATATTGCTGTGTTCAGCCTTGCATTTCAACTATTCTTTAAACAAGAATTGTACATTTTAATTTATATTTGTGCATAAAATGAAGAATAAGCTGTTACACCATGACTTCATGCATGTAAATGAATTATATGCTTATTATCTGAAAGAAAAATGATGTTAAAATACCACTCCTCCTGCGTCTTTGAAAACTTCTAACTGAAGCCCCTTAAAAAATATATGTATTTCTTGTTTTCATAATATTCCTATAGTGATCCCTGCATCTTTTTGTTACATCCAACTTGACTTTCCAAGGCGATTTGTTTGTGTGATGCATCAGTCAACATGGCTAGGGGACCATTCCAAATCAACAGTTTGGATGTTGACAGTTTTTAGAGGATAAAAGAGTTTAAAAGTATCAAGACAATCTAGTCTGCCCCAGTTGGCCTGAGGAACAAATATGGACTATGTACATTTTCTCTCCTGGTATACTCACATGTAGTGGACAGTTCATTTTTACTTATCACACATAATGAATCTTAATTTCAGAAATTCTTTATCATGTATTGTAAAAAGTCTGAAGATCTGATGTTTTATAACTACAATGTAGGAATTCAGTTTTTCACGTGAGAGGAATCACTCATAAGTAGAAACACAACATAAATACAAATAAATTATGATGGCACTGCAGATAAATATTTGTTCTTACTATTTTCTGTCACATTGATTTACAAGGCTTCTTCTTCTAGCCTTAGATTTAAAGACATCTCAATTATTGTCAGTTTAGAACAGCTCTTGATTTTGAGAATTAATTACCACTATCTTCTTAAAATGCTTTTTAAAATCACATGTTTTATGATGTAGAGTACTGATTGGTGTCATGGAGAGGTTTTATTGCCTTGATGTTAACTCTCATTGAAAGATTATTTACTGGATCTAGGATACTCTTCAGCCATTCAGATCACAGCTTTCTTCTAAGTCATTACATATTTTCCTTTTGTCAATTCAATGTTTCCATTCAATTTATGAAATTGTACAGGCTGTCACACATTATAAATTTAACATATTCACAATCTATTCTATCCTTAAATCCAAATGTTTTAAGCTAGACTGGTGGTTAACAAGACTGAAATGAATTAAAAGATGTCAGGATTGGTGTGTTATGCTTTTATTTTAATCAAAACCCTATTGGAATGGCTACAAAGAAGAGATCCAAAAATGAGGGAAATTAGGTGCTAGGTTCTCTGATCTAAGATATATGACATGAAACTTTACATTAAATTGTACCTACCTAAAACAGTAACTTCCTATTTTGCTTCTCACGTCTGCTTAACACTTAAACTGTTTAATTACTTTATACATCTATTGTAGCCTATGTCTAGTTTGAGAATTCATTAATAGTCCAAGTAGCTGCATTGCCTGGCTCATTGGAGAGAGAATATCAATTTTTCTTTCGTTATTTCCTTTCTTAATTTTTTTTATTCCACTCCAGTCTTAAGGTAGAGATGAAACAAAAGTGAGGTTTTTTCCATATATATATATTGTGTGATGCAGGTCAGCAGTGTAAGTTCATAGGATCCCCTTAGACTTCCTGAAATTGACACAGGAGATAGACAAATCTTATCTTGAAAAATGAAAGTTCATACTCTGACTTACCCTAACTTGGTCATCTAGCAGTTCAATATCTATCACATGCATGCATGTCACATGATATTTTTGCAGTCAGTAAGATACAATTAGCCACCTCCAGAAGGTATTTCATGTCATGTTAGGGTGGTCAATACAAATTACATTAACAGACCTCTGGAGGTTCCTACATTTTCTAGTAGGATATGAAAGAAGACAGAAGGTGACTACAGTATAGATATCTAACTTTTAGACATTCAAAATAAGGCTAAATTAATTTTATCTTATGTTTAATACATTATAAAATTATATTATATATGGTAAAAATTATGTTTAGACAAATTACTACATGTTTAATGTAGTACAAATACTACCCTTTAAACACAAGTCCTGGACAACAGCTTTATATCAAAACTCCTGGGATTATTTTTAGAACAAATTTGCAAACCAGATTTTCTGACCAAAAAAAAAGGCAATCCATACAAGTTTATAATATATAGAATAACTTTATTTGTATTGGTTATTTTTTATAGTAGAATGAAATTGTAATCCAGTCTCATGACTCTTCCAAAAAAAAATCTGTGTTTGGCAATATTAATAATTTTTAATAAAATATTTAGTTATTTCTTAATTACAGAGAGTCAAAAATAGGTAAAATCTTGACCCTCAGCACGAACCCTGTTAAAGCACTCTTTATAACCAGTCAGGCACTTAGCAGATGAAATACCAGCAGATTGTATCACAACTACTACTGCAATCTATGACATTTTACTGAGCAAGTTTCTGATTCCCAAACGGAGAAACAGTGGAACTGATAGTGCTGCAGAAGGTACTAGCTGTATCAACTCAGGGCAGAAAAAAAGAGAGATAAAAATCAGAAGTAGATAATACTATCTTATTAATTGGTGTGTTACAGAAAGATCTGGGAGGCAGTCCATGCTCCCTGAACAGTTTTCTAAAACTTGAATGGTTAAAAAAAAATAACCCAGGCTGCTGAAGCAGGTTTCAATTAGAGTTTGATATGACACCATTTGCAATTCCACCAGCATACATGTATAAACACTTACATACTTTTACGATGTAAGCATTCAGCAATTCAAAGCAGATTTAACACAAGTATACATGATGAGATTCTATCCACAGTAGTGGCAGTGTGTACTTCTATGTTTAACAGAAAAGTTATATAGGTTCATAACCCATCAAAAGACAGAATATGATAAATATATGGTATATATTAACTCAAATCATATCCTTGCTCTTTTAAGCATAAAACTGGAGACTACACAAAACTCTGCCAGTGCTGTCCCATGTTCTCACCATCTCTGCCTCTTCTATCCTGAGCCACTTAAGTGCTCTGCAATTTACATTTTTATTCCAGATGGCCCACGTACATATGCAAAAATGAGTGTTAAAAATCATCTTGTCTATTTTGAATAAGTGCCTGCATGTGTTTAGAGAAAATGCAAAGATCGCAACCATGACACCAGGGTTCTTTTGGTCAGAAAATATGTTTATGGCTAACTAGTCCTGACAGTGGTGTTTTAAACCTTCATTGCAGGAGAGGAAGAGGTTAAGTATTAAAACCCAATCGCTTAAACTTTGACATCCATATTGGCAAAAACATTATCACACAAAGATCTAAGGTTGTATCTTTACCTCTGTAAAATGCAGATAAATATGCTTAGCTGCTCTGTGAAAGCAAGGTAAAATATCTGGATAGACGGACAAACAATTTATGGAGTATTTTTATGTTATAATTTTTTCTAATTGATATCATAGTATATGTTGAACCTGTCCAACAGTATAATAGTTTCTAGCAATACAGCAAAAAGTGTATTTTTCATGTTGAATGTAAGGAAACTTAACATTGTAAAGAGTGGTTTATCAGTGAAAGGCATGCTTCCACTTCCTTAAAAAAAGAACCTTAAACGTCAACACATGTCAGAAACATTCAGAATCAGGAAAATTAACTCTATTATTCTTACTCACATAGTCTGTGACCTGAAAGGATATTTTCATTGCTTTAACAAGCAAAGAAATAGCCTGTCTTTTGGTTTATGCCTCCACCTGCATTTTTCACTTCATTCTTCACCTGTATGTCTACAGGATAGAAAGGGAACTGATAGTACTTCAGATTAGAACAGAAAAATACAAAATGCACAAGAAATTCTTTAGATAGATGTGTCACAAAATGATAACCATAAGAAAGAATAACATGGACTTCATACTGCTGTACATTTCCTTATGCTTCATCACGTTTTATTCAAGCAGTTTCACAATTGAAAATTCCTACATGGCTGAGGAATAGACTGAAGATTTTACATCTGGAGTTTGAAATAACTTTAGAATATATACGTACAGTTCTCTATGTTATAACTGAAAATCTAGCCAGAAATACCTGTGCTAATGAAATCAGTAGTCATTATAAGGTGTTGCCTGTCAATATTTTTACACTGCTTTCTTAACTTTGGTCTTTTCTAGTTGTTTGGTGAATCACTATTCCTATGTGTATAAACTCTCTGACAAATCAGTGGAGAAGGTGCCCCACTTGTGAGCATTTTCCTTAGTTCTTCTTTGGATTCAGAGTTATAAATCATGATGATGATTTTCCTCCTTAAAAAAATTATTTATTCCTGGGACAGAAACTTTAACAATAGGGCTCTTGCTTTGAAAAAATAAAGAAAAATGTAACCTTCAGAAACAACCACATTTGCTATCTCTCCAGTAGGACTGGGATAATTCCTTCTTTTTGAAGGTTTCCTGCTGAGTTGCTTCCTTGGTCTTTTCTCTGTGGGCATGCAATTTGCACGCTGGTATTAATAACAGCAGCCTTATTTTGAACAATTTTGTCATCTACAGCTACTGGAGTTAATGGGACTGTTTATATGCCCAAAAGCATAACAGTGCTGAATCAGTGTCTTTAATGATGAATTCTATTGATTAAGTGAGAAAGGATGACATACATCATGGCAGAGGAATTTCTCATGATCATTCTCCAAGTGCAAACTGTCATCTCCAAATGTTACAGTAATAACTGTTCACTGGAAAAACACTGACTCTTTATTTAGAATTTCTTAAAATCAATTATTTGCTGAAATTATGATAGGAAAATTATGCTTATTTTCTCTTCAAAACAGAAACTTTTACAAATACTTCCCCATCAAAACCAATTTTTTTCCCCAAAAGGAATCCTGTATTTCCCAAAAGGAATCCTGTATTTCCAAAAAGGAATCCTGTTGTATTCCACAAAGTCTCAAAACTAATTATCAATTAATCTTATACACATAAACCTCTCCAAAGTATCATGGTAAAAAATAAGACATTCATACTTGCATGACATTAGAAGTTTAGCAAGGAAGCTTAAAGCATAGTGTTTTCCTCTGGGAAGAGGTTGTAGACCAAAGGAAAGGCTAATATTTACTTTTTCTAAAATATACTACATCAGAATTTTAATGCAAGGCAATTTTAGTTGTGGATTGTTTATTTTCAAAATTTTTTTTTCTTTTTTTTTTCTTCCTACCTTTGTAGTTTGGATAGATTAATCTTCATCTCTCTGCAGCTGGCTATTTAGACTGAAAAATTAACCAGACAGAGAATAGTGGCTGAAGCAGATAATCTAGCTAAAAATGTTATGTATACTACCTTGGATTGTAGACAATGTGTTGCATTCATTTTATTTTATGGACTGAGAGAACAATAAGATTCTTCAATGAAGAGTGCAAAATTGTAATGTGTAATGTAAATAGGTCAGCAAGTTGGATACAGCTGGCAATAAAAATAAACAAACAAATAAAAAGAATAATTCAGTCTGAGACCCGTGTTAAAATTTGGACTGTAAGCTTTTAAATTAACAAACACACATTATTTTTTCTCCAGGAGGCAAATGGAAAAAAAAGCAAAAACCCAAAACTAAGTGGCAGCTTTACTGAAAGTATCAATGTTAAGTTGCTTCATCTGAATTATAAACAAGCAAATTGCTTTTTTAGAGTCTTTCCAATGTGTATTTCTTACAAAATATTGACTGTATGATAATTTTTAGAAAACATTGACTGTATATTTGTTAGAACTGAGCCAAATTCTCATAACCTTACAGTGAAGTCAAAGGTCCCCAGCAAAGGAAGGATATTGACCTGTTGGAATGAGTCCCAGGAAGGGCCACTGCTTTGATCAGAGGGATGGAGCAACTTTTCTATGAGCAAAGGCTGAGGGAATTGAGATTGTTCACCCTGGAAAAGAGAAGACTTCAAAGTGACCTAATTGCAGCCTTTCAGTACCTGAGGGAGCCAGAAGAAAGATGGAGAGAGACTTTTTACAGGGACATATAGTGACAGAAATAGTAGAGATAGCTTCAAAATGAGACAGAATAGTTTTAAACTAGATGTTAGGAAGAAATTCTTTACTATGAGGTTTCATGAAGCACAGGAACAGGTTGCCTATATAAGTTGTGGCTATCACATCCCTGAGAGTGTTCAAAGTCAGGTTGGATGAGGCTTTGAGCAACCTGGTCTAGGCGAAGGTGTCCCTGCCCACTACAGGCTGGAACTAGATAATCTTTAAGGGCCCTTCAACTCAAGCCATTCCATAAATCTATGATTCTGATATTTAAATTATGTTCATGGAATAAAGAATATTCACTTTTTAAACAAAGATCTGGAGAAAGTAACATATTCCAGCCTCAGTGACTCTGTGATTCTGAAACTCTGTTATTTGGCAAATCTTGCTTGCAACACTTCTTGTCCAACTCAGTACATCTTGTTCTGTTTATTTGTTTGTTTGGTTGCTTATTGCAAACATTTAGAAGACAGATTTTGTTCTGTACAAACATTTCAAAAAGATCTTTAATTAATAGAAGTGCATAGACTGATGTGCAAATGAGTGTTCTTGTGTTTGATTACACATTCTTGAGAGCAATTATGGGTATTCACTTCAAAAGTGCTATCATAGCCCTCCATAATGTATATTCATGTCCACTGGTACAACTCCTATTTCAAACCGTTGAGCTGATCTAATCAGCCCAAATTTAAAAACAAATTTTTCTTCTTCCACATGAAGCCTATTATCATAACCAGAATCCAATCCCTAAACCTATAAATCTATAAATTATACAACAAACTGCAGTCTAGCCATGTTTTCTACCAGCTTGCCTCCACTTCACAAGGTTGTTTTTACTGTGGTCTGAACACTGGCTGTTGGCTACCATCTTTCTCTATTAATATGAATGAATGACCCTTAATAAATCACAATAAGCTACAATAAATCTCACAAGTCCAAAAGAAGCTGAACACCCATAAAATTTTTCCAGATAAGTATTAAGCCATACAGTTAGTGATTAAATCCTGATTTCAATTACAGTGAAAGGAAAGAAGCAAAAAAGGAATCCAGTCCACCTAATACAGACATGTAATTAATAATTCTATTTTGTGCCCTCTTTAAACCAGTGTGCCTAAAAGCATGTGTTTCATGAGCACAGTAAATGAAGGTTCCTCCCAAATGGCCATGGGGCAGTGTGTTCTGTGGGGGTGAAAACTGTGTCTGAACCCACTAATTTTAACCTTAAAATCAGAAAAAGTTATGGAAACTTTTTGAAAACCTAAGGTAAGATGAAATTCACTTCTTTAAAAAAAAAAAAAGATTTCTGAGTTTGTCTCTATAAGCTTCCTTCATAGTCAGTACAAAGAAGTAGTTCCTTTTATAGAGCAATTAATCTAATTCTGAGACAAGAAACTATAATAGGTGAGATGGGTCACCTTTAAGGTTTCATGGGACTGCTCTGTTGTACAGTTCTACAGCTGTAAAAAGAAACTGGGAAGTCATCTTAGATTAGATGGCTAGATGGCAACAGTTAAGTAAGATTAATCCTGCCCTTAGTACCTATTGTTTTATATGCTTCCCACATAATTCCAAAGCCTGATACAACAAATACAGCCTAAAAATAGTAGCTACAGTCTATATTTTTTCTAATACTGGTTTAAATTTTAGATGATGTTTATGCTATTTTTTAAGCAAGAGCAGGTCATTAAAATTATTGAAGGAGAAAACAATAAGAGTTGCAAACTGCAAAGATTTATCCCCACACCTCTCTAGAGTGCACCATATATTAGAACTGCCTTAGCAAGAGAGGCATAAAATTGCTGAGTTGCAGCTCTGACCTATGCTGGTAAGAGCAATGTACAACCCTCATGCTGTTTAATTCACTTTAGTTAGAGACTTGCTCCTCTTGGTCTGAGAATTTTAAGAAGGAGACTACGGGATGGAAATACAGAAATAATTTAAAAATAAAAGGGAGCAGTTAATAAAGTCTGAATGGATAGATAAGAGAGTACTGGTGAACCTGTGACTTTGTTTTTAATGACTTGTTGCAAAATTCAAATAACAGTTTAATATATACTATTCAAATAAGATGCCTGGTGAATAAGATGACAAGAGACTTTTCTTACCCTTGCGTTTAATTTTTATTTTATTTCTCATCCTGATTAGAAAAAAATTATTTAATAATCAAGGCATCTCAATGAGCAAAGAGTATGCTGTAATATTGATAGTTTTAGCAGAACACTGCTAAAAAAACTTCTACAAGAAGTAGGCATAATTCCCTTTTAAAATGCAAGACTCTGATTTGCTGACCATAAGGAGTCATCATGTTGCATAAAGTATGTCAAAGGATTGTCCCTATACACACTGCATGAACACAATGCTTCTTGGATATTTTCCTTGGGTGGATGTAGATTAAAAATTTATGATAATACCATTCTTTAGAAAATAAAAACAAATGTTTTACTGAGCTTTTTGAGATATTTGGAAATTCATTCCATTTATGGAAGGCTGGTGGCAAATTTACTATGAAAAGTACTTGATTTTCCTTAATCAAACTCTGAAAAGTGTCAGTGCTTCCTGAAAAATTAGAAACTTATATGTAATGGTTATTCTGTTTCTTACAGAATATAATGCATACTCTATTTAGGTCTCTTGACTCTAAATATCTCTGTGTATGTCAGGACCATAAAGGAGAATAAGCTTTATTGCCTCTGCCCAGCCTCACCAAGGACCTCTCTACACCCTACCCACAGACTCAGGAGCTCCAGCTCAGCTTAGCCCAGGCTGCTCGCCCCAGCACCAGCAGTGTCACAGGAGTGCTGGTCTCCAGCTGTGCCACAGTCTTGCCCTGTCTCATCATGGACTCCCTTGACCTGAACTTCAACTCCTGGGCTGAGTTCCTGGCCTGACTCCTGCCACCACTGTCACTATAGACCTGCCTGGTCACCACCAGAGCTGGTCTCAACTCTGACCTATGGATTGGCTTTCCCACTTGACCCCAGACCTGCCTCCTCACTATGAGATACCCCTATGACCCAGACACTTCTTTGGCTCTGACCATCCTCCCTGAGTCTACCCTGCTCACCTCACTGGGTCCTGTGAGACAGTGTCTGCTGGCCTTGGGATTTTCCCCTGGGTGCCTGGCTAAGCTTTTCTGGTGTCATATCAGCAGTATTGATCATATTAGGATGAAGGAATTTTGAGTTGGCTTTCAAGAAGCATTAAGAAACAAAGGATTGCATTACATCCTTGTAGGAACACCAACTGGAATTCCAGAGTAACACATCCCCGAGCTGCAGGGGAGCATTCACAAGAAAGCATGGAAATGACGTGAAATAAAAGGCCTTACAGTCCATTTACACTATTCTTTTTTTCTGATAAATGGAAAAATAAATGAAAATTTCCAGATGGTCAAATCCTCTTTGGAAATATTCTTGTCCCAGTGTCAAAAAAATAACAAATCCATAGTTGTTGTTTATAGTCTAGAAGGAAATCCATAAATATCCCTAAACAAATACAACATGAAAACAAACGATGCTAAAGTGGACATATTGATTTTATTCAAAATTCAGAGAAAATCAGACTGGAAATATGACCTTGTATTTTTCTGATTGTCTTCTACCTTGGTATATGGGCAATAGAAGATCTGAAAGTTTTTACCAAGTGGATTTCCAGAAAGCCACAGAAAAAAGAAACACATTTTAAATTTTTTCTTATTGGATTTGCATTCACTTCCTCTGAAATCTACTGTATGCATCCTCTTCTTGGCTAAATAGACCTTAAAGATAGTTTCTGCTTTCTGTTACCCTGGCAAAAGCACATCTATGTCTGCAATCCAGCCATTCAGTAGTCATAGCATATAAAAATGTAGTTTCCGCCTATAAGAGAAATAAAATTTAGGATTGTGGCACAATAATATGTTCTAGACAAGTAGATTTTTGGGGTTTGTGTTATTTTTTTATCTACTTTGACAAGCTCATCTAGGGAAATATAAACTTCCTGCACTTTCTACTTTTAGAAAATACAGAGAGAATTAATTCAGGTCATAAAAGTCAGTGCATTAAGAACATTAACCAAGAAAAGAACTCTCGGAGATTTATAAATTAATGTGTGCCCTATTGACCATTAAAAACCATGAACCTTACTTTTATCCTGTTTATAAGGTTGCTGTGAGGTTGAACAGAACAAAGTTGCCATATCTGTAATCTCCACTGGTCTAATAATGTCTCATCCTACTTCTGTCTGAGCATTAACCTGTGACATGACTTGAGATGCGGCTCTCATCAATGCCAAATGTCTGGCAGGTACAGGACATCTGTTGCATAAAAGTGAACAAAGGTTTATAATTTTTAATAAAAATCCTGCAACTTTTGTATTTATATTCCATATGTTAATGTGGGCAATCTTTTGACTCATAATGTTGAGCTCAAATACATTTTCTTCTGAGCTACTAAATTCCTGAAAGATTAAACCAAAAGGGATTTGTCCATCACAGCAAATTACATATTTTACATGATAGACAAAGAGAATTTACTAGGATATACTGATTTTTAAAAGCTTTCACCTGTGTAAATCAGGTTTTCTGGTTTTGAAAATAATGTAATATAGGATAGCTGATAAAATATTGCCTATTTTCCTATTAGTATATAAAGCCTTAGTTTCTATTAGTATATAAAGCAAAATGTAATTGCCATAAACCATAAAATACAATTGTGATTTTAAACCCCTAGTGACTTCTTTCACCATTTCTTTGATTTTATTGCTTTTATTATTCAACAAAGTTTGTAGTGGAATGGAAATTCTGGATGAAATGCTTTAAACCAGTGCCCTTCAAATCCCAGTGACAGTGGAGTTGAAAATGAGGGGCTGGGGGGACACAGGGCTGGGGGACATGGGATGACACAGCTCACAAAACTATCCCTCCTAGACATGTGTTCACGTATTTAAGACCTTTATTTAGTAGGGGAAACTCCTCTCCAGATCATGACCCTTCACTGGTAGGTGCAGTGAACCACCTAAAGAAAAGCAGTTACTTTAGATAAACTAATGCAGCATAAAACTCAGGAGAGAGATATTGAAGGCAATGAAGGAATAGATGTTGGTGAGCTGTAAATGAAGATGTAAAATAGAATTGCGTAGGAAAGGGTGTGATCTATTTTCTTCATGACCTGTGCTAGGAAGCAAGTCTGAAAGATGCCAGTAATTGTATTTTTGTATGTGAAGTTGTACATGTTTTATTATCAGAGGGTGAAATTAATCAGGAAGGAAAAAAAAAAGTGAGTCCAGAACAAAATTGAGTTTTACTCTTCTCCCTGCCAATTTTATCATTGACTTTGTAATTAAAGCTTGAAGATTTTCCTGCTTTATTTCTCTAGATTTCTTTAGAAGAGAGTAAAAAAAGAGGTGGACTTAAAATGTAAAGTTCATTCTCTCCTGCTACATGCACTAGATTTGTATATTCAGGACAAAATATTTTGTTTATCTCAGACTTCACTAACCTTCAATAAATCCAAGCCCCAGTAGAGCAAAAGCCTGTACCTGGACCTTAAAATCTGAACCTGTGACTTTTGTGTAGCATCCTTCTCTCTATGCAGTAAGAAAATTTACTTTAGGGATAATGCAGCCAGCACTCTCTTTGGGTCTATCTCAGTTTGGAACATTGTCAGCAGCCTGAATAGGGGCCACTCTGCTGGTTGTGTTCTTCTGGAACACAGCCGCCCGAGGAGATAATACCTAAGGTGGATTGTAGCATAACCCTCTACATGAACAATTTTCTTTTTTATCTCATGCATCTGGTCTGCTTAACCTGTTTGTTGGAGTACTTGGCTGAGTACTTAACACATATATGAGAGGGTTCATCTAAGGTTTCTGGATGCAGACACTCATGTCTGTAACTTCTTCATAATTGTGAAAGCACCACCACCTTTCCCTAGTAATCCTGATCTTAGCTTTTTCTAGAGCTTCTAAATCTTCTATAGTATAGATTTACAGATTATGACAACTGAATTCTAAATTTATTTATTCTTTTGGGAAATTTATCAATATAAGTAAAGGAACATATAGACTTTGAAAGGCTGTCAAAAAATTTGCATCTTATTTTATACAGGAAAAAAATAAGACTATGTGTATTAAATATATAACACCTATTCATGTCACAACATTTAAATTAATTTTTGTCTACTGTTGCTGTTGAACCACTATTTTGGATAATAGGAAGTCATCTTTTTTTGAGTTTTTTGATTATTTATATTTTCTTCTTTTTCCCTGACGTATCACAAAATGCAATTTTTCTTCCTGCTCTCTACCCTCCCTTCTATCTGTAGCAACATTCCTTTCATTCCATTTTTCTAAAAGCAATTTATGAGTGATGTGTTTCATAATTTCCAGGACTCTTACCAAAGAAAGTCTTTGCTGGTTCATCCTTCCTATGTGAACTCACTGGTTTATGTGATTTGGTCTCTTCATTTTTCTTTGATAAAGCTAATAAAATGCCAGCATATGTCTACATGAAAGACCTGTGAAGGCCACAGGTACCAGGGCTGCACAGTTGATTAGATGTGTATTTCTTACATAAAGTATCTCTGAACAGAAAACAACCTCACAAAAACAAATAGTTGAACTAAGAAATGCTATATTTAATAACATTGGGGTTTTAAAAAATCGCATTTGATAAAGTTTAGATTTATTTTTAATTTTTGAGGAATATCTATTTGACAAAGTAAAATATCCTCCACTATTTCTTACTTGGTACTGCTTTCAGAATTGGATTACCCATAACTTGAGTTTTCTTTTACCCTTAATTTGAGATGTTCATAATTTGCATTAAAATTTGAACATGTCCAAACAAGAAAACAAAGAAAAGCATTCAAGATAGCAATAAGAGCATACCAGAATAAGGGTGAAAATTACTACAAATCAGAAAAAAGAGTAGAGGAAGAAAAGCTCACACAGGCCCAGAAACAACTATTTTCTGTACTCATTTTCAATAGGTTATATTCAATCTAGGTGCAATAAGATTTCCTAGCATATTCTAAAACAGAAGTGGTTCTGCCCCCCCAAAATAAATCAGTTCTTTAAAATGGAGATTCAGAAGAGTAGAAGAAAGTTGTGATGCCTTATAAGCATTGTATTTTTGTAGAGTGTAAGTCAGTGGTACTGTTCAGTCAACAGAATTAGATGAAAAAACCAACACTAAGATTCTGCACATTAAGCAGGTTTGGCTTAGGTCAGTACCAGCTGTCCTTGGAGGAGATGGATCTTCTATGGAATGTGATGTTATGAGATGTAGTGCTGCTTCAAGGGCTTTGAAATAAAAGGGAAAACTAGTGTTCCTTCTTTCTCCTTCCTTTTTAGGAATAAACACTGCAGTGACCTTAACTTCCCTTCACCTTCATGTTTTAACATAGGAAAAACTGTAATTTCCTTAATAATAGTGCTACTTTCAGGGTCCATTATAGATATTGTAAAAGGTAATCATTCTATAGTACTGGGACCTTACACTTATTTCTAAAGACCTCCAGTACAATTAGTTTCAAGGCCATATGTTTTGATGTCTCTTCTGACAGTGATGGGAAAGCTTCGTTTTATCTCACAGATCTGATGCTCACTTCTGGTTTTAGTTTGTTAATTTTGTCTCATAAACTCCACAGTTATCCAACTGTCCAAATGCCTTTGAGTGCATCATGAGCAGTGTCAAATACAAGAAAACAGGAATGTATTAATGTTCTTGGATTGCCATGGCTACCTACAAGGACCTGCACTTCACAGACACCCAGTCCCATCATACTCAGCAAATCAACTCAGAAACTCATATCTGAAATTGATGGCAAGTATCTGACTCAAAATAGGTTTTCTTCTAAATTGCAAACATAATAATAAATTAAATCATATTATGTTGTGTCACATTGTTATACTAGATGCTACTTAAGTCCAGGTAGACAACAAACACAGCCTTTCCCTCATCCACCAAGTCGGTCACACTGCCATGGAAGAAGATCAGGTTAGTCAAGCAGAACCTGCCTTTCATAAACCCTGGCTGGTTTGATCTGATCCCTTAGTTCTTCCGCAGGTGTTACATGATAGTCCTTAGGTTGGTCTGCTCTGTGATGTTCCCTGGCACTGAGGTCAGGCTGGCAGGCCTGTAGTTCCCTGGGTCCTCTTTCTAGTCTTTCCTGTGGGTGGGTTTGCTAACTTCCAGTCAGTTGTGATCTGGCTGGCAATCGATGGCAGCAGATAAATAATGAAAGGTGGCTTGTCAAGCTCTTCTGACAGCTCCCTCAGTACCCAGATGGTGGCTCCCATCCAGCCTTAAAGATCTGTGTCTCTCATTGCAGTAGCAGGTCCCTGACCATTTACCTTTGGATTCACCTTCTGCCTCTAATTTCCTGTACTCATTTGTGCTCAACTCCTGCTGGTCTTCCCCTTTCATTCGTCCAGTTTCCTCCTGGTGAGTTTCACTGGAAGAATCCTGGTCTAATCTTTCTCCTGTGATGGCCATAGGAAATATTCCAATAGGAAAATTGGAATATTGTAATATTCCTTTTGTTCCTCTGTCCACTATATCCATGCCTCTGATCCTCCCTCATCTTTGTGTTTACTGTGATTAGCCATTTACTTACCCATCACAGTAAGCAGGAGTGTGTAAGGCATAGGACATTTTATATGGCTAACAGTATAATAGGATCAGAGAGCACCAGGTTGGATGGGACACTCAAGGATCACCCTGCCAAAATCACAACTTAAACAAGAGGAACCAGCATACTTTTGGGTATTAGAAGAGTTCAATGTTGAGCCTGGAGAGATTATTCCAATGGCAGATTGTTCCTGTTATGAAAAATATTTCTCTTATATCTAATCAGAATCTCCCCAGTAATAACTTGTACCCATTACCCCTACTCTTTTTCTCAACCCTTTATGCAGCTCTTTATGAAAAAGGAGTCTTCATCTCCTCTGTAGCTGTCCCTTAAAATGACGCATCCTCTATCAGTGATATGACACTAGGACATACTATAAGTAGTGAATCAAATATGTCCAGGATGATTTCCTGGTGCAGAGGTTATCTGGAATGAACTGCTGAATCTACATACCATAATATATATTTTTGCAACCCAGAACACTGTGGAAAAAAGCATACATTAGAAAAGTATCTTCTACCTGTTCCTGGGAATCACCTGTGATTGTTCTGGCTGGCCTGTGGGTCTGTGTCAAAACTGTGAAAAAAAAAATATATCAAATTAATAATGTGGATCACCAGTTTTAGTTTCAGGAGCATTTACAGGCACTGTTCAATACTCTAACAGAGCTGTAACATGTAATTTGTGAGAAAATGTTTGTCTATAAAACCAAGGGACAATTCAGGACGGTGAATCTTAATAATAGACAATCACATTTTACTAGAAGACATAGAAAAAGAGGAGAACAGTGAGGACTAATTTGCATGTGCACAGACTTTACTGTCTTCCATGATATCAGACACCCAACTCTGGCTGAGTCTAATGGAGGTTTGCTTTCATATTCTCATCTTGTTCAGGTAGATCCCCATTCCTAGCATCTGTGGAGGCCTTGGTTTCATATAAATCTAAACATTAGGTGAGAAAAAGGATTAGGTTTCTTTCACTAAGGCACTGAGGTTATTCCATCTAAATCAGAATTTAACTCTCAACACGTTTACTTTACCCTCAGTCACCACAGTCACCCAGAGCAGAATTCCAAACTATGTGATTTAAGGCTTCTTTTGAAGGACATGACTTTCCCTAATTACTGAAAACAGAGACCTTTCGGGGAGCAGCTGGTAACATCTTTTGCATAAATCAAGTATCTGCAATTGAGTTTAAAAATTCTTGTTTACCAAAAAGTTTTTTTTTTATGGAATGTCCTTAAAATCAAAATCTTTGAAGCACTTAAAAAATGTCGAGATTTACTAAATTTAGTCGTATACTTGGAAAAAAACTGAATGGGATTATTTGCCAATCTTCCAGGACCAAATGGTTGTAACTGTCATTAATTGCTGAAAAATCTGACTTGCAGTTAAATCTGCATTCAATGATATTTTTAAAAAGTAATATGAATTCAATTACAAGAAGAAAAGTAAAAGAAAATATATTTCTTTAAAGATGCAAAAAAGCATGATGATCAGATTGTCTGAAAGAGGAGGACTGGGCTTCCCCAGAATAATGTTTAGGAGAAAACAACTTCAAAACCTTATTCTCAGGAAAGCAGATGTTTTCTGTCCTATTTTAAAAATGAAGTTTATATTTATAGATGTCTTTATCATATAATTTGAGGTTAAAACACTGTAATGTGACTCATGATATTTAGTCTAGTCTTACTCTTCCCAGACTCATGGTATAATCTTGGCAAGATGTGATTTCTGTGTTTTTTAGCTTATTATGGAGAATGCAGGAATAATGCATTGTCTATGAAGAAAGAAGGAACTATAATAATAACTATAATAACTTCTTTTATTCTGCTGTGTAACAAAACCTGTTATTGTACTCTTAATCAGTCCCTCCTTTACCTAAAATACTTATTTTTAAAGAAGAGACATCTAATCTTACTTGAGAAACTACTACTTACATAAAATTCACTATAGCCATTGATTAGTAAAATTTTCATTCACATTCCATAAATCTCTAACTCAAAAATTATGTATTTTTTCTAGATGGTCAACACTGTTACTTCATTGTCTATTTTTATGTAAAAATTGTAGTGACAAAGCACAAGATCAGAAAGGAAATTTCTGATTCTGAATTATTGTCTACCAATGAGATTAAATTTAAAAATTATGTTGAACCCTGTTGACTAGAGTCTCAAATATTTGAACAGCTTGAGTACTTCAAAGCAGTTTTGTGAAGTATAAAAGACTGAAGAAAAATTTATTATCTAACCTTCCTTGATTTCAAGAAGAGTTGGATATCTTGATCCTTTTTCACCTGCAACAAGATTTTTATCTTCTGTGAGAAAAGAATTAAGCTAAAGAGCCAGTATGATGTGGAAAAAAAAAAAAGTTAGCTGTGTAAAACTTATTTTCAACATTCTAAAAGTAAGATACATGTATAAATTATTGAGACACTAAGGCCTTTATGAAATTGATACAAAAATAAAGACTATTAGCAATAAGTATATTAAGAACATGTATATGCATTTTCTGAATCAGGGCTATATGTTTATAGATATTAAAATTCCTTTGCATCAATTTTCAAATAAAATAGAAATCTCTTCTCATGCCCTTTGTGTGTTACTCCAATTAAACTGATGCCCTGTGAAGGCTGACCTAGAACAGAGACTAGACAGAGTCAAAGTAGGTATTTATTAGAAGGCCTCAGTGGATACACCTTGGGCAGCACAAGAGCCCAGCCAGGGTCACACCCAAGATGAACCCAAAATGGTCACGAAACCGATGACTGGTCACGGGGGTCTGTCACTTTTATAAGTTCTGGTCCATTAGTATTTGGAATTAATTGTCCAGTTATAGAATTAGGTTATGAAGTCCCCTCCTTCTTGTTTTTCTCTCTTCATTCCACCATTGTTTATACTCTTGGACCTAGACTCAGATTGGTTGTCTTTGGTCCCCAGCAAGAGAAGTAATTGTTATGTCTAGCTAACTACTCTGAAGAGAGCTTACTATCCCCTAATATGAAGCTCAGAAGTACACACTAAAGCAGTACAGAATATGAAAAATAGAAAAGCTAAAACCTGAAGCATCAATACTGTGTCCATCTACCAAGTCTTATTTTTGCCTTCACTTATATACATACAACCCCAAAATTATATATGCTTATAGGTAAGTATTTTTAACTACTAATCTGTAGCTAATAAATTTGAGAGGAAGAAAAATATCAGAAAATAAATGCAGTAGGAATTTTTTAGTTTTAGTATAAAGAAGAAAAATTCAAATTAGTAACTCCTGTTCCTTATAAATCTACACTGGAAGAGACACTAACAGATCTAAGCTATAATGTAATATATTTGGCAGAGTTCAGATATCCAGCAGGCATGCATACTATTACAGACATGGTGCAGACATGCATATTTTATTTTTGAAAGTGACATATGTGAAAGTAGTAAGAGAAAGGCTTAGAGTTGTTTACTGTGGGAGATGGACGTGAAGGACACAGATGTGTAGAAAACCAGGTTTCATTAGCTCTATTCTTTGCAGAACAAATCCTGCATTTGAAGAACTACTCCCATGAAATAAATAGGAATAATAGATAGTACTAATCACATGAAAAAAACCCACAAAAATCCTTTTCTACTTCTGAGTTTTCCTGTGATAAAAAAGACAGCTGTGTGTTGAAGTACCTTAGACATAAAGTCAAAGAGCATTTTGATAGCTGCAGTCACTTGAAATACAATTCTCATAATAAGCAGACTTTTTTTCAGGATACAGAAACCTCAAAAGAAAGAATATAATCAGGCAGAAGTAGAGAAGCATCAGAAGGAGAAAGATCAAGCAGCTACATAAAGTAAGCTGAAGTTGCTTATTTGATTCTAGTTCCCCGATCTGCAAATTCAGCTGTTCTCATAATAAAATACTTAAAAATAAATAAATATATTGTCTATTTTTTATTAAAGAAAATTAACAAGCTAATGGAATTTTTAAAAGATAATTTTTGAAAAAGAGTTGATTTATTTTCTAATAGGATATAGGAGGAGCTTGATCCACAATGCAAACCAAAACAGGTGATAAAGACCAATTAAGTAATGAAATCATCAGTTATTGTTATCTATACTACCACTGGGATCAGATTAAGAATAATAGAATTACTGTCATTTCTTATTCACCTTTCTTTTAAATTAGAAATATTGTCTGTATTCAAGTGATTCTACTGTTGAGAATATTAATGAAATTATTAATTTTTCTCAGTTTATAAAATTTTAAAGTGACAAAGAGTATCAGAATTTGTCTGCCACTGAACATCACATCATCTGTCAGCCACATGTTGCCCAAGGAAATAGGCAAGCTGTTAGCCTGTTACTAATTTTAGTTTGTCTTTATTCAGCTTGGGTTGTTCTCTTGGGTCACTAATTAATGTTTATATGCTATGATTCAAAATAAAAAGTTCTCTTTCTTCCTGAAAATGTCTGCTATAATGAAAAGTGACCTCACTTTCCTATCAAAGCGTTTATTATTTAGAGTGGAAGGTGTTGCATTTTGCCTTTACAGAAAGCAGAAAAAAGCACAACATTTTGTAATTTTGATTGGTCTAATATTTCCCATCATAATTACTATTGTAAAATAGTAGTTCTCGATAAGATTGTATTTATGTGCTCCCAAAAACTTTGAAAAAATAATCAACTGTGGGGGTGAATTTTTCACTAAGAGCAAAATGAAGAAAAACACAATGTTGAATTCCATGTAGAATAAATTTCAGCTTCACACTGTTTTCAAACTGCTATTCAAAAAGCCATTCTAACACACAGTGGCAAATTGACCAACATACAATTGAAGGCACACTTGACATTGAATGCGAATATTTTCAACTCTTTTCTTGTTTGTACTATTTTTTGTTCTGACAACCAACAGCATGATTTGGGAAGTTCGTATGAATTTTAATGAAAGGGTATTGCTAGCTTTTTTCTCCTTCTTTTAAGCCTTGATTGCAAATCAAAGGATGATTTAAGTCTGAAGGAACCTCAGGAGGTCATCTGATCCAACCTCAATAAGACTTGTCACCTTATACTGTTAAAATAGAATGGAGGATCAGGTATAGTATTCTATACAGAATGCCATGTAATAACATTGCTAACATAAACCCAGCAAGTCTTAATGTAATAAAAAAATCAAAGCATAATGATCAAACCCCAAATATTCTCAGTCAGAAACATGGTGATACATATTTGCTACCAATTGGCATTTATGTGACTCTTTTTCAGTACACAGATTTACACAGACTTTTTCACATGAAGTTACAACATAGTTTAAGTCTTTTATCCAAACTATCTATCTGGAGTAAAAGGCTAAAAGTAAATAGATTACCATAAGGTTTATCAATCTGATCTCTTGGTGAGCCCAGGTCCTCGCTCGTCAAGTTTATGAAAAACAACCTTAGGGTACTGCTATTCTCTGAGGTGAGTACAAAGGACAACTTGACAAAAGTTCTCAGGAGGTTCAAAACCAAACTTTACTGGCAAACTTTAGAACATCAAGAATTTGGCAGAATTTAAAACAAATATTCAATCAAAATAAAGATTTTCACAAAGCTTTGATTTAGCAAACTCTACCCATTTGACCTAAATTACCCATATTTCAAGAAGAGGAAGTAGAAAATGAGGAGTAGAAGAGGAAGTAGAAAATAAGGAATATTTTCTACTCTTAGGAGTAGAAAATAAGTGAAAGAAAGAATAAGAAAGAGAGTAAAGCAAGACATAGCTACTGCCTTAGATCCTAGAGTATTCTCAGCTGTCGTACAAACCAAGGACAAGAGGGACATGACCACTTGCATCTCAGGGCAAAGGATTTTACCTGCACTGACCTCCTGTGACCACATCCACCAATCCTATTACCCCCAGTTGGGGCTTCTGGTCATCCAGCTACTCTGGGGCCAGATTGGAGCTCAAGGGGAGGGGTGGGGGACATTGCTTCCACTATCCCAGGTGTGCCCAGTGACTGACAACCACTCTGGGCTGGACTAGAGGCTCCAGAGGAGTGTGGTGTGGAGCAGTGCATGTCCCACTTTCCGTAGAATTTGCCTTGCCCTTCCCTTACTCTTTTTTTTTTTGAGCCAGTAATCATCTTCTCCAGTCTCACACCCTTACTTCATACTCTCATTCTTACTCATCTTCTCATACATGGTAACTGGAGAAGGAGGAGTTAGGGTTGTTACTCCTGGACTAGTCTGTTCTACCATTAAGAGAGAGGAGTCATTGATGGGATGTGAAAGTCAGCATTTTTTGCTCTGCCTACAAAAATGGATGGCTTTTGTTTCAGTCAATACCTCTTTCTAGAACAAGATAGTTTTCCTAATGTCTCTGAAGACCCTAAATCAGGAAACCATGAAAAGAATAACCATGAAATCATAGAATACATTGGGTTGAAAGGGACCCTCAAGGATCATGGAATCCAATTCCAACACAACATCATTCCCAAGTGTCACACCATGTGCCTGAGAGCTTTGTGCAAATGCTTCTTGAGCTCTGTCAGGCTGGTGCTGTGACCACTCCCTGGGGAGGCTGTTCCAGTGCTCAACCACCCTCTGGCTGAAGAACCTTTTCCTGATATCCAACCTGAACCTCCTCTAACACAACCTCAGGCCATTCCCTTGGGTCCTGTCATTGTCACCAGAGAGAAGAGATCAGCAATTGCCCCTCCTCTTCCCCTCATAAGGAAGCTGTAACTGCAACGAGGGCTCCTCTCAGTCTCCTTCAGGCTGAACAGACCAAGTGACCTCAGTTGCCCCTCATAGAGCTTTCCTTCAAGGCTCTTCACCATCCTCACCAATATCAACACAGATAATGTTACTCCATTTTAGACCCAAAGAGCATTTTACCTTCATAAAGCTGATGGTTGGGTTTTGATTTTTTAAATACCATGGAATTAATATGCTATATATATGGCTAAGACTGCTTTTGAGTTTAAATACTAAGAAAATAACAATATGGGACACAATCATCAATTATATGAATTTCAGGAAAATCACATGACTAAATGCTGTACTGGAACTTAGTTATGTCCAGCCAGTAAAATAGGAAGGAATTAACCTGGTTAATTTTTTTTCTGGAGTTTTTAATTATATTTTTCTGGAATTTTTAATCATGTTTGTTCACTTGTGTAGACTTGACTTCAATCCATGATACAGGAAAACATTTTTTTTTCACACTGGCCCATATGATATGCTTGAACCTTAGCTTAAATGGGGATTTACTAGTGCTTCATGGCTTCTTAGTCATTTATTAAACTCATTAACATCATATCCTAAATTAATACTACCATGTGAGGGTTTGTTTTGGTTTTTTGTTTTTTTTTTTCTGACAGATCTTTTTAATGTAACTGATAAGATGCACAGATAATATTTAATGAAATATATTGAATTTCGAAAAAATAATTTGCATTATTTTTTAAGAGATATTACTTGAATTTACTTAACAACTTACAGGAAATTTGAAATAATGGAACCACTGGAAATGAAGGCTAATCTTTTGGCAGAAATAGCATTTTTAATAAGCCACTATTAAAGAAAAAAGAAAGGAATAAATTTGTATCAATAGTGGACAAAAATTGATGTTACATTCTGCTGAATTTGAAAAAATAAATCATGTATATATTAGTTTTGGGGTTTCAGTGGAATTGAGAATAAGAAAAATATGTAATGTGGCTAAGAAATATCCAGAAGTTAGAACCCCCTAAATACATAAAATATATCTTAAAAGCTGAAACAAAAGCAAAAAATCCATCCAGTATTCTCTCTGGGATCTTCAGTCATCTTTCTGGTTCCTATTTTACCAATTCCAACCACACCCATCCAGAAACTTTGAGTACTGCAAAATGAAGCTTACAGAGATGAAGCAAAAAAGTGAAAATTCTTTTCTATGGGAGCTAATTTTCACACAGAGAATATTCTTTGCATTTTTACCAAATGTCGGGCCACTTTTTACCAAAATCTTCTTTGGACAACGGTATAGGAAAAAAAGCAGAAGCTTTACTCTAAAGAACCATATTCTAAGGATAAACAAATGGTGTCCATGACTCCTGTGTATAAGGACAAAGTAAGTGATTTTCTCTGATTAATTTTTATGTGATTCTACAAAGTGAGAAAAAGAGAAATACCCAAGAACGAGTTTATTTTGTTTCTCTCCATAAACAGAGTTATTGTTCTTTGCTTTGTTTAACATGTTTTTTTGAAAGATCTCTCTGGGGATTAAGAGACAATCACACTAGTGTGATCTTTGAGTAGTCTGGCTTTTTTTGTCATTCTGCAGTCATATAATCACAAAACGTAAGAGAATCTGAAGCTAATGATTTTGAATCAATTCTAGAGGGAAGGATGGAATGCATAAAGGAAGGGAACATACCTCCAAAAATATCTTTACAAAGGTTTGTCTTCCTTAAGTTGATATCCTGTGAAATAAAGTATTTTATTAACTCTCTTGTAAGTATGGCTCTTAGTTTTGCTAGGAAGAGTATTGCAACCATTTTACAAAGTCATAAATTAGTGGTTATAGCTGTAAACTTTTCAAAACTGGTGTTTTGACCAATTTTCTGACTATTTAAAATTTTACTTGGCCAAGGAATGTCTTTCAGTGAAGACTTGCATATTTAAAAATATGTTTTGTCTATGGATTGCTGTTAAGAAAAAAAGAGAAAAGCGAGCAACTTAATGTTTTTTCTAATTATATTTAGGTTCATGCAGAGTTGTCTCTAAGAGATTCAGCTGAATGAAAAGCCAAGAATTTGAAATAATCTTAGAAAATACATAAATGTGCAGGAATCTTTGCTATGTCTTCTTGAGCTGACATACTTGAATTCTGAGCAAATTTGAGGATTATTTTTTTTTCTGATTCATGATTACAGCTAGAACCCTTAGATTAAATCATGAATGGAGCATATCCCTAAGGCAAAAGGAACTAACTGTGAGAATGGCCCAGATTAGATTTCACATAAGTACTAATTGAAAACAAATAAGTTAGGAGACTAATAGAATCTCATAATTCATGCAGGTATCTTTCGGAATCCAAAAATTAATTAGCTAATCTTCTTAAACTTGCTGAAGATCCTTGATATTGTTGTAAAAGGATATAGTGTTATTTCAGGTCCTACAGAAGTTCCCTAAAAGACAACAAAAATCTTTAAGCCTGAAGTCAATGACTGCACCTCTGTGTGACATTGGACTTGTACACAAATAAGGAGAAGACTGGTTTTCTGGGGGAGAATTAATTTTTTTCAGTAATTGGAAATCAGGGAGAAATGGAAATGATGTCTGTTATTAACCTCTGCTTGTTGTTATTGCATAGTGTCTCCTCACTTTTGCTTTAACAAGATCAGTCATTTAAACGAGTAAAAATAAAACCCCAAGAACAAAAGAACACAAGTAAAATATCTCTCCCAGATATGCCCCCAAATACTGAAAAGTGAGTAAATAAGATGTTAAACCTGCCAATTCTATTGCTTTATGCTTTAATGGAAATGTTTAAAGGAACAGCAAATGCAGTAAACACACTATAGATAAAGTAACATAGAAAAAGTAACTCAGTGCTGAAAATAGTTGATAGAATATGGTTGTTCAAGATAAGTCAAAGTTAAAAAGTAAATTATTTAGGTTACTTACTAAAAGCTTTATTTGTTAAGCTTAGTTGTTCTCAAAACAGTCTATGTAAGGGCCCATTTTCAGTGCCGACTTGTACCAAAAGGTTTTACTTCAGCTCTTCTTTGTGTGTCACTCCTAGCAGTTACACTACCACCTTGTTTGTTATAAGACCTGTGTCATTTATCTAATAAATTTACTGCTCTGGAAAGATTTTGTCTTTTTTTCAGGCTATGTTTTTGCATTAATCATCTGCTTTCAAAAAGAATACTGGTTTTTTTTTTGGTTTCCATCTAGACTTCTAGAAACTACTACTTCAAAGGGAATAAGAAGCAAAAGAGACATCAAGAATAAAACTTAACAGTGTAAATCAAAGGAGAGAAAAGATAGGAAGAAGGGCTCAAGATTATCCCTAAGAGTTCTTCAGAATTGCTGCCAGGTCAGCTGTAGAAAAAAATTACTTTCATAATACAAAGTCAGAATAATTTACCTATAAACAAGAACAAAATTAAAAAAATTAAAAAAGGAGGAGCTGATATAGTTGGTGGGCAAATATTAATTGTAAACTACATCTAGCCAAAACCAGTTTGTTATTTTCACATTTTATTATTTTTTCACAAGACCAAGCTTCTCAATAACTTAATTTTCTACATGTTTAAGCAATAAAGAAACCTAGGATAGATTATGCAATTTAGCTGGGCATTTGCCTCTTGAAAAAAAGAGTTCTGCGTATAATGTGTAATCTTTGATGCAGTATGAGCAGGAGTGTAATTGAGTTTTGTTTATCCAATATGTATGCCAATACGTGGACAGCACAACAGTCTATTGTATTTGCTGGCAGGTAAATTTCTCATTTAGTGAGAAGATAGCTCTTCTAAAAAAGCAAACACAGAACTTAATTGATAGTGAATGTTTAATTCATTTTCATAAAAATCAATAGTGTTTCTCAAGGGGATAAAGGTGAATTAATTCATTTATCTAGATCTTTAAAGCTGATGCATAGTAAATATGAGGCATTTAACAAAGGTTAAAGAGTGCTTGTTGATAGGCCTTCAAAGTAGCAACATTATTTTGATTTGTTTGGTTTCTTAACACCAGGAGGATTATTTATATTAAATTAACACTATATCATTCCACAGTAAAATGGGTGCTTCTTTATGTCATATTCCTATTATAAGTAAATTCATAACACATGAAGGGCAATCAAAACAGGAAAAAACCACTTTTTTTTATGAACATGAGTGAATTCGATTGTTTTGATATGACAACCATTTTAAAATGCATATATATAGGGTACTAAATGCCAGTAAAAGTCTCAGCAATGTAAAGAAGAAAAGACCACTTTTACAAGCGTATTCAACTTCTTGTGCCTTGAGCACTTGAGTGTCTCAGAAATAATAAAAAGAATGAAGGATGGGGAAAAGGGTAAATGTCTGATAATTGCAGGGCTTTCATACTAGTCCATTATTACTTATTCTGTTTTCTATTCCCTCCTTTGATGATTCCATCATATGGGGCTTGGGGTGGGTTGTATTGGTTTGCTTTTTCTCCACAATTTTTACTGTCTGCTACAAATCTCAAAATTTAAAGAGTCATAAATCAGCCAAGCAAATAAAGAAACGAGCTTTGGAAAGAAATAAGTCTCTTCTGGTGGATTTAAGTTTTGTTTAAAAATATGTAATAAATTTAAATATATTGAGACCCATATTTTACATATTTGTTTGCACAGCATAAATCTCCCCTGCAGGACATTTCTGGGGTTTCCTGTTGATAAAATTAGTACCAAAGTATTGTAAAATTATCACCAGGAGAGGAGATGACCTTGTTGAAAGTTAAGAGTTGAAGATATAACAATAAAGATATGGTTTCTCTTAATATTTATAATAAAATAAAATTAATACCTCAGTCACTGGCATTTCTTTTATTTTAAAGAATGATTTGATCTGCTTCCCTTTGAGACAAGTATCTAACAACTTATTAACAATGGTCATGCAAATCCTGGTTTTTAACAGAAATAAGTGCTCGTTGCATTTCTAACTTCAGTCTGTTTTCTCCAAAACTGGCAAAAAGGAAACAGAACTATTGGTTCAGATATGTTCAGCTGCACATTTAAAAGACACACAAATTTAACTTCCCCATATAGAAGGACTTAGTCACTCTGTCACGCTGGGATTTATCTGCTGATGGACATTTGCAACTACAAAGAAGTTGCTTTAAAGACTATTGATTATAAAAAGGTTTGTGTCTTATTTTTATCAAGAATTGACAGGAATCTCAGAGTAAGAGAAGACTAAAAATTTCATCAGCTGAAAATCCACTGAGAAGTGGCATAGCTACCAGACCTTATTGAAACTCAGTAATCAAGAACAAAACTGTATAGCCCAGTTCTGTCCTTCTGTCCAACACTGTAAACTAGGGAAACCTTGGAGTGTTTTACATTCAGCCTGGTAAATTGGGTATGATGCCATTTAGTCAGGTTTATGATGATTGATCCAAACATAATGGCTAGTCAATAAGATATCCAGGAATAGATTGCAAGTTGTATATGAAGGTCTATTCAAGGTCTCACTTTTAGCATGCAGCTACTATAATAGCATGAGGTAAGCAAAAGTCTGAATCAATTGCAAATTAACTATGTGCTATATCTAATACAAATAAAGGAAGCTATAGACAAATCCAACCAAATAGCAAATGTGATAGAGTTTATTTATCTATGCTCATGTATCAGCTATGTTAAAGAGGGTAAAAAAGTGCATCTGGATGCTGTTAGCTGTCTGACATGTTATCTTATCTTTTGCAATTAACTACACAGACAGCTTCAAGATATCTTGTTTATATGCCCATACTTTTATTCACAATATGTAGCCTTGGCTGGTGTTTTTTTATCACTGCAGTAAAATGGTCTGCATGTGGTTTTACTCAGAACTTTTCTCCCCTAAGGAATGCTATTATTGCAGCTATTCTAGGGGGAGAAAAAGAAGTGAAAACTTTTAATCAGCTTCCACCCCAAATAATAAAAAAAAACATGCAATAGTTAACAGATACAGCCATAGAGTACAAAAAATGCTTTCCTTATTTTGTTTTAATTTTTAAAGTAAATGAAAAATTAACTCACCTTCATTTGGTGAGTGTTGTATTCTGATAAATATTTCTAATGAAGTTGATGTTTGGGTGAAATATTCATTCTCAGAGGTTTCTGCTGGAAGCTAATTATCAGCTAGCACATAATAAATCATTTCAGTTTCTATAAATAAATATGTTAAAATCAGGCTCAGTATAATAGCAAAACTGTTACATCACTTAAAAAGCTGAACTTAGATATACAAGAAATGAAGAGTGGGTTCATGATGTATACAGATCTACACTGCATCACTCAGTCCCATACAGAGATATTCGAGCTAGCCCAGCACAAGACAGATCTGGAACTAGAAGCAGCACTGTTGTGCCAACATCATGCTGTGCCAGAGCCAAATAATCCTGTTAAGAGACTGTGCTGCTGCCAAGACCCAAGTGTATATCTCTATCCGATACCGCACAGTTTGTTATATACCTACTCGGTTGTATGCACATTCATTACATGGAACTGCATTGCATGGTGCAGGAATACACAGATATTCTTATTTACCTTGCAAAACACAATGGGCCTTGATATGCAGCATTCAGCATTTATTCCCCTACTGTTATGAAAAAGGCATTTCAAAACTCATTATCTGGCAACAGGATTTCACAGTGTCTAAAATTAAGACTGTTCTAACTCGACTTCAAAGAAAGGCTGGCACTATTCCAGGCTAGAGGGAGTTTTTTACACTTCAAAAGTGCAACAGAGGTTCATGTAAATCTACGAGGAAAAATTCAAACCAGGTAACTTTCCAAACTTTGGAACTTCTGTCAGCCTATCCATGACAACATAGATGGTGGAGTAAGTGTGCCATGAAATACTAAGTATTAGTATTCAGAGGATAATGTCTGATGCATTGTAGTCTCAAGGTGAAAAAGTTACATTTGTTCAAGGAAATTAGGAGGGTAAGGCAGCTATTCTTGTATACTGCTATTAGTTTCTAAGCTGACTGTTTTCAAGAGAACTCATGTTTGCCTACACAAGCTGTAGTTGCACATTTAAACACCGATGTGTTTGTACAGAGGTGTGAATTATGTGCATGCCTTAATTATAAAATTAGCCCTGTCCTTGTTAATAAGGAAACATTTGTTTCTCTGAATCAGAAAACATCAACAAAAGTAATTTAATGGAGTTCTTGTCTGCTCTGTATATGTCTTCTACTCTGAATGGTCTCTTTTCCACAGGATGTTGACTCTGTGTGTTGTTGATCCCTCAAGCTGTTTAACTGTGTACTACTGTTCTCTCTAGATATGTATATTAGAATACATTCTACATGTACACTTTAAAAAGATCATGTTAGACAGGACACCAAGCACCATTAAGCTAAAATATCATCAAATACAATGTAGAGTTGGGTTTGAATTCGGCCCATTGCTTGCTAATATTGAAAATACACCAAAAACTTCATATTTGATGGAAGGAAATAAGGTACAGTTTTTCTTTGGACTTCATCCACACCCTAGAAGGAATAGAGTTTCATACCTGTACCGCTGCAATAGTAACTGTTGAGGTGTGATCTCAGTTAAAAGAAACTAAGGCAATAACAAGGTATATGCTATCTGAGTGTTAAAAAGGATCCAGAACACTTTTGTGGTGGAGCCATCTGCAGCTTTGGTTAATATTTTTCCAGCTGTTTCATTATGTTCTGCAATATTTAAAAGCTCAAAAAGCAAGTGTTGCCCAATTCTATAGACTGATGAAATATCATTACTTGCTCAAACTGCAATAAGATAGTGTAATAGTGTAATTTGGTACATTACAAAGACTGATACCTGATTGAGTCACCTTAGAAAGTGACTAAATTCTAATTGAAGATAATGCTTATATTAAAAATCTTGGTAAAATATTTATTGTAAATTTTTGTTTGTTCTCTATCATTTCTTATCTCCTTTCAGAAAAGTAATAGGAAAAGTATATTGCACTGCACTTTAGTCTTTTCTTAATAAAATATTTCCACTTGTCAGACTTTCAACTCACTTTTATGATTTCTCAAAGGTAAGAAATATAAATAAAAATGCTAGTACATTATCAATGTGGTTAATTGGAGATATTCGAGCTAGCCCAGCACAAGACAGATCTGGAACTAGATCTGTCTAGTTTTTTACTGTGTCTGGTTGTATAGGGAAAATATAGACTAGGGAACCAGAAATAAGCTTGGAAAACTTTTTTGATGACATGACCCTTCATTTCCAAGTGTCTGTTCTATCTTAGTTTGCTTCCCCATAGTTTTAAAATCAATATTGATCTTGGAGCTTTATAGAAACCCATGCTGATAACACTGCAATTACTCTTTTCTCCTTAATTTCTTCAAGCAAGTGGAACTTTAACATTTTCAAACTGTATGTGAGTAGCCCCATCCCAACAAGCTACCTGTTTAGAACATGTTGACATTCCTGGAGAAGCACCTTAGCTCCTCCAACTAATCAATCAGTAATGTGGTAGCTATTACATATGTCAGTGCCTATTTTACATCAGTAGAGAAAATGTGGCTGTCTAGGGCAAAGGAAAGAAGCCAGTTATTACAAAAATAAAATAAAGAAAGCCAACTATAAAGAAACATACAAATCAAATATACTTCAGTACAGAGAGATATATAAACTAGTAACTTATTTGTTTGCAGCATATACTGTATTCCTAAGCACATGTTTTTTCAGGGTTTATTTGTACTCAATAAGCATTCAAAAGATCCCAATAATCTGGGATGAGGAAAGGATAGATATTGCAGACTACCTTGCTCAAATATGTGATTTTCTTGGTGGGGGAATGGACAGAGTGGGATATTGAGGTGGGAATAGGAGAGAGGGCGATAGAATTTTTATTTAGAGATTAATAGAAAATTGTGTTCTTATTCCAAAGTATTATGGAGATGTGAGCATTTAGGCTTCCCATTAAAATTACAGGAACCTTGAAAATCATAAATGGTGCTTCTATCTTTCTAAATGATGGAATTAATCAAGCTAATGTTTTTAATTTTGTTTCTTTTTTTAATTTGTTAATTATAATCAATATGTTAAAAGATGGTTTTCTTAAGATGAAGAGTTTTCTTTTATCCTTAGCAAGATGTTAAAATGTGCTGCTTCAATAATTTTAAAGCTGTCTTTAAAAATGCTTTTGAAATGGAAAATTCATTTAAGAAATCTTTTTTTCATAAATTGTTGCAATTTCAATACAGAAATATATATAGGAAGAGGGAAGGTGGGAAATGTTTTTCAAAAACATGACAAATTTTGCACTCTGATTTCTAAAATCACTGTTAGTCTGCATCTCTGCAGTGCATGAAGGGGCATTTTCAGAGGCAGGTGAAAGATGACATTCTGATTAAGGCATAAGTCTGTGAGCCAGAAGACTAGTAAACATGGGAGTTTAGCTACAAGGTTCCACTGTGATATTTAGCAATTTATTTCCTCTCTATTGCAGTCAGCTCTTCTTTTTGAAACAGGTGTACCTTGCAGAGGTATTGTAAGAGTAAAGGTATTAACATCAAGCTGCTGTGATGATAAAGGTTCTGTAAGTGCCCACATAAAAATAGTGAATGTACTTGGACTGCAGTTCATTCGACAATTAATGAAAAGGTGTATTTCCTTGAATATGACTATTCAAGGAAACTAAGGTGGAACTGTTCAATGCAGTGACTCATTATTATAATATATTATTTATTAAAGAATCACTTTTATCTTTAAAGTGAAATAGTCCCCGCAAATTTGTCCTTTGTGTCCTTAGCTCTCCTGTTAAGGATTATTTGGAGGAGCATTTTAAACATACTTGAGTTTCTTTAGAATTTAGAAAAAATATAGAGGTCCTGTAAAGTCTTTCAAAGAACTGAAGTTATGCACAATCAGTATCATTGTGTGATTTGGATGGATCTGTAGATCAGCACTATTCCACCTCCCTTAGAATTCAAGGTTCTCAAAAGATCAATTTTATATTTCCCTTTCCATATAGATAAAAAATACCTATGATGTATAAATACAAGTTAAATATATAGTTAGACATTGAAAGCATCAGAGAGATGATTTGAAAACAAAAAATGATAATTTATGCATCCTACACTAAATATTGTCAATTCTAAACTATTCTGCATTTAACTGATTGAAGGTAGGAGTAGTATTGACCAGGTCTTGTCCCGTCACAGCATAGGTTATTTTATTTTGAAAACTCTTCTGCAGCTTCCAGATAGGAAATTGAAATACGAAACCAAAACTAGCTACCAATTAAAAAATAAAAGTAGGCATCTAAAATGAGGACAAAAAAAAAGGTAGATTTTTTGCACCAAGATTTGAAAATTAATATTCTTACTGCAATAAGGATTAAGAAGATGGCTTAATGTCACTACTGCAGTCTCCTTATTAAGTAAACTAGAAATTTGAAATATGCCATTCCTGTATCTTGCAAAGAAATATGAATAAAATACACATCTGTAGATTAATCTCTCTTAAAACAGAATGAAGAACCATATTTTTTCTAAATTTGTTTTCCTAAAGTACTCCTTATTTCCTAACAAAGCTATATAGAGGAGAAAGTAAAAAAGCAAAAATGCAAACCAGTAAGAAAACAAAACAAACAAGAGAGAGCAAGAAAACAATACAGGGAAACAAAAAAATTACTTGCTCATGTCCACAGAAATTTCAAAGCAACATAAATTTAAAAATTTGAATTCCACAAAACTTCCTGAATTTTACTTTGCTTTATTTTTTTCTTGTCAAGAATGATGTGTCCATGGCTTATAAAAAATAGTCACAATATTTATTAATTTTATTGTTGAATAGTTAATTAATGCTTTAAAGTATACTTTGGAGCTTTTCTCCTTTAAAAAAAAAAAGGGAAAATTAGACAAAGAAAATTTTTAAAAATCAAATTTTTAAAAATCAAATTTTTTAAAAATCAAATGTAAGAAAATATGATTGTTCAAGTCCTGGAAACAATCCTTTTTAATATTTAAGATAAGTGGTTTATTTAAAGAGATTTCTTTGAAAACTATACCAGTGTAGCTGAAAATTATATTTTTTTACATTCCAATGATCAACATTTGTTCCTCTTAGCATTTGTAACTCTACGTTCTGCATACATTACTGACTTCAATTCTTCATTTTCTAGCATTTTTCCTATTTTCAAAATATTTCATTAAGGTATTTTTTCTTTTTAAGTAATTGGTAATATTCCTCTTCTCAAAGCCACTATCAACTTCTTTGGTTGTTACTATTGCTTTATTCTAATCATGATTGATTTGATTTGTTTTCCCTGGTAAGAAATATTTTTCTGCCTTCAGAACAGGCATTAAGATAGACAACAGGTGATTAGCTGTACACCATAGAAATTAAAAGGCCATCTTTTAAACCAAAAAATCTTGACTCACTAAGTCAGAAGCTTTTTTTCTACTCCCCCTCCACTCCTGTGCTGTCAGATTCTAATTTGTCACAGTTGCCATATACAGCATTTGAGAATTCAGTCAGTGTCTAGGGTGGAAACCAGACTGCTCCGTCTCCTTTAGTTCATGCCCTGCTAGATGCCCTCTGAATAGGCACTTATGTATTGCTGTTACCTTGAGCTTTGAAAATTATGAGGCAGAGAAAGGATAGTAGAAGTGAATTTAGTTTCTCTGTTACTTTCTAACATTTGTGGTGTACATCAGCATTGGAAGTTACAGACATTGCCAGCAAAATTCCTCATCAAGGACTGAGCATAGTCCATGGGCACACCACCAATCAATAGTATAAACCTTAAATTATAAAAGTGCTAAAATAGTCATGCATTATTTTTTGCATTCAGACTTACTTATTTGTTCTGCTTACCCTTCACTGTCATCTTTTGTGTGTAATGTGCAGTATGATCTGAAAGTTAAGGCTTATGGCCGCACTTTAAATTTTGATCTACTTATTCTAATTCTTTTATGTTGTTATATCATGAATGCAAATACTTTGGAGTCAGTACAAATAAAAACATGTTTTCCCCACAATTTTCCAATGATTAAAAGAGATAGCAATAATTTTTAATTTCTGCATGTAAGCATTTCTTAATTCTAAAAGGCTGGGCGAACATAGAATTTTATGATCCTTAGATGTCCCTTCTGTCTCTAACCATTCTGTGATTCTGTGATTTTCTAATTCCTTCTCCTAGACACAATCTGCTTTTTGGGTCACAATATTTCCCCTAATCCTTGGGATTGCTGTCTTCCCTAATTCCACAGGGGGACCCTCTGCGGAAAGCACGACTGGGTTAATTTGTATATTATCAACAATTCTCTTGCTTTAGAGAGGCTAGATATGACCCAGAGACCACATGAATATCAGATAGATTGTAAAACTTGGGCCACGTAAATGGTGACATTTGTGGCTGTGTTTAATGTATTTCATGAGGCGGAAACATTAAACAGAAACATTAAACTCATCTCTGTATCTCAGCATTTTTCTCTTTCCATAGATTCCAAAGTGAAACCTGCCATCAAATATTAAAAAAATAAATATTTCTTGCAAATGTAGCAAATTACCCTTAACTGGAATGATCAAAGCTGGGTACATTCGCATGGTTTCTCTGCTGAAATTATTTATTCAATAAAATCCACAAATTCATAACCAAGGGCTCTCATACTTAAATTCTCTTCATTAAGCATGGCATTTTATGGCCTAAAAATGTTTTCAGCTGAATTTGTATAAAATGACTACACATATGTGGCTAGTCAAGTAGATCTAGTTTGAAAAAAAAACAAAAGCCATAACATTCCCTGTGGTCATCAACAAATAGTTATTAAAGGCTTGTCTTCTGCTAGCAAAAGACATTCTTTAGTGTAATTTAATATCATATTTTCATCAAAGATTAAAACATTCCAAAATACATTTTTTAAAAAGTTTACATTTTTCTCTCAACTTGCATAAATCTTGATTTTTCTCCCACTCCCTTCATTGTCTACTGCCTTGTCAAATTAGTTTTGGAGGTTTTTTTTGATAGTTCCTCCAGGTTCTAACTTCCTTATTCTGTCCTTGGACCATTAACTTCAGACTCTTCTCAAATCAGTTCTTTCTCAAACTGATATCCTAAGCAACTACTTCAGCCTTGCACTTCATGTTTTTTCTCTCATCTTCTGAAGAAAACATGACCCAGTAGTGGTCAACAATATTCTTCCAGTTATTGCTCTCTGTAAGAGCATGCTCCAAGTTTGTGTCATTCAATTTTGGGTTTTTATCCAAAACACTGATTATGAAGGTTGTAAAATAACTCCAAGGTCATCAATTCAAATCTTTGGCTGAATACCAACTTGTCATCTGGAACATAGCACAAAGACAAAACTAAGCATTAAGCATAGCACTTCCAATCATTTCTTGAATGCTTTCAGATGACTCAATCATTTCCCTGGGCATTATTCCAATGCTTAATCACTCTGTCAGTGATTTTGGTTTTTTACCTAGTATCAAATCTGTGCTTTCCCTGGTGTAACTTGAGTCCATTTCCTCTTGTCACTTGTTATCTTAGAGAAGAGGCTGACCTTAACCTTCCAACAAACTCATTTCATGTAGCTGTAGAGAGCAATAAGGTCCCTTCTGAGCCTCCTCTTCTCCAGGCTAAACAACCCCAGTTCCCTCAGGCAATCCTTGTAAGGCTTGTGCTTGTGCAGGCCCTTGACAGTTTTGTTGGCCTCCTCTGGATCTGCTCCAGCACCTCCATATTTTTCTTGTGGTGAGAGGCCCAGAACTTAACACAGGACTCGAGGTGCGGCCTCACCAGTGCCAAGTACAACAGGACAATGACTTTCCTAGTCCTGCTGGACACACTATTGCTGATGCAGGCCAGGGTGCCATTGGCATTCTATCTCTCACGGCTCATATTCAACCACAGTTAACCAGCACCACCAGGTTCTATTCTGCCAGGCAGAATTCCAGCAGCTCTTCCCCAAGTCTGTAGCCTTGCATGGGGTCATTGTGACTCGAGTTAAAGACCCAGCTGCTCACCTTATTGAACTTGATACTTATTGGCCTTGACCTGTTAATCCAGAGTGTCCAGATCCCTATGCAGAGACTTCCTACTCCCCAGCAGATCAACACTGCCACCCAACCAGGTGTTGTCTGTGAAACAGTTGAGGGTAAACTTCACACAGCTGACCATTCAATGATTTTGAGTCAAAAGATAATCAGGAAGGACCTTGTCTCTGCTGTGTTCCCAGGGATCAGTGTCTATGCATGCAATCACCATGCATAAATTTCTCATTTGTAAGGTTGTGATTGCAATGCCCCATATTTCACAGATGTGTTGTTATGGTAACTGAATAAAAAGGAAAACTTAGATGGGTAGAAGGAGAGTCAAGTAAGTATCTTAAATTAAACAATAAAAAAAAATTAAAGCAGATTTATTTCCCAAGATAAAGACTTGGGGTTAACAAATGGAATGGTAAGGAAAGGACAGAAACAGATATGATGTGTCATGTGAACAAAAGAAATGCTGATTCAGGAAAGAAAAGGTTTCAGAAAACTATGTGGGCAGTTTAGGCTAGCCCCTACGGCAAAACTAATTTGCCTAAGTGATACTTGTACAGCAGAAAATGTAACCTGACATTGACCTTGTCAGTATGGCAGTTACAATGTTTTTACAAGGAAAAAAAATCCTTGAAATATGGATTTCAATAGAATGAAAACACATGGTATCCTTCCACACAGTGCAATTTTCCTCTTTTTCTGCACAAACTAGGTGTGAGAAACAAAGGGGATTTCCATTTTTCAGTTTTCTGCTTTCTTTATAAGAGTGGAGAATCCATGAATACACTTTTACGATGTTTTTTCAAGGTTTTTATATAGCAGAGGCTTAGTCAACTTTTATCAGAGTAAAGTAATTTCCCACACCTATTTTTTAGTATCCTATAGTAGGGACTTAAAATTTTGCCTTTTTCTTATTGCTACACTACACTTTTAAAATAGAAGAAACAGAAAAAAACAAACAACAAAAACAGCATCATCAAAACAAACAAATCCCCCCAAACCCCACAATAAAACAACAAAAAGTCCCCAGAATCCTCAAGAACCTTGAGGATAAAGTTGCAGTACTCTGACAGCACTACCACTATGGTGAAACTGACTGCAAAGCAAAACATTACTCCTGCACAGGATACTGAAAAAGATAAGCATTCTTCTTGTAAATGAGGTGGAGATAGTAAAAGATAGTAAGTCCTATTCGACTGCAGTCCCTTTGTTCTTCCTGTCTTTGCTTCTCCATCAGAAACCTTTTCAAAATTTCTCATTATGAGAATATGTATTTCAGACCACTACACTATAAGATTATGGCTCCTTGTGTAAGGTCTTGGGGAGATTTACAAATATACCAAGTGCAGATTTAATCCCATTGCTCACATAACCATGCTTTGAGGGTCAAAGAGAAGAATTTCATACCGGGAATAGCTGAAGAAACCTGTCTTTGTACTCCAAGTAGGATGGTATTGTCACTAGATATTTGATATGACAAGACAGATCCTTGTATCCACATCAGCTTATAGGGTTGAAAGAGAGAAACACAATGTTTTTCTGCATGATTATGCCTAGAAGCATAATTATCTTTTGGCTTTTTTTATACTGGTCTACAAAATGGGTAGTCACACCGCTTATACACTATTAGGCATTAGGTTTCTGTTGCAAGAATGGAGGGGTCGTTTCTGTGAAAAGTCGTCAGAAGCTTCCCCTGTGTCTGAAAGAGCCAAAATGCCATCTGGCTTCAAGGCTGAGCCCATCAGTGATGGTAGCAGCACCTCTGTGATGAAAAAGTTAGAAAAACAGAGGTGTTAAAAATTGAAGAAAAAAAGAATAGCTTGAAGAGAGTGTGAATATGTGAAAGAAACAACCCTGCAGACACCAAGGTTAGTGAAACAAGGGGAGAGAAGGTGCTCCAGGTGCCTGATGAGAGACTCCCCTGGTGTGGTGAAGACCATGGTGAAACAGACTGTCATTCTGCAGCCCATGGAAGTCCATGGAGGAGCAGATATCCATCTGCAGCCCGTGAAGGATCCCATGTTAGAACAGATGGATGCCTGAAGAAGGCTGTGACCTGATGGGAAGCCTACCCTGGAGTAGATTCCCAGCAAGACCTCTGGCCCTGTGGAGGGAGGAAGGCACACTGGAATAGGTTTGCTGGAAGGTCCCTGAGAGGGATCCATGATAGAACTGTTCATAGAAGGGAAGGACCCAGGTTAGAGAATTTCAGGGAGGACTATCTCCCATGGGAGGGACCCAACCGTGGAGTGGAAGAAGGGTTTGAGAAGTCCTCCCCTGGAGGAGGAAGGAGTGGAAGAGACTGACGATGCAGACTGATGACTGCAGCTGTGATGAACTGACTGCAACCTCCATTTCCCATCCCCCTGCACCACTGGGACATAGCAGATAGAGAAATCGGGAGTGAAGTTGAACTCGAAAAGAAAGGAGGCTTGGAGAAAAGTGATCTAATATTCACCTTTTATTTTTCATTATTTTTATTTTGATTGGTGATAAAATTAATTTCCCCAAGGCAAGTGTGTTTTGCCTGTGACAGTGATTGATGAGGGATCTCTCCTTGTCCTTAGCTCATGAGCCTTTTGTTATGTTTTCTGTCACCTGTCCGGCTGAAGAGGGGAGTCACAGAGTGGCTTTGATGGGCACCTGATTGAGCCAAGGTTAATCCAGCACATGTCAACATGTTCAGAGTCAATGAGCAGAAAAATCACTCTGAAAGTCCTTAACCAGTATTACTTATAGCAATGAAATTAAAACTGCCCATACTTACATAAACTTCTATAGTTGCCTCTGAGCTCTTTTAGGTTAGTCACCTGGGTTTGTTTACAGCTTCATATTTAAAGCTTTAAGTTTACAGCAGAATGAAAACACCTTATGATATACAAGTGACTTTCTGTGGAAAGAATTATTTGTCCACATCTCAGTAATAGAAATGTTGATCTCCAAAGGTGTACAGCAATTTTTACTTTTAGCTTTAAGGGAGTTGATTTGACCCAATTTTATTTAGTTACTTACTAAATTATCCATATCATTTACCTGTTTAAAGAGCTTGTTTCCTTGGTTAAAATTCCTCTGGCCTAATTTTGCATTTAAAAAAGCTTAAGACTTTCAAAAGGTGACTTGTATGATTCTACGATAACAATTCAAAATAGAACATCTAAATCATGCTTCAGCCATGATTATTTTTCTTCATTGACTTAAAGTGGACATTTGATGCCTTAGTGAAACTTTATTGACTAACTTTTAGACTTCTGAGACTATGTAAGATGAATAGCATGTACAGTATATAAACAGTGCATTTTACAATCAATGCATACTAAATATGTGTGTTATCAATCCAATCCAACCCCAATTGCAATAACATAGGTGATATGTCTTATAGTATCATGGTTCTCTGTATCCACTTTTAAGTTCTGTCTATGACTATTACCCTCTTCTTCTACCCAGTGGCAGCTATCTTGTTCATTCAGCTAGCTGCTGTGAACTAGCATCTTCCTCTTTCCCAACCTTCCCTACATCTTCAACCATCACATTACTGAAAATCTACAGGCCACTTTTGATCCCTATACAACTTCCATGACCTGTCTGTGAATCTAAAGGTGCTCTAACTTTACCAAAGTGAAGAGGGTCCCTCTTCACTTCTTTTCACCTAATCTGTGTCTCTCTGACATAAGGCTCAAGCGAAGAGCAAGACAGGTAACTAAAGAGACATCTTCCTTATTTTATCAAGTGCACTGTTGTAGGGGTTAGCTTTGGGCGCTGTATGAAATAAGCTTCCCAGTGGGAGGTGGGAAGAACCTACCGTTGCATTTGAACCTTCAAACAACTGAGTGGTGCTGCAATCTTGAGCAAGGTTTAAGTCTGCAGTCATTTAAATAGTGTCTCTGCCAGGGAGTTCACTTGAACGACTCTGTCCAAGAATAAGAGCGTTCAAGAGTACATTCTGCTTAAATATACAGGTTTTTTATCTCAGTGACTTATGGCACTATTTCTTGAAACTGTGTGTGCACAAATTTCAATTTTATTACATATGACAAAAAACCAAAAACAACAGAAGACCAAACCTGTATCAAACTTTTATGTTTTAAATAGTATTGAAAGATACCTCGGTTTTTTGGAGCTGCCATCTTGCAAAGCAACATATATCCAAACCAGAAATTTTCTACTGAAGGGCAAACCACATGAAAAAGTCTGCTGTAGTTGCTGGAACTTTTGCCTTGCATATGCCAAAAACTTTCTTCTGACACTTGAAAAAGAATTCAACTCCTGATAACTACTGGATTATGGAGGAAAAAAGAGTGCCCAAACCCCACAAAAGCAGCAATATTTGAATTCAAATATCTGATAGTTTTGTACTAGGTAAAAAAGGAGATATCAGTTACAATATTTAGGAAATATGATGCTCTGATGGGAGAGGCAACAGACTAATTTTATTGACCTAATGGTGGATGACAGTAGTGCTAGATCAGGCATTTGACCATTTAAAAATTTAACTAACATGAACCCAATATTTTCACTGTTAATATGACTCATTTTTCACACAGAACTTCCTCCTAACAAAACCCAATCCCAAACAAAAAAACCTAAACATCACTAACTTATTTTTTAAGAAATTTTGAAGGGTATTTTCCTTATAGGTTTATGAAGTAGGAATATTTATAGAGTCTACTTCTAGGAACATTATATAAAAATACATATTTTCTTTTTAAATTACTTGTTTATTTTTTTGTTTCAATTTATGGATATAAAACTTAGGATCTTCTATTCCTACATCTTCTATTGCATCCATGTCTTATCCTGTCTGTATTAAATTACTTCTTCCATTCACCATTTTCCAGCCTAAATTCTTAGTTATTACAATGGGTTTATCCATGGGTTTTTCAATACATTTCTTCCTCTGTTTGATCTGAGAAGACTGAAACTTCCTCTAGTTCTTTCTATTTTTATTGAATTTACGGGTTACATCCATGAATTTCTATATTCCTAAAAGCTCATTATGGTGAACAGTTTCTATGCTTTATTTGAATGCAACCATGCTGTTGATCATACTGATAGGCAGATATTTTTAAAAATTCTAAAAACTTAAAACAAGAATATAACTTATAGTTACATTTTTAAAAAATCAGCTATTTTATTCCAGTATTTTTTTTCTTCAATCTCAGATTATTTCAGACTATGTTTGAGAAAGTTTTGTTTCTTATTATATTCTTGGACAATTTAATAGCTATATCTCTGCACACTTGGTTTAGCTAAATTACACCTTAAGACCTTAAGAATACACCTTAAGAATAAAATTTGAAGGCTTAAATGTGTGAATTCTAAACCACTCAAGAAATAAAAAAATAAAAAATGAGAGCTGTGAGGAAAACTAAGAAGCTTTTCATTCCTCTTCTTCCTCCTTGTAAAGCTAGCAAATTTTTTAAGTTAATGGTAGCTCTCAGCAGGATAAAATCAATTTGCCAATCATAGAAACAAAATAGTTTAAGGGCTTTCTTTATAGAATCGAACATTATTCTTGAAACTGTCCAATGATCCTTGTTAACCTGTTTTACTTTTAAGATACTTTCCCCCTTTTTATTTTCGTTAGATTTAGCTCTGAGTTTGAACTTCATCTCAGCAAAGCAAAATTTCAGAGTAACACTGGAATTCAAAAAGATACAGAGAATAATAGTTTTGCTGTTTTTTTTTTTCCTGTTAATCATAGTTGTATTTCATATTATGAGTACTTATTTTGGTACTTTTCCACCTATACTGGAATTTCCCAGGGTCAAAGGCAGAATGTCAGCTATTCAGAGTTATCATCTGAACTGACATGTTGAAATAAATTTTCATTAAAAATCACTTATCACAAAAACAGTGGCAGATTTTAAAATCAGACTCCTGTCATTATCCTTCCTGCTGCCCTTGTCTCCAAATATTCTTCCAAGTGTTTTTACAATTAATTTTAAATCATTCAATGATTTAAGTTCTTTTTTCACTGAAATTTCAGATGCCAGAAAAGCTTTCTATCTACATCTTTAAGCTGTTCCAAATTTGTTTTCTTTGTTCATATGCAGTCTCACACTTTATAGGTTAAATCTCTAACTAGTGCTATATCCAACAGAGAAGGCAGGCATAGGAAGATTTTGATTTCCCTGCCCGCAATTCTTTCCTCATCTTCTTAGTCTCATGTTTTGATAAACTTCAGTATTCAGACAAAAGGGCTGTTAAATATCTGCTTCATATTAGTAATTTTGATTTGCTTTGTTCTTTTGTTTCTCAAAGTTCCATTGTAATTTTTCTTTTAACATATCTCTGAAGTATCTCTTTCTTCTGAGGATTATGGCAAAAACTAATCCAATTTGGGTATTGAAAATGACCTAATATATCAGTTTGGAATGCTTCCAGCTGAAGAAAATATCATTCTTCTAGTCTCTACATTTTCTTTTCAGAATGTTATCTGTCACAAAAGAAGCCTTTGATCCACCAGTTAGAGCTACATTTTTGTTTTGCTTGCTGATTTTTGCAGAGAATGTTATCATTTATTCTGTTATTTGTCATTTTTCCATGTAGTATACCGCGGCCAGTATATATAAAACACCTAGCTATCTTCTCTGTCTCAGAGTCATGAACTTGTAGCTGGTCAGATTTAATGGAAATTAGTTTTGTCATAAAGAACCCAAATATTTTCAAAGCAAAGGAACTTTTCAGAGACTTGATAGCAAACAAACCAAACCCACTAAACAAACAAACCCCAAATTGCCTGAAGTTTTGCAGAATGGCAGTAAGAATCACAGAATGGTTTGGGTTGGAAGGGACCTTAAAGGTCCCTATCCCATCTGCCAGGGACATCTTTCAAGAGATTGGGTTTCTCAAAGTCACATTCAACATGGTCTTCAACACCTCCAGATTTTGGGCATCCACAAGTTCTCTGAACCCGTTCCAGCACCTCACAACCCTCATCATAAAAATGTCTTCCCTATGTCCAGTATAAATCTACCCAGTTTCATACTGAAAAAACGGAAAGAGAGTTATTTGGCCATCTGGTTTTCGTGTGACTACAAAACCTTGTGTCCTAAACTTGAATGTTCAGTTTGTATCTATGCTCATCTTCAGGCATATACATTTTTGTGTCATAGAGTCAGTTAAGCAGGAAAGCACATATCTGTCCCGACACCAAGATTTTGCTTTAGGTGGTAGTCACTCACCAGATTTGCCACTGCTTAACTGATTTAAATCAGCAATTTTCAGGCAAGATCACCTCTCTAGCAATTCACTACTTTCATATGTGCTCTCATATGATTCCTCTAGGTAGAGTTAACTTGGATGCATAAGGCCTTAGGCTGCTTCTGTAGAACCTCAAATTTCGGTGCATTCATCACATGCATTATCTCTTTTATTATTGAGGCATTATTATTATTATTATTATTATTATTATTATTATTATTATTATTATTGTTACTCACATGTACATTACAAGAATAAATTGGGTGGAGGGGAGGTGGCTATTTTTGGTTTGGTCTTTTTCTTGTCTTATTTCACAAGGCAGCTGCTGACTCTTTGCAGATACCATGCTTTCTGTTTGATCACCAGTAGATCCCATCCCAGTAATGGCTAGAACCCCCAGGTTTCAGATAGACATAGAGAGACATGGATATTTCTATTTTTGGATAGAAAGTTCTTCATGTCTAGACAACTGCGGGACAGTTTGTCTGGGAGGATGATTTGTCCATTGATGATTAAAGATTTAAGCCCTAATTCACCTTTTGTTTGTTTAGCTCTTCACTGACTTTGGTGTCTGCAAAGTGTTTCTGTCATATATTCTCACTCCTCTCTCTGTGAGCTGTTGAAAGACAGTTTTTTACCCTTTCTTAAATATTTTGTTACAGAGGCATTAAGTGATTCAGCTTTGGCCAGTGGCAGGTTCATCTTAGAGCTAGCTGGAGCTGGCTTTCTCCAAGATAGCAGCAGCTTCTGTTATCTTCTCATCAATGCCATGTCCCCACTACTAACAAATTGACATGTAAACATCATATCCACCTACCCATGTGCCAATAAACCTCACCTCTGCCCCGGGAAGGTGATGCAGCAAATCTTCTAAAAGCTATTTTCCGGAGCCTGAAAAAGAGTAAGGTGATTGCAAACAATCACCATAGATTTACCAATAAAAAATTGTGCTTCAGTAACAGCATAGTCTTTTATGATGAGATTTTGGTGACATGGATAAGCATGGGCTGGTAATCAGAATTCAGAGGTAGTAATCAGCAGGTAGAAAGTCCAGCTGGAGGTCATTTAACTGTGTTTCCCTCGATACTAATAATATTGATACTAATAATATCGATACTAATAATAGTGGGGCCAAACTTCTTATTAATCCTGTGTGTGATGAGATGAGTGTAGACCAGGGAAGAAACACCAAATTTCACAGATAGTCAATTTGGGAGGGCGTGAATGTTACTCGGAGGGGCCTGAGCAGGCTAGAAAATGGACTTACAGAAACCTTGTGAAATTTAATAAAGATAGACATTAAGTCATGCATTTGGGATCTACTAACTTTATGCACTTGTACAGCAAGTGGGTGTCAGTTTTCAGTGAGGACAAATACAATGTATTTGACAAATGCAATTTTTTACAAGCTGATGAAGTTCATGGAAGCTGTTAGAAAACAAAAAATGGAAATACAATGGAAAATTTTGAGAAATACTAAGCCATTACTCATAAAAGGAAAATATCAGAAGTATTTTGTTTATTTGATTTTTGAGGGTAAATGGTGAGGCATTTAATTAAATCAATTAAAAGAAAAAAAAGTGGTTTTCTTTTTTATTGATTCTAAGCAGTAAGAAAACATCCGAAATTATCTCATTCATAAAGATGTTAAATTGGCTGTCCAATTAGTTATAGAGCAAATATCAAGACAAAGAACATCAGCATGGGTTTGGCCAGGGATAATGTTATTTAGCTGTGCATTTAATATATGGTTACTGATACTGCTTTATTCTTTCCCTAGAGTATCAAGAGTGATTAACAAAGGAGGCAGGATGCAGGTGTCATTATTGATTCCATCGTCTCCAACTCTGCACACAGATTTCTTTTTCCCAGTTTATAATAGCAATAATTACCTTATTAAAAGAATTTAAGAAGGATTAATGTAATTGAATGGCTAGGCTTGATAAGTCTTTTCAACTAAGATTTTGGTTGCCAACTCATCTCCAAGAAATGCTCTAACTTTCTTTTTTGTGAATATTTAGGTTCATCTTCCAGATTGGTTAAAAAGTGGCCTTACAACTTCTGCACCTTCATTTAAATAGGGAAAAAAAATGACAGAGACTGATCTCAAACACATTTGACCTCTAGCCCCTGTTTCCTGACTATTCACAAAAATGTTATTTCCCAAGCCAATATGTATAATTTCCCATGAGGAAATGATAAAATTTTCCTTCCACTTCTCAGATAAGGAATTTTCTGTTTAAATAGAACTGAAAGCAACATTGGACTAATACTATTGAAAGAAAAGAGGATTGTTGCATTTTCTGGAAAATAAGGGACCATTCATGCGGAATCCAGCTCAAACGTTCAAAGAGGAAGCAAGGGGAAGATGGGTATATTTCCTTAAGGATATTTTTTATAGGAATCAGTGCTGAGGAAGAGGAAGCTTCCCAAGGATGAAATTCTAGAAGAACATGTCTTGCTCTGCTACTCTGCTTTAAACCTGCAGGCAATTCTTCTATAAATACATACAGAATCATAGAACATCCTAAGCCAGAAGAGAGCCACAAGGATCATCAAAACCCAACTCCTGGCCCTGCATGGGACAGCCCCAAGAATCACGCTATATGCATGAGAAAGTTGTCTAAATGCATCTTGAATTCTGTCAGGCTTGGTGCTCTGACCAATTTTACCAGGCATACTTTTTTTTTTTTTTTCCCTTAGCTACAAAAGACCCCTGCTCAGCCAAGCCAGCCTTCTCCTTCAACTGCATGACTTCTGGTGTTTTGGAATTGCCTATTCCTGTGTCCTTTGGAGGTGGTGCTTAAAATGACTGGGGCTGATGGATGCCAGAACCTCCAAAAGCACTTTCCCAGGGGTCTTTACTCACTAGTTCCCTGAGCAGCCCAAAGTCTGCTTTCTTCATATTCAGGCTTGAAGCTTTGCTGACACTTTTCCTCCTGTCAACAGAGATTTTAAATTCATTTTCTTCATAGTCACTCTGTTCAAGACAGCCAGGAAACACCTCTTCACTCATGAGACCACCCTCTGTTGAGAAGCAACAAATCAAGGAGGCTATTTTCCCTTGTCAGCTCCCTGTCATACAAGTGTTTTAGGAACCTTCTGGGCCTGTTTGTGTGAGCTGTGTTAACAGCTGTTAGCATTCAGCAAGTTGAAGACCCCTGTAAGGACAAGGGCAGTTGATTTTGATGTGTCTCTTAGTCCTTCAAAGACTAACTCACTGACATCATTGTCCTGGCTCAGTTATCTGTGGTAGACTCCTGTATATATAGGGCTCCTGTACATACAGAATTTGTGATTTCATGGAAAAATATATCTTCAACCTCAGATTTAGGTTATTTATTTTTAACAGAACATGTCTTTTGTTATTTTTATACATAAAACCTCAGATCTCAGAAAAAAATACAGAAACAATGCATGTGAATACATTCCATTATGAATATCAATAAGTTTTGGATTATTCTAGTTTATTTGTCATTAAAACAATATAACGTTTTTCAACTAATATATTTGGATTAGAAAAAAAAACAAATGACAGAAAAACTTATTTTGTTTCATTCCAGGGACAGATAAGAAAGCAATACAGTTCTGTAGTTGCCTCCAAAAAAGCTTCAATATTTACTTTTCCCAAACAAATAGAGATTGGATATAACACAATTACTGACTTGTATGACAGCTACATGGCATGAGGGGTCTGAGTACTAGATGCAAGCAGTGAATACAGACAAAATTTCAAAACTGAACAAGAATTCTTGGAAGGATATACACATTGGAAGGATACAAACATCTGCTTGTTCTTTTTGTTAGCTGGTCACACACATTGCTGAAATAGGAAATTCTGAGTTGCAGACTGAACTCTTTGAAAAGTGAAGTGGCTCCCATCATGCTTTGTTTTCCATTGAAACTAGGGCAGGGTAGAAAAGATTGTCCCGTGCTCAGATCTCCTTCAGTATACAATCAAGAGTCAGTAAACCAAAGAGTGGAACAGACATAAAAATGTCCATAAAAATGTCCATCCAGTAAGCAGGTGGAGCTGAGCACTGGGAAAAAAACTTGAAATGAAAGGAAGGAGAAAGAAACATGAAAATTAAATAAAAGTGATCTTCAAATAAATAAATAAAATTATAAAAATAATTTGAAAGACAAAGCTCAGAAAAGCAGGCTACCATTTTTTGAACTCTGACGTAACCTTCCTAAATTTTGCAATTTTTCTAGGACTGCTTAGCTTTTTCCAATAATAACTTACTTTGAACATAGATATTGACAAAGTTGTGGTGTTTAGTAACTTTTAAACCCCATATGCAAAGTTCTGTCAAAGATATTCCTCTGAATAGTTAGCAAGTTGTAAAAGCTGCCACGTTATTTGATTAAATGTGCTGTTTGACACAAGTAGTACATCCTGCCTCAGAAATTCATTGTTTGCTCACTTCTCTCATGTTATATGTAAATAGTTTTAAAACAGCAGCTGGACCAATGAAAAATAGGTAATAAACAATGGTGTGTGTATGAGGAAAGACACAAGAAAAAGTAATAAGTTATCTTTAATACTTCAGTATAACTGTGTTCACCTCCCTGTTTTGGCTTTTTTTTCCCAGAGCTTCCTAGGAACAGCTGCAGCCTGAAGTGAAAGGGCACCACAGGTGGCCCTTCCTGCTGTGTCAGTCAGAGCAAGAGGGGACCACAACTCCATTCCATCAACTGATGAGTAAAAAATATGAAAGTAGAGCTCCCCACAAGACAGGTACATTCTTCCCTGCTGTTTTGGGAGTGTTTTTTAAATGGCATTTGCTCTTAATATAGATTTTGGCATGTGACTTTTGGGAACCAGAGCTAAGAAAGATAATGGGGAGTTGGGTGAAAGAGAGATAATCCTTCATTATCTCCTCCAGGAATACCTGCAGCTGGGTGTTTAGTCTATTTGTATTAATTGTAACATATAATGTCATGTTGTCTTTGAGCTCCAATAACTTACATTTTACTTTGAGGGGTTTGTTCACTTGACTAAATATGGAATTATATTGTTATATTTTATCCCTTTGGAAATTAGGTATATTTCTGATAATAAGGTGAGAACTTAAGCACTAACATGACCATTAACACAAGAAATGTTTTTGCACAGATAGATATTCTTTTCATGAAGAAAAGTCAGAAAAGTATGGATAAGTACTTTGGTACACAAAATTCCCAAAGATATAAATCACAGAAAAAAGGAGGAATTAATTTGGCTAAACATACACATTAAGACTGTCTGCACCTGAGCTAATCACTTCAGGCTCCCTAGAAGTCAGAGAAGAGAAAAAGGCACTTCTAGGTCACAATTCTTCTTATCCTAAGATAGGCATCTGAAGTAGGTCAGATGAACTGCGCCCTGAGAGTGCCTATTATTGTCTACCAACTATAAAGAGAGCCCTGGCTTATTAATTCAGATTCAATGTAGATGTTTAAGGAAGATGAGATGAGTCCCATTCAGGGAATCCAGAACGACTATTCAGAGACCAATAGCAAGAAGTGATAATTCTTGTTTTCCAGATCTATATAGGATTCAAGATGATAACACACATCTAAACGCTGATTTTAGGTTCCTAAATAATTTAGGCATTTCAGAATATTTAATCTTATTTCATGCCTTGTTTTTTTTTTGGCTTAGAGAAACTACTATCAACTTTTTATTACTGTATTTCAGTCTAATGATCCATGACTCATATTCTCTATCACTAAGAAAGATAAAAGCCTTCCTCAACCTTAACCGACTTTTATGAACAAAAACTTAACAAAGCAAAGAAATTCACCTTTTCATCTATTAGAAAAGTCCTGTACTACCAATAGCTTGGGAAATATAACAATAAGAACAGATCTGCTACTAGGCTCACTAGTATAGCCTGATTTCAGCAGGAGTGCTATGAAAGTTTTGTCAAATGAATATCCGAGTTTCAAATCAAGCCAAAATGCCTTGGATTTTCTCTTCCAAATTTATGTGGAGAAATAATGGAGTCCAAATATATTTCTCCTCCATAACTGTGAATCTGTTTCAGCAGTGAAAATGCTGCCGTATTGTAGAAGTTTTTGGTTCAAATGAGAGAACAAAACAGTAGCTAATATAAAAGGATTTTTAATGAAAAATATTTTGAAGCTGATATACCAATATCTTAACTACAGGGCACCATTCCGACCATTACCCATTTAAGCTATATATGGATAGTTTATAACACCTCTAACCAGTAAATAAGTAAATTTTACAGTGTCATTGAAAAATTTCTGATCTAAAAAGTTATTTTTGAGTCTCTATTTATCATTGTAAAGAAAGTATTCCATTACATTTTATCACTGTCAATGTGTGTATATTATGTTCATCTTAAAAAGAAAATCTAAATGAAAAAGAAACCTAACTCATAAATTTTATCATTTTTCAAGTTTTTTGTTGGAGAGGAACTGAAATAGTAGTTTCAGATAACATTTTTTTCCTTGGTATCCCAAATAAGAGAAAAAGCAATGAGGATAACAGAGGAAATATTAATGGGATTTATAGTCCATTGAATTATCAGGATGCCTTCACCGACTTTGGGCTTTTGATCAGATTCTAAAGTAAAGAAATACATTGAATTACTTCGAGTGCTAGGAGCTTGCTAACAAAAGGGGTTTGAAAAAAAAAGAAGGAATGCTGTAGCTTTTCAGATTTCTTCTAGTTCTGTCGTTCTACATAAGGATACTTGTAACAAGCAAGATACATCTAAGCAGAAAGTAATAATGAGAAAAATATTACTTAACTTCTATCATCTTAAAATCTTGATACCATCTAAAAATTAAGCATTTAAGCAGTTTATAAAGGCTTCTTCTACACAAAATAAGAACCGCTAGAAATTATTGTGAAATACAGAACTTCTACACTGATTTTAAGTTAATTTTGCTCTGGTTGGTGGCTCTATTTACTGACTATAAATGAAATTTAGACATCTAGCGAATAAAAATTACTGGCTTCTAAACAGAGTTTTTTGTACCTCACTCTTCCTGAAGCCCTTGAAACCTTGAACAAATACAATATTAACACTTGTGTGTTTGTATTCTGGTGGGAGAGACCACCAGCAAGAAATCATTTTGTCAAGAGCAGAGAAAAAATATCTCCTTCATTTCCTTTAGAGAATTCAATAAGTAAAACATTTTTTCAAGCTACATATAAATACATTTGTTTAACAATGTATTTAGGGTATTTCATAATTGAATCCTTTGGAATTTTGGTTTGGATGGGCTTTGGTGGGTTTTTTTATGATGTCCCTACAGTAAGAGTATTCCTAATGTTTAACTTAATTGTGTGAATTACTTTGGTTCTGAGTATTATAAAGCCCAGATTTCAACCTTTGCCTCCATGGAGGCACAATGGAGATTTAACAGCTTTTTTTTCATAACTGAGAGCTGATTTTTAGGAACAGCATATTAATCTCATACCTTAACCTTTTGCCATTTATCTTAACTGAAATGTTACAGGAGTATTGTGGTCATTAAGTGGTTTACTGGAAACAGACATACAGTAATAAGAAAACGTGTATGTAATGGAACACGTGGATGCAGAGTAGCACCCACATGGAAGTTTTATCTTCATTCCAAGTGCTTGAAATAATGCAAGGATGTATTTGTCCCATGATGCTGGTGTTTTAATGGAGCTGGGGTATGTAATTCATACCATGACACCTTGTCTGTGTATATTCTCTACTCAGGCTGCTGAGGCCACACATATGTCCAGTTCTGAGCTCCTTAGTCCAAGAGAAGCACAGCTGAATGGGAGAAAGGAGAGCAACGGGCTGCAAAAAACCATGAAGGGACTGGAGCACCTGACATATGAAGAAAGGCTGAGAGAAGCTGTGACTCTCTAATCTGAAGAAAAGAAGGCTTGGGGGTAATCTTATCAATGTGCATAAGTGCTTGAAGTGATGGTGTGAAGATAGAGCTACAATCTCTTCAGTGATGCCCAGTGAGAGGACCTGAGGCAATAAACTGTCACTGAAATACAGGAAGATCCACCTGAACATCAGGAAACACTTTTCACAGGAAACACCTCTGAAAAAATAACTGAGGTCAGGATGGATGAGCACTGGCACAGATTGCCCCAGGAGGCTGTGGACATGTTCCAAAGCCCATCTGGACATTGCTCTGGGCAGCCTCATCTGGGTGGCCCTGCTTGAGCAGGGTGGCTGGACCTGGCAACCTCCAGAGGTCCCGTCCAACCTCAGCCATTCTGTGATACTGGTATCAAAACCAATGCATTGTAACAATGTGCTGAACCAATACGAGTCTCAAACTTAGTAAGGAAAGGTAGTTTATTTGTCCTGCTCTAATACAGCACTGTGGTCTCTCATTCTGTCATTCTGCAAATAGTATACTAGGAGTTATCTGAGTATATCAGCACAGCAAAATGCTTTTTTTTTTTAAATTGAACACAGATCATCAGGACCACAGATTTATATCTAAGTATTTTAATATGACACAACACACCCATAGAGAAAATTAGAGAATGAAATTGGATCCTGTTAGCTAGACAGCAGATTGTTACTTTTAGGTGTTATTAAAAGAAGTGAATAAGCAGTTGGCAGAGTTATCAGATCGTCTGTTTGCATGTCTGTTTCTCCTTCTCTCCTTCTGTTTAACTAAAGTGTCTGTACAGTCTAGCATAGTTGTCACTGGAAGTTGTGCCGTTTGCCAAAAAAAATATTTTTATATTAAATCTGAAAGTTTTGATTCCCTGTTTTACTTAGTCTCAAGTGTTCATCCTCTTTTCATACCTGAAAAAATAGATTGTAATTTAATCTCAAAAGTGTATTAAGCTTTGAAAAATTTCTACTCTGTAAGAAGAAGTAGACATCTGTAAGTTCCTGAAAGAGTTCATATAATTTCTTGAAGGGATCTAAGGGAATGCAAAGGTTTCATGCAGTCTTTTGGAAAAGCTGGATTTAGGACATGCTTGTGGAATTCATACTTTCCATGATTTTACTTGTGCTCAGCCGACAAAACTAATTAGAAATGCTAAACTGTCAAAGATTCTCCCATCTAAGGCACCTCTCCAGATTAGTCTAAATCTATGTCCATGAGGAAGAACAGTGCATGGAGACAAGGCTGGATTAGCAAACATAGAAAACAGATTGAGAAACAAATTTGATTAACGCATCTAAGGCTCAAATTTTAGGGGGCTGATATTATTCCTCCTAAAACACTCCCATTACTCCAGTTTTAGTCTAGGAAAGTTTACCTTCTAAATTATCAAGCTTGTGGTGCTCTGTATTTAATATTTTAGTCTTGGGTTTAGTACCAGTCTTCATTTGGAAGCAGGTTATAGTTTCAGAATTTGAGGTACCAGTTGCCAAATCCTTAATTTGTAACAGGAATTTGTATTACTAGCAGAAACCTAGGGGGGAAAAATGGAATCATTGATTAATCAGTAATCTTAAAAAATAGAAAAATATTTTTTTTCCAAATTAATTTTAGAGAATAATTCCATAGATATTAAAGCACAAGAAGTTATCTTTATTTTTATTTTGCTTTCTTTTATTCCTTAGTCTTCTATTGCTCCACCACTGTTAAAACAAAAGATATGTAATCTGTTTGAAAGGTAGCAAGAATTTCTAGCACACTTAAGCAAACTGCTTGGGGGAGAAGTACCAAGGTTACTAATAATTTGAACAAAAATAAACTACCAGCTAGAGGGGAGAGTAGGAAATACGAAAATTCTTCAAAGGAAGCAGAGAATGAATCTCCATATTTTGAACAAAATGAATAAAGCATATATTCACATCTTCAGAGTATCCTGTTCAAAGGCTATTGAAAATTTCTCTTTCTTTTAAACCTGTCCAACTCATCTCCACAGGATATAATTTGATCCTAGTATATACGTATATTTTGTACATTCCCATCTGTGTGGGCTGGAATATCACACTATGCATTCTGAAACAGAAATGTGCTTTCTTTTTTTTGGACAATCACATCACTTATGTTACTGACAGTGCAAAGAATGTACCTCAGTCATTGAATATTTAGGTTCTTCAAAATCCATGGAATAAAGAAGACACGTCCATCCAAGTGAACAATTGCTTCATGGGGAGCCTGTGCGTCTCCAATTAGTTAATTTCTAGACTTTAAATTGGCCCCTGTTCCTGTTGTTTAAAGCCAGCAAAGAGTAGCACTGGCAGGAAAGCTGTCTGCCAGAAAAGGGCATTTTCAAAGTCACACAGCATGAACATCTTCTTGTCAAGACCCATTAACAGAAAAAAGTAAGTGGCATTTTGATGGAATCATAAGAAGGGGTGTGGGGATGAGGTTGGTGTTTGGGGTTTTTTTGTTTATTTTTTTTTTAATATTATTTGTAACCATCTGAGTATGAAGTACCTGCTACCTACTCCGAGAGTATAGGGGCATCTCTCTGTGACAAGAAAACAGATGTATGTTTGGAATAAGGAAATATAAGTATTATATTTCTTACTTTCTTTCACTTATTTTAAATTTTGTTTTAAATCACTCCTTTAAATTTTGATGCAGACATTTCACTTGTATTGCATTACATTAGGTTAAACATATTCTGTGATGTGACATAATTTGATGTGACTTGACCAAACCAGATGAAAATGTCTTGTTGTGTCACTTATTCAAAGGGGAAAAACTGTCTGTATTTTAATTTGCTTTTAAAGCTATTCAAAAATTATTTATGAAAAGTTAAATAGGTCCTCTTTTATGTCAATTTCTTGTAGTCCTGTGACAAAGTAGCAAGTCTACTCTAAGGTTCAGATGTAGACATTAAAAACAATCAAAATCACTGACATTATTTATAAACTTTGCATTTCCACTTAGTTCATTCTATAGGATATTACATTATTTCTATTTGTGCAACTATTTTCTATTTTAATAATCAGTGTCCATTTAAAGAAGGCATATTAACTGACAAAAAATTCTGCAAATACAAATTCCCAGTTGGAGTTCTTGTGGCAATATCAACTCCCATATAAAGATCTTTGCACATATTTTTTTGCCCGTATTATATAAATGCAGAGTTAGGACTGTAATCTTTCCTCTAGCTCTGGAAAACTCTATTATGAGTCTGCTGTTAGAGTTTATGCTTATAGATCTTCTTAGCAAGTAGGAAGGTGTTTTACAAATTCCCATAAGCCATGTACTTTTCTGTCTATCATTTTAAATCATCCATCAATACTATTTGAGAAGAAAAATGCTGAAAAAAATGAAGAATCAGTATCTGACACCTTACTGGCAATTAGCAGTATTGTTTCCTGGTCTTTTAATATGTGGCTCCTTGAGCATCAAAGCAATTATAGTTTCTATCCTTGTGGCTGTCCAGAGACCAGGACTGCAGTTGCTAGTATTTCTTCAGACAGCTTGATGGAAACTCAGGATTTTTACTAGGCATGCTGGCAATAAATAGTGATTTATAAATGCCCAGTTATTCCATCTACTGCCCAGATATGGACATGGTCCTTCAGCTGCTCACTTTGAAAGGCAATTTGGAAGAAAAACACATCCCTAGTACTGTGTATGCGCAGACCCACATCTGTCTACATGGATAGGTAAAAAACAGATAACTCCCTGATAAAGGCATGTTATTCAGCCCTAGCATGGGAGATTTACACCTTTGTAGTGAAATTCTTTGGATTTCTTTGGTATTCATGCATTCTGAATTTGCTGCCGTTAACTACAGCACTGCACTGAGGAAGACACAAATCTTTGAATCTTCAAGTTATGTACAAGCAGAGGAATTCATGTTTATCTTCACCCATACATGCAGGTCCTTTTTCCAAAGGCCATAGTGCAGCAGGGAATACGGCCTTTGCAGTGCATGGAGAAGTTTATAAGCCTGAGGATATAGGGGGAAAAGTCAAGGAGATTTCAGAAATTTTTGTATATCACAAAGCAGTGCTCTGAGAGTCCCTAGGCTGGAAAGTCATGAATAGTTGATTACCCAGGTAGAAGTTTTTCCAGAGTGAATATCCAAAAGGGTGTTACTGAGTGATGTGGACTGAAAGATGTGGTTTGGATGACTGGACCCCCATGTTCCTGATTGCTTTACTGCGATGAAATTCAACCATGTAGCCTCATAATACAGTATTGCCAGTGTTAGGCCATAAAGTCTTCCCTGAGTCTACCCAGGCTCAGGAAAAAGGCTTGTCAAGTCTGTTCTGAGTGTGTTTCTCTTGACCTGTCTCCAGGTCTTACTTGATTTCACTGCAGAAGCATCTCCCTAACTGTGGATTATCCACTTATAATCTGTTTTACTGTTCTTTATATTTGTGTGGTACTATTCTTTATTATATAGGTAACAAGCATTTTTTCATTCAGAAAGAGATATTTCTGCCTGGAAGGACAGTAGAAGTTTTCAGAATCAGAGGTGCAGGGTACAGCACAGACAGTGCAACTGTGTGTTGATAAGGAATGGGTCAGAAAGTGGTGAGATTGTGTAGAAAAAGCTCTTCTGCCCCCACAAAGGAGGACAGAGACAACTTTGGATTGATGAGCTAAAATTCTGGTCTAGCTCCTCCAAGGCCAACCACAGGAGTTATCACCCTGTTAAAGGCCTACCTCCACAGGATCAGAGGATCATGGGGACACAGGGAGGCAGGAATCCAAATCATGCACTCCTGAAGAACACTCTGCCCAGGCTCATTCCACTCAGCGTAACTACTGTTGGAGCTGGGGATGTGGAGCTGGGGGAATCAGCTCCAACAGCCTTACCTCTTTTGAGCTGCCAAATCTAACTGAGTTTCCCCTAGTACTGGAGACCCCACATCTATAACCAGCTCAGTAATGATCACTTAAAAAGTAACAGAGGTTTAGAGCCGGAAAAACTTGTTTTAGAGATAACAAAAGACACAAAGAAACATTATCTGACATATGTAAAAGGCATCACGCAAAGTAAACTTGGATGCAGTCTGGAGCTTCAGATCACTGAAGAAAAGAAAGTTGTGAAAGGGCCTAAATGTAGAAGAGAATACAAAAATGAGTGGTGGAAGAGAAAATAATCAACATGAGCACCATGTTCCTTCCAACACAGGGACTTCAGATGTTGGAAACGTGATAACGCCCTCACCACCATGAATACCATGGTGAAACTGCTGACCAAAGTCAGAGTGTTTGCTTGAATTTAAGAGAACGTAAGTGGTTGGAAAAAAAAGAAAAACTGGTTAAATTTTTTCTGGTTGAAAAAGGCATTTGAACATATCCAAGGAGGGAGCCTCCATGACAATCTGTGTCAATGCTCAGTCAACCTGACCTTACTCTTTTTCACAGTGAAAAATGTTTCTTGATATTCAGATAGAACTTCCTGTATTACAGTGAGAGTCCATTGTCTCTGGTCCTCTCAGTGGTCATCGCTGAAAGCTGTGTTGCCCTTCCACCTAATGGTAGTCTTAGATTATCATGAGGGGCCACCTCAGCAGCCCCCACCTCAAAGACCATGCCACCTAAAGGTAATACAAGTATTTGTGTGATTGAAGATTTGTGGCTTTTTGTTGATGCCAACAGAAGTTGACTTATTAGTTAAAGCAGTAATTTACCCAAACCCCAAAAGAGGTTCTCTTCTGTTCTCCTCTGTTCTCCTCTGTTCTCTGCTAAGACACACATTCAAAAAATAATCTCTTGAGTAGAGAGAATATGATTTTATTTTTACTATGTTTAATTATCACAAGAGTGGTATGATTATAAGTGGGTACCAACTCACACTCCTTTTGTTCCTGAGTTGTGATTCCGTTGGACTCCATATAGATACAGGGCTATAAGCTTTGGGCTTACATGGGTTTCAATCTCAAATTTTCTGACCTAGAATGAAATATGTCAATTCATATTTCATTTAATTTCAAAGCTCATATGTGAAACTCAGTGGCACAGCAAGCCCTCAGATACTACTAGATATAAGAATTTGATCTTTAGAAATTGGTGGTTAACTGTCCAAGAGATTTTTTCATCACAAAAAAGAATTTACAGTTATATCAAAGACAGAACAAAAATCACCCATGTTAACTATATGTAGAAAGAAAATAGTAATTTGAATGAATGTGTCTAAAATAATTTATTAATGCCTTTTTCTAATAATAGAAACTCAAATGTGTTAAAACTTGAGAAGCAGGTGTGCAAAGTGCCTTTATTCATCCTAATGGTGGGAAACTCTGGTAACTGCTGACCCATAGAGAGTGTTAAGAATTGGTTTATTGTAGGCTCCAGGTAGCTTCTTGTGAAATACAGCATTTCTTTAAGGTGAATCTGACAGAATTTGACATGCATAAAAAATGAGTAAACAGTATGTGTGTAGCATGCATCACTGTGACATTCATACAGCTTGGGTTTGGCAACAGTTTGGTTTTGTAGGCTACTTTTGACATTTAAACAGAAGCAAAGATCTTTATGGAAGAAGCCGTGTTTTCTTGCCAGGTATGAATATAGAGATATATATAACATAGCAAAGGCCATCCTAAGGCAAAAAATTCTGTAGAATTGTTGTTGGAGGTGACACATTGCAGTAGAGGTATTTTGAGGAAAAATATCTTGAATATAACCTGAGAAAAATATACTTTGGTCTAATGGTGAATGTTTCAATTATATGAAAATGACCTTCACCTAGCATAAACCATCTGAAGCTTTCTTGACTCTGTTTTATCATTTTCATTTCACTTTTTTTATTATGTTTATTTATCAGGGTATTACACCTTCTGCTTTGTACTGAGAGCTCTGGAGAACTTTTTGTACTTTGGGAATTTTCTGCTTCTGGAAATGGTTTTTACATTCATTATGCATACTACTGAGAGATAAGTACCCCCTCCCCACAATTTTCTTAAATTGAGATGAGGCATGGATTTTTTTGTTTTCTATTTCTATATTATTTGTTCTCTAGTAATATAGTACTGTGTGAAACCTCCTGGAAATGGACTTTGAGCCGCTAAAGCTTTTTACAATAGATATAAATCTCAGACTTTTTGTAATGGATATAAAGATCAGACTCTCAAGAATTGAAAATACCCATAATTCAATAAACTAGCTCTCCATGAGTTAGCATGTTGCTGCATTCATAAAATCACCTTCACATGTGCAATGAACACTAACATCCATATTGCATTTAGGTAGCAAGGTTTTTGTGGCATGGACTGCAGAGGTGGCCCTTCAAGATTATAAAGTCTAAGACAGATAAAGTCTATCATTTCTTGGAAGGTCAGCACAGCTTCTAGCACCCAGGGAATTTTGGGTCTTGCTCATTAAGGTATTAATTGCATGTGCTGTCTGGGTGTGCTTAGTCTTCTCGATGAAAGAAGTTTAGGAGGAGTAGGCCTCTACATCTTTTCTGTTTTCTGGCCTTGAAGGTAGAAGAAATGGTCCTTTTTGCATGGGTATGTGGATGGATGGATGGATGGATGGATGGACGGACAGACGGGTGGATGTTCTTTGGGGTTCTGTTGTAAATGTTTTATTTTGTTCAGTTTGGCCTATAATGATTAGTGGGTTTGGATATTCTATTTATCCTTTTCCTCATTCTATGACTACAAAAACAATCAACATTTTCTGTTTTCTTCTTTCTAAGGGTAAGAAAACCCTTCCCAGAGGCATAAAGCATCTGTCTGCTGGGTACTTCTAGTTCTTTTATATGGTCTTTTGAGAGATTTGTTTCCCCTGGAGACATCATCACATGTGTCCTCAAGTCCTCTGCTGCTCCAATGGGTAGAACACCTTATAAGACCAAAATTTTGGAAGAGTTTTGGGTTGACAATTGATAATTTTTCCCTCTTGCTCTTTTCAGATGCACCATGCATCTAATTTATCTGGTTCTTCTAGGAATACAGGTTAATATATTGAGTTGTATTTATTCCTCTTAATTCTTCTTCACATTTTTGTCAATGTGCTCACTAATAGTATCTTTTCTTGTTCTCCAGTAGCCAGCTTGTTATTAACCATGGCAGCCAGTTCCAGGGGAATCACTTGTCATTTGGGGATTTCTGTGGTGACCACAGTGAATGTTCACAGGGTAATGATACTTCAGGGAAGTGTCAGACCTAACACTTATGCCCAGAGCAAGTTGTGCATCTTTCAAAAAACATCAGTTCACTAGCATTTGTGCTATGCATTTGTAGATCATGTGTGAAACTCTGTTGTCAGCTTACTTCTATATTGTCTTGAAAAGAGATGCATGATTTACGGATTTCATTTTCCCCTGAAATAGCATACTTCTGAATTTTCTGCAGAATAGAGGATTCACAGGAGTCTGAGTAAACAATCTGAGTTAAAGAAAAAATGCATAAAACTCAAGCATCATAAATAGGTTAATTCAAGCAAGAAAGTTTCTGAGACAGCTTTATTTTGGGGTGTGAATTTTAAATTCAGAGTGAAAGTGTGTCTAAATCTTTGTTTTTCCTCCACATATTTTTACTTGGGTTCTAAACAACCAGCTTCCTATTCAGATGTGTGAGTTGTTTTCCTGAATTTTGGTCATCAATGTGAGCTGAGAAGAGTGAGAGAAGTTTTCTGTGGCTGGAGTCGATCAGCACTGTATAATTGCTAGTGCTGCACTGGGCAGCAACAACAAAAACAAGCCTGTTTAGCTGTTGTAGCTTCATTCTTTGTCAGCTCGCCTACAAGAAGATATAACCTTGCAATTGACTGGGCTTATACATTAGCTCCAAGCCAGAATTCGTACTGAAGGATCCTTTGTGTGGAAGAAACATATGTGTAATCAGGTATATGCTTCTCTCTTTAGCTTTCTATATGCAATTGTGTGTGTAAATACAAACTTTTTATCCATGTTTTACTCCTGATTCAGGCAGTCTCTGCCCAGTGGGCTCTGTGCAGGAACCTGGTTGCCTTAATTTGAGTGGTTGAACTGTTGACTTCTTCAACAGTTGGCTAGAGTTTTGTGGGATGATTTGACTATACAAAATCTCTGCAACTCCACAGATTCAGACCAGAGGTATTGCTGACATCCTGTGATGTCCTGTCATACAGCTGAGTCAGACAAGAATGCATTTGAGAAACTATTGGTAAATATTATAGGTAGCATCTACATGTGTTCAGGAGTTTGTACTCATTGAGTTTGCAATAGGTTTGCAAATGTTCTTGCAACTAGGTAAGTAAAAGAAAAGATTTTTTAAAATAAACACATTCTAACATACATGCATAAGTATTTCTTAGCTATCCATTAGTAAGTCTATGTTTTAGTTGAGCATCCAAAAACATACATATATTTGATGAGCAGCACCATCTAAGTCTCGGAATAACTATCTCAATATTAGAAAATACTGAGGTACTAATAAAAGTGTTGTTTGAAAGAGAAGTATAATCTGAGTTCTGTATTTTCTGGCTGCCTCTTTCTCTGCAGGTTATCTGATCTCATAGGGGAGCTGGAGTTCTTGCTGGAGGCCTCCATCCTGCGTTGCAGGCTGCCTCACACATTGCCACTGTTGGTGCTGAAATTCCCTTTCCCTTTCCTATCAACATCTGGGATTAAAAGGAGATACCCCCAGCACAGACACCACTACTACTTAAGCCAAATGCTCTGGTCAGCTGCTTTGAAACCGAAAACAAACAAACAAGCCAGCAAACAAGCCAGCAAACAAGCCAGCTTTAGGGACAGAAGGGGAAGGTTTCCTAGTTTATTTTTTTAAGAGCAAAAGAGTAAAAAGAAACACAGCTCTACCAAATGGGTTTAGAAAGCCAGAGGCTATACAGACCATAACAGGTGATGGCAAAATTCAGAATCAATCATTTTCTGTATTGCATTTAGCATTGAATTTCATACATTTATAATCATCATCTCTTTGGTACCAACATCTTGCCCAGTATTGATATACTGGCAGGTATTATAAATTAAGCATGATAACCCCACTATTCAATGTCTACAGAAAATACAAAATTTTAAAAAAAGGACATATAATTTGTGTGATTTTTTTTTCTTTACTGAGTTCATGGGGTTCATTTTTTCTTATTTTCATTGTCACTTTATATGTTCAACAACTTTGCATTACAGAACACGTGATTTTATTTACTTCTTGGAAATTACATTAAAGATTTTACTCAAGACAGAATATTGCTGTATATTATTTGTTCATTTCAGATCAAGAAGCATTTAATATGTGCTTGTGTTTACATAGTAAATTCTGCCACCTCAAAAAAATAAATGTGGTTATTTTATTTCAAATTTTAGACTATCGCTACACAGGACAAACGGATCCAATTCAAGTCTTTTTCAAATGTTTTTTCCAGCAGATCAAATTTTTAGATACAATGCATAAATAAAAATCTTCACTGTGAAATTTTTCAGAATATGTACTGAGTGATACCCCCATTTTTAGTGGTTTAACACTGAGAAAAAAATATTTATTTCATTTAAAATTTACACCTATGTGCTTATTTGGTTCTATTTTATTGTGAGACATCTAATGGTATATGTTTATTTTAAAATAAACTTGCATGTTGCTTCAGCTAAAAGGATTATATAAAGTATGTATGTGTGTGGACCTACTGCCCCCACCAGACTCTTATATGTTGAAACAAGATGGAACACCTTCAGGTATAGTATTGGTGAGGGTGGAGATATTAATCCCAAAATGTAAGTTTATAGAATATTTACTAGAGATGCCTTTCAAAAGATGAATAATTTGACACTGTTAACTTGTGCTCTTTCTAAACTGGTGTTTACATTTCTGTGCTGGAGTGCACTGTAGAATTGCATTCCCTGGCACTCAGGGATGCCAGTAAAAGTCATGAAAGGTAAATGTCTGTAAATTACTTTCAGAGTCATGTCTAACATATGTTTTGTCTCTCCTGCAGCTGATTTTTTTATTTTGCTTTCTTTCTCAGTTAAGCAGAAGTATCTACTCTTAGGAATATTTCAGTCAAAGGCATAACCTTTACTCATCTCTATTTTTTCCCCTTCTTTCAGATAGGCAACTGCAAGGCATAATTGTTAGAGAAGCAGAAATTTCAAATCCTCACATGGTTCATTAAATAGCTAGCATTCTGTTCTTATGTATGAAGAACAATGTTTTAAGAATAATTTAATTGTCTAAGCCAGATAAAATTTATTTGGCATTACAGCTGTATCATACAATTTTACAGATATGGCAAGGCATAACAATGCTATTGAAAGTAAATGAAACTCTGTGTTATAGATATATATTTTTTCTACAAAACAGGAATATAAGGCTTCCCATTAAATTCTGCTTATCTTGAAATGCAGAAGCTTAGCATAGGGGCTAAGACACAGATAACTTGGCCAGCTACAGTTTTAACCTTCAGTCCATTCAGTGGACTTTGCCATACATTTTTGACCTTTTATCTCTCACCCAAGATATACATTTGATGTTGAGTGGTACCCTTTATTGTCAATAGCTGCTAAAGTAGAAAATGAGTACTAAAGCCTGCCTTAAAAAAAGTTAAATATTGAACAGAGTTCTGTAATAATATTATGCACATCCTGTGCAACACAAGTTGAAAGCAAACATGGATTCCAATGTGCTATGTATTTGACAACAGCCTCTTAAATTTTAATGTATATTTTTTGGGCCAAATTATGTAAAGGGTGTAAATATGTACTATCTGTCTTTCCACACCTAACCCATACTGCTCAGTACTCAGCAGCTCTTAGTGCACATCAGCAGTGACAGGAGTTATTGACTGAATATTCATGGGATTCCTTTCATTTTAATAGACTTTCTCATCCTGCGTCACTGTAATCTTTTCCCTTTCATAAGACTTTTTACAATGCAGAATCCCTCGACATATGTTATTCCTTCTTGATTTTCAAACATATGTTGGGCAAAGTTGTAAGGCTCATAAAACAGTAGCTGTTCCTGTCCTGAGCAATTGCCAGATTGCAGATTTCCTATGAATAAAATATTACATTTTTAAGTACTGAAAAAATACAAAACCAGCCTCACTATTGAAGAATCCCACAACAGACAGAAGCAAGTATGCAGCTCACTCAGATGTGGTTATTACAGAACTGTCCCTAAAATTATCATGCTTTTAGTGCTGCTTTCTGATTTAATCCAATTGCTATTCCAGAACAAGTGGAAGCAATAGAACTCTGTGCACCTGAGAGGGGCTGCCAACAACCTTAAATGTCAGTAAGAAATGCTGAAACACTGACCTCTATATTCCCAAGTGCTTCAGAATGTAATTAGGGGTGAAATCTTGCACACAGGATCCTGTTGCAAAACTGTAACCTCACAGGTGCTGCGTTTGATTCAAGTCTACAATTTGTGCCTTCCTTTCTTTGTACATATTCATTCTATAGTAGAACCTGAATATGTATAGTTTCCTTTTAATTTTCTTCATAATTAATCAGAAACTCTACCATCCTTACCCTGCCTTGACATGTCTTTCCTCAGACACTCCATATTCTGGTTCATTGGAACGCTGAGATGGGTGCTGTGAATCCCTGTCAGTGCCATGAGACACCACAGATAGCAGAGTTGACATTGGCACACTCTTTTAAAGCAGTTTTCTATTTGTAAACTACACATCAGTGGCTACTAAGCTCACTCAAAACCCCTGTGATCTTCAGGCAGAGACCTTTTCTTTTTACAAACAGCACTGTGTTCTGCTCAGAAAACTGATGGTGTCAAAAGCAAATGCAGAAATCATCCTGCATCTTCCACCTGACATCAGTATTCCTCACAGCTAAATTCAGTTTTAGTTCCAAAAGATTACATTTTGCTATTGTCCCTCTTTGTTAGGTACAAGCACACAGCAATTATCTGGCTTCCTATCTCGGTCTGTTTTACTGAAAGAGACAAGAATTTCTTCTTTTTTTCCATCAGAATGGAAATGTAAATATTATTGTTGAAAGCAACAAATGAAAACTTTGAGGATAAAAAATGAATTTTATCGACTAATATTTCAGTAATTCCAAATATGGGATTGTGACCTTTCCAAATTACAGGTTTTACATTGCAATGTAAAGACTTTTTCAAAAAGAAAATAATTTTAATACTATTAGTCTAAAATAAATGTGTGCCTTCATATAATCAAAGGAAAAAGTGGGTGTATTTTGCCCCTGCTGTATACATCAGAAAAAAAGTGTGGGGATAGACATCAAAAGTTGGAGATAGCCTTAAGCTTCATGAAACCTGTACATTTGTAGTGTTTTACACATATTCCAGTACTGTCTTACAACAGCCCTGCTTCTGTACAGTTGCAGTAACTGGATTTACAGGGGCTTATTTTTATTCATAGCTAGATAAATAAATATATATATATATATAGACATTCCCTGAATCAAAGTGAATTAAAAGGAAATGGCATGCAAAGGGAGAAGGTAGCTCAGATTTCTCGTCAGTAGTCCAATCATGAGTGACCCACAGGCAACTTGAAAGCTGCCCACACAATTACTCATGGAGTCTGCTTAGAAAATGGCATTGCTGCCAGGAAAGTCTTTGTTACCTTGAATCCAAGTTTAGTGACGACCACCTATAATAGGAATTGGAGGGAGGAATGCAAAGTGCAAAGCACTGCCTTAAACTGACACTATATATCATGTTTGGGCATGCTGTACATTTTTATGTGATGAATTTTACAGACATAGAGCAATATATGCAACTAAGTATGAGCAACAGGGTAAGTATGAGCAACAGGGTAAATCCAAGTCTGGTTTCTCTTTTCAGTTGTGCCAGTCTCACTGAAGTTAACAGAGCTGCCTCAGTATGAGAGACAAAACTTTTTGAATGTGCTGGATGAGAGTGGTACTTTCGTACCATGCTAGAGGCACACTAAACACTGTGAACTTCCAAGTAATGAAAAGCTGTGAGATCAAAGCACAACTGCTTCTGTAGCCACCATGGCTAAAACCTGATCACGGTTTAAGTGACTTCAAAAGCATTAGGTAAGGGATGACTTCAGCATTTGAACTTAACCTAGAGTGATACTTCAGCAACATTTAAAGGAGGCTTTTCTGCTGGCTATCCTTCTGCTAGGGACAGATGTAATCACTGTTCAGCCATTAGAAGGGAAGTATTTATTAGTATTTTTTCACATAATACTTTTTTCACTGGAATAAACCCATGTTGGAATGCATGGAAGGTAGGATTCAAGTAATTTCCAAAATCATACAAAGTTCTTTCAGCAATTTCAACAAAAGAAGTTTGTGTGTGAAGAAAACTTGAGTGTTTTGATGGTTTAATCATTGGCTTTTAATGAAATAAATACAAAATAACAACATGAACAGCATAAAAAAGGATTAAAAATACAAAATAAATAAAATCTTTTTAGCCGAAAAAATATGTCTCTGTACCTGAAACTTTTACTTCTAGTTATTTTCCTGAGAAAAATGTCACATTAACTAACTCTGCCAGCACTGTTTTATGATGAAATGAAATTATTCTTTCCATTTACTTGACAGCTGATCTGAAATAATTGATTCACTTATTCATTTGCACATACACAGAATGCTGCTTTTAAATAAACTGTCTTGATGTATTTTAATAGTACATTGTTATGTATCCACATGTGATGTTTTAAAGTTTCCATATTCAGCATGAACACTGACTAATGTTACTGTACAATATATTACACATTAAAACCACAGCATTCCAGGTTGCTAGGAAAATCCAGAAGAAAGGGACGAGGCTGATTAAATGATTGAGCTGGAAGATGGCCTCTTCTCATCGCATCATTTTTTCCAACTTTTTGCTATCTAATTATTTCCTTCAAGTGACAGGCAGATATTTTTCTGTTATTTATTCCACCACCAAACAACTTTTAAAACCCAGCAGTTTATATATGGCAAATCAGTGCCAATAGATTTTTTTAATTAATCTGAAAAATGTGGGATACTTATGTATTGCTGTTTATTATACTAATTGTGTTTCATGTAATATTAAGTGTTTTCTACTGATTAGTTCATTACTGAACATACTCAGGGTTATTTCTTTAAAGAATCTGTGAAGTCACCTTTTTTACTATTCTGCCATAATACTGAAAGATGTTACTTTTAAAGTTATGCACTTGAAGAAGGACATTACAGCACCAGTGCCTTTTAATAGTTAAGTATTTTACAAAATCTGAGATCCTTAGCTGGAAAGATTTGCACGCTGTGAGAATTTCCACTAAAATTAACTTTTACCTTTCAATTGATAAACCTCTCTTGATTATTTCCCAGCAGTCTTGGGAAACCAGAGAGGTCCCAGGAGGCTGGCAAATATCGTCCTGATTGACAAGAAGGGCAAGAAGGAGGATCCTGGAAACTACAGGCCTGTCAGTCTCTCACTTCAGTGCCTGGAAAAGTTATGGAGAAGATTATCATGAGAGATGTTGAAAAACACCTGAAAGACAACAGAGTCATTGGTCAAGCCAGCACAGCTTCATGAGAGAAAAGTCCTGCTTATCAAAACTAATTTCCTTTTATGACAATGAAATTCACCTGATTGATTAAGGAGAGACAGTTGATGTGATATTTTTGGATTTCAGTAAGGTTTTTGATGAAGTCTCTCACAGGACCCTGATGGACACACTGTCCAGCTCACAGCTGGATAAATCCATCATGCAAAGGGCACAAAGGGTTGTAGTGAATGGGGTGACATCAGAGTGGTGACCTGTTACTAGTGGGGTTCCGCAGGGCTCCATCCTTGCTCCTGTGCTCTTTAACATCTTCATAAATGTCTTGGACACAGGACTAGAAGGGATACTAGGCAAGCTTATCAGATGATAAAAATCTGGGAAGAGCTGTTGACTCCCTTGAGGGCAGGGAGGCCCTGCAGAGAGACCTGGACAAATCAGAGAGCTGGGGAATCATCACCCATATGAAATCCAACAAGGGCAAGTGCCAGATTCTGCACCTGGAATGGGGCAACCCTGGATGTACTGACAGACTGGGGAATGAGAGGCTGGAGAGCAGTGCCATGGAAAGGGACATGGGGGTCTTGGTCCATGGCAAGTTAAACATGACTCAGCATTGCCCTGGCAG
>LTAT01000001.1:60744452-60774472 GCA_003286495.1 Chlorodrepanis virens | reverse complement strand
ACAAAAAGCCCCAAAAACCCATACATGAAAAACCCAGACAAAAGAAAAATCACCTGAAAAATCTAGGAGCAAATAATATTAGGAGGCTAAATATTATGTCTGTAGTTTCACTCATGTAATAGCAAATAGCAACTTTCTCAGTTCTTAGTGATGTGGAAATGATGATTGATTTGAAACAGATTAATGCAAGTTCTGCTCAGCCCAAATATGTAGATCATTATCTATGTGTTCTCCTATAGCATCTAAACTTTACACAATATCCACTTTTACCCTTGGAATTTCTTGCTGGCTGCAGGTCTTAAGTTTTATACAATGAAGTATAATTTACCTGACAGTTAGCTGACAAATATAAATAGATAATATCTTGAGCAGCATCAAACTTACTTTAAATGTGCAGTTCACCAATTTCTACTGAAGAAATTCAAATGCAATATCTCAGTTTACTCTAGTAACATGGCTTTTAGTCAGTATGATTTCACTTTAAAATGTTACTTTGTCTCCCTTGAAAAATAAGACAACTGAATGTGCATTAAAATTGAATTAAAAATTATGATAGCAATAAAAGTAAGGGATAGCTGGATAAGAAACTTCTCTTGACTACCAAATAATTGAGCTCTCATTGGAGTTTCTGTTGTGCAACTTTCCACAAATTTTTCTTAAATGTTGGCAGAGTGCATCTGCATAATGCAGACTGAGAATTCATCTCCTCTCTAGGCAACTGAGGGGGAAAGGAAAAAGGGAAAGAAAAGAAAATAAAAAGGCAAGACTTTGGGACAATGCCTGAGGCTTTGTAAAATGCTGCTGATTGTGTTGATTGTGTTGATTATATTTTCTTTCTAAAAAAATGTACACAAGAAAAGAAAGGTGGAAACCTTAATCACTGACTAAACGCAATGTTTTGATATTGCTTGTGCTGAATGTTTTGATTTTTATTTCCAATTTTCTTTTCAGTTAGACTACTCTGTTAAAGTAAAATAAAGCAAACTGTAGACACTGAGAAAGAATCATGTTGACATGAAATGTTTTCACTAGGATTTTAATCTCTAATTTCATGGAATAATCAAGTTTATTTTAAATTTAGAATTAAACCAGACATTGATATATTTCAGTAACAGAATTCATACAACTCTTCCCCAGTTCAAACAGAACAGCTAAGTAGATTTAAATAAGGATGTGAGGAAAGGTAAAATTATTAAAACATTGATGAAAAAAAATCTCAAAAGTATTTATTGAACCAGTGATAGTAAGAACACGTTTAATAGTTCTAATGCATTTCAAAAATTGTATTTAATATTTTGATGATAAGAGGGCTCACAATTTTACAGGGTTTTTTGATATTGTCTAGATAGCTGTATTCTATGTATATTTTAGATTTCACTTCAGTGGACTGTAACTGACTTCATTAGGGGCACTAAAAGATCTGACCAAGATTTAAGGTAGCAAGTAGGATTCACTTATCAGTTCAGGATGCCTGTTCCATGCAAGTAATATAATTTATTTTTGCATTAATATTTATAGTCTTCCATCATTTATCTGAATGATAATGATTATTATTACCTAAGAATAATAAAATGTTTCTTAAATTAAGCTATAACACATTTAACAATAAACCCAGCCATTTTGATTGCTCATTTCCCAATTAAGCTATTCAATTCATTATCACAAAATACTATTGAAGAAGGGAAATTGATTTTTTTTTTTTTAATTGATATATCTCTACATATTCAGACAGAGAAAAAGAAGAATAATGTTTGTATGGATGTATACTGATCTCACCCATAGTTTGTCTACAGAAAATTTAAAATGTTTTGTCTGTTTAGAAATGTATAAAGTGACAAAGTAAGAGGTAAACTTTAAAGGAACATGGAGAATTAATTAATGAACTTCTGAGCAGAACGCTTTGTAATTGGTGGATTGCTTGTCTCCCACTAAAGGTTTTGATACTGGCTGTGGAAGAAAAATAAAAATAAAACACACAGTGGTTCCCATGTTATTGCAATGAATAGCACTAAACCTGAGTGCTATAATTCTTGGAGAAGAGGTAAAAAAGTTTCTTAGATTAACAGAGACAATTTTTGGTCTCAAATGGGAAAAAGACACGCATAAAATTTGCACAAAACGTAATGTTTTGTGTTTTTCCCAGATATTTCTATAACATATTTCATCTTTCTCTGCTTTTTCAGCCTTATTTAATTTTGAAAGCAGTTGTGATTGGTTCTACAACTAGACTAGAAGGTACAATGCCAACAATTCCATCTTTCTATTATAAATATTATGTAAAAAACAAGCAACCTGTTGTTTATCGGTTTCAACTACAGTTGGACTGAAGAAAAACACAAAGGACTAACAATATTTTGCTACTCTGGGAACTTGTGCCTACACAAGGCATGCTGAATCATTCTCCAATTTCTCTTTTCTCCTCTTTGTAATGTTTATTTTCCACAAATAATCGTTGAGAATTTCTGCAAACAAAGAGAAATGAGAAATTGCAGATACATTACAAAACCCTTTTTAGGGGAGAAGGTTTTTTTTCCGTTTTGTTATTTCTTAGACTTTTGGAACTATAATTCTTAAGCTTTATTGTTTTTCACTTTGCAAGTGTGTCTCCTGTGTTGATAATAGATGCACTGTAGTTTCTACAAAGCACTCAGGAAAAAAAAAATGTTTTTACATATTTTGTTACTACTTTGAACAAGTAGTATACCATTTTTCAAGCAGCACACCATTTTTAGAAAGAGGAATTTTGCCCTCTAAGAAACTGTCAGAGTGTGAACTTCTGTATTACAGGTCATTTTTGAAAAAGTAAATTATGGACTCTCCTTGAGATTGTCTGGCATTTAATATAAAACCAAACATGATTGTTACTAATTATATGAAGTTCTGCATATGAGTGACTGTTTCTCACTTTAGAATATTCTAGGTACAGAAAAGTAAATCAGGCACAAAAAAAGGGGAGATGTAAAGCAAAGTGACAGAAAATTACAACATAGATCACACATTATATGGTCATTTATTTGTTAATTAGGATGAAATATGCAGCTCCGCACAAAGCAAAAGGCCACATCTAAATGGCAAAAGGACATCTTACCTAACCTAACCTAATAACATCCAAGGCCATTTAGAGTGATTGCATAGGCCTGATTAATTTTGCCATTGAATAATGTATTGGAACAACCTTGCAATATTTTAATTAATTGATGAGTATGTGGTTTCCTTATCCATATTTTAGCATAGATGACCAATCATTGTCTTTCAGTCAATTATTCAAAAAATCTTTCCATAATTCTTGTTTCTCAGTGCTAGCAATTTCCTCCCATAAGATGTCACACAATGTAAAGAATTTTATAACATTTGCAGTATTTGTATTTCAGCCGCTAATCCAATGAAAATATCCAGCAAATAATTCACTAGTTTATGTAAAAATCAAGTGGTATTTGAAATGAAGGAGAAAAGAAAGATACAGGGATAAAGTTTCATTAATTTTTAATGCTTACTTTAGGGTCTTTTGCTTATAACTGGAATCAGTCAAACATCATGACTTAAGGATTATTTAGAAAAGCTATATCTCTGTGATAGTGTGAACAGTAGTTGACTCTCACTTTCCTCAATAAATTCTAGATTTCAGGAGCCTTTGACAAAGTCTTTCTTTTATACTAAGCCACACAAATATTGGCAAAAGGAGTTTGAAAATGGTTTATTTGTGGTTGTTCGACAAGATACAGTGGCCTTAAATGAGAAAGCTATACAGTTATATATGTCTGAAAAGGCTGAAAAGGCATTTATTTTACAATGCAGGCAAATACTCAAATTTATGCAATGATTCAACACTGTGCAAGCAGGTGTTTAAAACGTGGAGACTGTGTGAGAACTAAATTTTTGATGAACTAAAAATATAACAAAAAATATTACACATTTTTTATTTTTGTAAAAAAACCCAAACACATGGTAGGCCATAACCATTTTTCCACAACGAAGAGAAAGCTATCACATCATTAAAACAAGAAAACTATCTGTTTTATTTAAGAATCAAATATTTTCTCTCATTTCAGAAGGCTACTCAAAAATAAATTTCAGCTCTATTTCTCACCTTAATTGTCTCACCTTTCTGAAACATAGATTATATACATCCTCCTTCCAGCTAGGTCAGATAATTGCTATTCTTTCAGGCAGTGGCTTTGATATAAGGAAAGGTTACAATCATGCTGTACCAAACACTAGACTTTCAATCACTTTTTTCCTGGTTTCCTTAAATACTTCTCCTAACTCAGCTTAGAATGTCAGTGTTTTGGGACATTTCCTCCCACTCTGATAACAGATTTTGTAGATGGTAACTGCCACATGAAATCAGCAGCAACTAATTTACTTAACTCTTCCTCATTATTTTCTCAGTAGTTTATGAATTAAAGAATGTCTCGTGAATCGTATGGACAAAAAAATACCTTTTTCCTTGGCAAAGAAAGTGCACACTACTGTCCATAAATAATCCTGTTTCTCAAAAAATTATATTTTCTGGTTATACTCAAAAAACTTTATCAGCCAAGCAGACAGTAGGAGTGGCACCAAAATATTTGTTATAGTAAATTTATTGTCATATGTCTTAATTACATTAACATATAGAACTAGCTGGTGGTGTGCCAATTTCTTTCAGAGGTTGTTCCAGCTTTTTTCCTTATTCAAATGATCCACAAATTTTGTTTTAAATATAGGTAAGTACTTAATATTTACTTGCATATGATTGATATTGCTGGACAAACATGCCTTGTTACTCATAGCTGAAATTTTTTTCTACATTACTTGGGTGCAGAGGCAGAAAGCATTTTTCGATGCCTTGCTAGGTAGAGGTGACACATGCTTCAGCTGTTACTGTCTTGATGATTCACTTTATTCCAAAGGTTAATACAGTTTCTGAATGTCATTGACTCTATAGCATGCATGAATTTATGATAAAATTACAGGTCAATATATTATGCCTTTCCATTTTTCACTTTATGCAGAATTTAGTGATAAGACAGATGAACTACTTAGGATACTAATTAATAGAAGGTATTATATTATACAAATTAATGGAAAATTTTTTCTTGAGCCTAATTTTCATTGAAAAAGAATATTGCTCAAATATCATGAAAGTGTGTCACTATTAACAGAGGAAAACTCTATGAATACCCTGCCCTGAAGTGACTCTCATAAAACAAATTCCAACAAAACCCCTAAATTTCACAAGCTCTCTTGCAATCAGCTGAGTGACAGACTCTCACATTTCCCCCCTTCTCTGGCCACTAAATTTTTAGTATTCATCCATATTTACTTATGCCAGCCTCTTTCTCCCCCTACATTTCTGTAAGAAAAAGAAACAGTGTGAATCAAACCTACACATCTCTCGCCTTCCTTTCCTCTGAGTTTAACTCACTTGTGTTATTCTTAGTACTCTGTCCAAGCAATACTAAATGAATGGGACAAAGAGGATTATTACAGTATTATTCCAAGTGTTCTTATTTAGAATTTTTCTGCTTCCCAGCTTCTTGCTTTATTTGACTGTCCCAAGAAGTTCTAGCATCCTGTTACTTGTTCAAAATGCAATTAAAACATTTTTTTAATTAGAAGCATTATACCCAAAAGTGTAGGAAAGACCTGTATGTCTTCAGGGTAGAAATCAGATTATATGATAGTATGCCACCAAATACAAAAAATTCTTTATGGTACAAGGACTTAGGACATTATCATTACTCAGGCAATTAAGATTTTGAGGAAAGAACTAAGTGTGATATCTACTAGATTCTGTTCTGAGAGCGCTAATTTGAATCATCCTTTAGGACATTCCCTTTGGTCTTGACTATGGATGCAATTCTGAGTGTTTCTTCTGCTGTGGCATATTTGTTCTACTGAATTATTATACTCTTCTTACATGGTGACAATAAGCTAACAGGAATTCTGTCTATGGCTAGACTCTAAAATGGATGTTTCAATATAGAGAATAATATATCTTAGACATTTCTAATAATTCAGGTCTAAGATTTCTGCAATAAAGATATCTATATGGAGTATATTTGTTTTAGGAATGGAACAGAATACAGGATTCCTGTGTTTAATAAATTGGCATGAGGAAGCAATCATAGCAGTCTACAGAACCACTGTAATCTGCACACAGATGACTTAGAAAAAGATCACCTGGGCTGAGTTTATTACATGAAATGGTCAACTGAATAAAGACACTGTTAAGAATTCCACTACTCTTCTTCAATGATTAAGAACAGTTGATTAATACTAGCATGATTTTGCAAATAATCCTGTTCAATTTCTTTTCAGTTTGCTATTATATCATGATGGGACATGATTATTACAGTAAGTAGTAATTTTGCTTCCCATCATTATTTAGCATTAATCTTATGATTACATACTTGGTTTCAATTATTAGCCACAAAGGAAACCAAAAATATATTATTTATGGTAATGGACATCAATTTGGATTTCAGGTGTGTTTTGCTTTTGGTGACCTTACTGTGATAAAAATTAAAAATGTATCCTCTTTGGCCAAGTATTCAAATTAATGGAATGACTAAATTTGTCCTAAATAATTGAATGCCAGTTACTACAATTGAAAAAATACATCAGGAAAACAATTATTACTTTTCATCAGTATAATGGGTAAACTATTGACAAATAAGAAGAGTAAAGTCTCATTTTGAAACTTCTAATGTATGTTAAACAAGAATATACCAAATCATATTGGATAGCTGTTATATACTCTGTTACTGATTTTTACTTGTCTGAGTAAGACAAAAAGAAATTCCAGGGCAGTGAAATATAAATATGTGGATTAATGATTTTCAGTGACAAGTCTACTAGACATTGGTGAGTGGAACATAAAAGACACTCAGCAAGACCAAAAAAGAAGTCAGTTTAAGAGACATGAGAAAGTGTGAGAGTTTGTAGGATCATTGTGTTCATACTTCTCTTATCCCAGTTCACAGAACAATATGAAAATTTGCATAACAGAATGAATGAAGGAACTTGAACACAGTAATGAATATGCTAACTGTATTGGATCATTATAGATGTTGGAAGGTTATGCCCATTTGAAAACTATTGAATAAAACATTGTACAGAAGTTACTAATCAAAATATTCTAATAGTATTATACACCTTCTATTTTTAGTTTAAGTGCAGATGGATCATGTATGCTCTGATTATACTTGGTGATAGCTGCACAATTTCAGTGTGACCCTGACCTTGTTGTACACACAAGTTATCCACAACCAAATTTACTCTAGATGAAAGATGGGTGACGTAGGGAGATAAGCATTACTCAAGACTTGATCTTCTCTTCTAAAAAATGTCACTAGCAGAGTAATTGTCACAAAAAAAAAAAAAAAAATCCAACATAACATTTGTTGTGGCTGGAGAAAGGAAGAATTTTAAAGTAAATGGGGTTTAGATGATACAGGTGAAACTTATCTACAACAAGGTACCCCCATGAAATCCAGGCAAGAACACATCAAGGAACCTAGATGCTGCATTATCTGGATTGACACTGGAACTTTCTCCCTTTCTTCCTCTCTTTCCCTCTCCCTTTCTAATTTCCTTCTCTAACTTACCTTTCACCCTGCCCATTATACAAAACCCACTACCACAGGGTGCTTATGCTAGAAGATAAGGGACTACCAATACCAATTTCCATGCAATAATAAAAGTCTTTAATCTTCTTTTGTGGAGCTTTTGACTTTTTCATTCTTTTTCAAACACAAGCATCTGTGAATCTTGAGTGCTGCCCTCTTCTTGAGTGCAGTCTGTATTAATAGGAGCTTTGAAGCATTATTGCTTCTCTCCTACCACTTCCGTAACACACAGCTTAAAGTTTCTTTCTCTCTTTCAAAACTGATTTGTATGTTTTCATTTTATTTTGCCTCTGTCAGTCACTCTGCCCTTTATTATCCTGGTAATACAAAAGTGAACACAGTAGCCTCTTTGAGATTTCATTATTGTTTAAATGTCACTTCATAAAAACATCATTGAATGCTTTGAAAACAAAAAAAAAAACCAAAAACCTCAACCCAAAATACAATATCACCTGAGAGAATTAAGCGGAAGACCAAGTCAGTTTTCTCTCTTGTATAGTGTTAACAGATCATGATGGCTAACAGCTTCACTCATGAGAGAGTTGGAGCACAGCAACACTTTGGAAGATGGTAATGCAGACAAGTAGGAAAAAAAATATCACACACCACCTCATCACTTTTATTTACTAGTTAACCAGTGACAAAGAAAGGCAAAAGACAACTTATTTAGAGGGGGAAAAACAAAGAACAAGTTGCTAGTTTTACTAGAATAAGATGGCAAGCAGTACGCCTTTCAATCAATGACATTATCTTTGTGCTTGCAGGTGTTGGAAAAGTTGCAAAATTATTTGATGTAGACATATCATTACACTTTTAAGCTATTTTGAAAAGCAAGTCCAATGTAAATTTTAACCAATTTTACTCAGTATTGTGCAGGCCTCTTATTTCCATTTAAAAGAGAACAAGAACCTTTTCTACCTTGTTTATGAAGACGTGAAAGGACAAGAACAATATTATTCTATGGGAAAACCACAAAGTTTTCACTCCTCTGTCCCTTCCACCCCCAAAAGAAAGTAGAAGGACACTAGCAAATAGTGGAGGGCAAGATCATAGCTCTTAGCAATGTCAGTGGCTCGTTATTGCTTTGCATCTATGTCCCAGTGCCATCTAATTAGCTTGCCTTGTGATTTACTGACCTAGCTTCACTTGGCATCTTACATCACAGAGACATGAAGCCCCAGTGCCATTCTGCAACTGGGCACAGCAGTCTGCCATCTACACAGGCTTTATTACAGAGTAAGGCAGAACCTTCCATGCACAGAGGACATTATTTGAAAGGGTTGGTTATTTGGAACACATCTCCGTTGTAACAGATATTATCACCACTGAGGGAAAAAAAAAAGAGAAGAAAAGAAGAATTAGAAAACGAAATCAGCCAATATTGCAAGCGGGGAAGCTTAGCTAATACACTGCACATACACTCTTCTGGTTCATAGGTTACAGCCCAGACTTTGTACATTTGCTTAAATGATTAAATCATAGCAATGAAATCATAACAGCAAGCTATAAATCCATGGATGTTTCCACATGAAAAAGGGAAATGTAAGGAAATATACAAGAAGGATATAAATCATACAGCAACCACACTTTTTGTTTCTTTCATTTGCATCAGCTGTGGTCTCATCCTAGCAAAACCAATCATCCCAGAATCACAGAATAAATTGGGTTGGAAGGGCACCTTGATGAGCAACTAGTTCCAACTCCCTGCCATGGCAAGGGGCACCTTCAACTAGACCAGGTTCTCAGAGCCCCATCCAACCTGCCCTTAAACACTTCCAGGGATGAGGAACCCACAACTTATTTGGACAACCTGTTCCTGTGTCTCACCATCCTCAAAATAAAGAATTTTTTTCCTAATATCTAAACTAAACACATTCTCATTCAGTTTGAACCAATTCCCCTTGTCTTGTCATTACATGCTCTTGCAAACAGTCTTTCTCCATCTTCCTGTTAGTTCCCTTCAGGTACTGGAAAACTGCAATTAGGTCACCCCAAAGCCTTGTCTTTAACAGTCTTACAATCCCAATTCTCTCAGCCTTTCCTAATATGAGAGGTACTCCATCCATCTTTCTGCACACAAAAATATTGGCTTTCATTTTGCATAGACTAAATACTAATAGACTAAACCTTCCAAGTCTCTTCAAAAATGCTAATTTAAAAAAATGCAATGTACAATAATATGAACAAAGATATATTTAATAGATAAATATTACATAAATCAATAAATGTTGGTATTCCAGGTGTATATGACTTCTTGTCATGGTATAGGATTGGTATTCTCCTATTAAGTTTTTCCACTGAAACCACTCCAAACCATGCACCCCACAGTCATTCTCCCCTGTCCTTACCCTGGCAGCAAGTCAGAGAGGAGAATTGAAGGCACAATAGCAAAAAGTCACAGATTGAGATAAGAAAAATTAACTGGAAAGAGCAGTAAGATAAGAAAATGAAGAGTAACAACAACAATATTAATGACAGAGTGTAAAAGAAAAGAAACTCTGTTGCTCACCCTGTGTAAATATCCAACATCACCCCACCACTCCCTCCACCACCCTACTCCAATCCGGAAGTGAGCCCTCCCACTGTCCCTAGAAAATTATTACAGGTGATACAGAATAACCTCTGTGTCCTGGCCAGAGGTGTCCTGCCCCTCCTGGCCACTACAAAAATTAACTCTGGAACTGGGACTCCACTTAAACCAAAGTTCCAGGTAAAGTGTTCTGAACAAGGTATTTCTCTGTAACAGGCCTTTATCCTCTAATATAAGATATAAGAATTTACTAAAAAAAAAAAGAAAAGCAGCAAAAAAAGTACAAGCAAAGATGATAGACTGCTGGAGGTAAAATTTTGACCTATTGAAGTCAGTGAAAAAGCTCTCATTTACTTCTGGAGACAGAATTTCCCTCCAGCTGTTTAACCATTACAGTGTTTTGTAGTCATCATCACATCACTGTAATCATTTCCAAAATAAGTCTTTTCCAAACTCTGCTAACTTTGGGTGATAGGATCTGTAGAATTTAAGGGATTTTGTTTTTAATTAAGGAGTAAACTGTATAAGAAAAAGTGCAAGTGACGTTTGTTTACAATTTTTTGAGACCTATAAGAATAGAGAAAATAGACGTGCACTGAAGGAAAGAGTAAGATTCATTGTTATCCTGTATTATATCCTTCTGAGAGAGAAAAAAAAACCCGAACCTGTTTTCCTTCTTTCTTACACGGTGGTTATTCTCCATCTGTTCCATTTTTACTGGTATTGGTGTCAGATGTCCTGATTTCCAGATAGTCCTAACTGGGAGCCTCATCTATGGGGCTATAAGACCTCAATTGCAGCATATGGTCCCAGATTTCTCTATTCTGGAATGTAATAGAGAGGAGCTTTTCTACATCCTGGCCTTTCTTGCATGTGGGGTCATGTACCATTTGAGTATATGCACAGGCCTTCTTCCCATTGAAATTAAGACATTAGAAAAAATGTCAGGCTTGTAATCAAGTTTTGGCCATTGTCAGCTTAAATGGCTCAGATATGCTCTATTCAACCAAGGCACAGTCTTTTTCATTTTGCTACACAGAAAATAAACTGTTCATATGAACTGCCATGCTGGTAAATTATAACCTTAGAAATTTTTATTAAACCATTCTCCTAAGGAAATTAGTAACATTTTCTCTCTTTATCCTCTCATTTGTGAAAATCTTTATTATAATGGGGCAGTTCCAAGCAAATTTCATAAAAGAAATAAAGATCTTAAAGAGATCATGTTTCAATGAATTTTTGAGAAAAAATTAGGAGATAGGTAAAGACAGAGAATCTATTAATGTCTTCCCTAAGGGACATCTGGGAATTGACCAGCTGTGCTCTTTGCTAGCCAGACACAACAGCTGGAGCACTTAACCAGATGTGAATGTGCTTTCATTTGCCCAATTAGCAGCAGACGCAAAAAGAAACTCAGGATACTGTTTGAAGGCTTATGAGGCCTCATATAAAAAGTGATTGGAAAATTGTAAAGCATTCCAGGGACATGAAATAGAAAGGAAAACATTTTGGGTTTGGTGCAGCTAAGGAAGCCAGAGGAGACCACAATAAGTTTTCTTTCAAATTATTTAACAAGGGGTATGTCAGTAGTGCAGTAAAAATCTTTACAGAGACAGGACCCAGATTCTCAAGGAAAAAAGTTTCATTGGTCATTATGAGAAAACCGCTTTGAATGATGATAGCTACCAAATGGTTTGAAATGGAATATTAGCAGAATATTTGAAAATTTTTCCTACATCTGTTTTCTGGCAAAGGTTATTGATAGACTTACAAGTGATTATCTCAAGCGATAATTTGTCGCAATTATGTGATTGAGCACTGACCACTTAGCCCTTATTGCAGGAAAGGGAAAGACATGGTTCAGTGTTTGTTCATCTTCATTCCATGGAATTTTTAATCAATGATTCATTTTAGTGTGACCAGTTATCTCAGTTATTACCTGATAGTTCACTTTATCAGTGGGATTCTAATGAGACGTCTGTTTTGCTGATGCTTTAGAGTGACTCAATAGGTTACAAACTAATGTGAAGATAACAGGGTACGAATGAAGACACAAGAAAAGTGAGGATAATGTTTACAATAGTTGTAGTGGGGCAAAAAGAATCTTTAATGATCGATTTCAAATGGAAGTGCTAAATGGCTGATTGTTAAATAGTACTGAAATATTCAAGTAACTTTGTCTGTAGACTAATAAAAAACAGTTTTTAGAAAATCATATTGATTTTATGATGAAAAAACCACTTAGTGTGTTGGATTATTTATATGAAATTAAAATCATGCTTAAATTGGAAATCTATTGGATGCTGGTCATAAAAAATCCAGCTTTTTTTGATTAAAACTGTTGCTATTTATGTTAGCTAAAAACTGATTTCAGAAATATATTGTATATGTATTTTTGAATTTTCCTGTCTACAGGAGGAACTATACCTGCTGAAACTCTTAATTTATAAAGATATTTACCAATGTTTCTATTTTATCAACCAATAGTTTTCAGACTCATAAAAAGTGAGCCTCTGTCCCTTTACAATAAAAGGTTTAGTGGAAATACATGCAAATAAAAATGTAGTAGCCATCTCCTTTGTACCACAAAGCATATTAAGGCATTTTCACATTGTTCACAAGATGTTCAGAAGATATATTTTTTTGTAGTTCAGACCATTTAACTCTTAGGGATAACCTCCTGTGAGGCTTTTCTACGAGCTTTTTAACTCAGACTCACAGCATTCTATGCACATCTAAATCTTTTAATTACCAGATTTCATTTTATTCAACACAATGGTAAATTTATATCAGGTAGTTTAAAATCCAATGCAAAGGTAAGGGTTGTTTCAATATATATAACAAAAAACATAGCTTCAAGGAGAATGATCATGCTATTTTCAAGGCAACTTGCAGAGCACAGTTTGGAAAAAAATGTTTAACAATACATTTACTCTTAAAACAATTTTAGACAGATGAACACAAAAGGGCAAAGAATATACAAATATGCAGAGAAATTAATTCAAACATAAAGTGAAATATTCAGGATAGTATACTGATTCTTGTAGAAATTTATTTCTATGGATGAATTAAAGGGAATGCTTAAGCAATCCTCATGCCTCTCTTATGTGTATACAAGCATGTAAACAAATCTAAAACATTTAGGAGGCACTTTGAACTAAACTGAAGCACAGTGGGAAATTAAACTGAGGATGTTTAAAGCAGATGAGAATAAAACAGAAGAGGATACTGTAGCTTTCTAAGAAAAAAGAAATTTGCAGGAAAACAAATAAACAAACCAACATCAAGTCTCAAAATACGATAACTAAGAGTATGATCCTTCAGAGCTCATGATACTATATTTTAAAACTCAGGCCTTCAGAAGCACAGTTCTTCATAGCAAATACAGTGTGAATCCCCTCCTCTAATATTCTAAGAATGGAGCAGTCCTTTTATCATGTCACCTTATTTTCTAAGATTTTCTAAGCCTTCTAATATTGACATTCTTGTAGAGAACTTTCTCACACACTTTCTGTAAATAACACATTGTTTTGCATTCTTTTATGGAGGAGGAGAAATTTGATGGACTGTTGGTTTGTCCAGTGTCATTGGAGAGGTGGCACTGTCACCCTCCAATCCACTGTCACTTTTGGAAAACTATAAATCTTGGAGTCAGAAAATAAACTTCCCTTTTGTTCTTCACCTTGAGAGCAGCGGTGTGCACCTGTGTTCTTTCGTGACATATCAGGTTGAGGGTTTAGTGGGAGGATAAAATTCTCTGTTAGATGCTGTCCCTGCAAAAGGCTAGAATTGTCTAAAGGGATATGAATACCCCAGGTTCAAACTGACTTTCAGCACCTGTAAATGTCTTCCCCAGCTCTTTTCTCAAATGCAGGTGTTGGAAGTTTGTCCAGAATTGAGATCTTTCAGAGAGGAGAGCAAGAAGCAAGAAAATTATTCTTCACAGTAGTGTGTTTCCCTTTTGGGGTTACAGTAACAAAAAGAGTTTTAAAGGACGATTTCAGGTTGGTAAATGAAGGGCAGCTTATTCCCCGTCTCTGTTAGGAGTACTCCTCTCAGATGCCTTTGGGACAAGTCAGTGTTAAAGGGGCTAGTCTTAAGGACAAAGCATAACAGTCTGTGCCTTTTTTCTCCTAGGCCAGGGATCAGTTTCTCTTTCTTATTTAGCAGCTAGAGGCATTTAATATTAGAAGCATGACTGGATCAACAGTCTTATGCACTGCACTATGAATTGTTGCCTGGAATCATCATATGCATGCCAGCTAATCTATATGCACAGATGTCCCAGAAGAAAGCAAAAGAGTTGATCTTGCTCTAAAAATCCTATAGAGAAGCCTGCTTAGAGCTTGATCACAAGCTTATGGAAGCCAAAGCTAAAACTTTTCAACTATGTATAGAGTAAAATGTATTAGGTGCTTCAGTAGGTGGAGAAATAGAAATTCCTTGTTAACTAAAGAACAGGATCCCTATGCAGAAACATGAGTATAAGCAGCAGCTGCAGGCTTTTTAAAAGTAAACCCAGAAAGGAACATACTTGAGGAGTAATGCAGAAATAAGTGAGTGCAAACTGAAAAGGAAGCTCAAGCAGAGCCTAGATGTCACATCTGTGTGACTGAACCCTCAGGGCAGGTGAGCAATCAAGATATTTGCTCAAAATGGCTCCTTCCGGGAAACACCTACTGCCAAGGTGATGATGACACTCAAGCAAGGTTTTGCCTACTTTTTGCCTACTATCTATCAATAACTGCCAAATCTATCAATAACTTATGAGTAGTCCTGCAGTCTATCACTAAAAAGAGCCTTGTTACACAAGCAAAGTGACCATACAATATTGGGACCAAAGGATACTACTGAATTCCAGACACAGTTAAGAGTCCAGTGAATGTAAGGAAGCTGCCTAGGAAAAACGGATGGACAAAGTAATAAATAACACCCCTGTAATAAGTATTTCCTTTTAATTTAAAGTCTGAAGTGCTAAATAAATAAATAAATAAATGAATGAATTACAGCATTCTTTAGAGAAAACATAGTGAGTTTAATGTATATTGCTTCATATATAAAAAGCCAGTTTACTAATCTGTAGCTATAGGAGTAGCTTACAAGAAAAATATGTTTATATTCAAATATTATATTTTATTTTAAAGACCATTAAAAAGTGAGCAACATAGGGCTGAAACCTTGTATAATTTCCTTAATTCAAAGGTTGTATTCCAGTGATGTTCTCAGGATGTCTCCAGATGGGTACTTTGCCATAAATACAAGTTCTGCAAGAGGGCAACAAAATTTTGGTATAAACTTCAATGGGTATCGTATTGGTAATATAAAGTCACATTATCTAAAACAATAGGACATTCTAATTATGCAGCTATTCTAATTTGTGTATGGAAAGATCTACTCTTCAGTCATGTTATTCTATTAAAGTTAAGCTGTGTGATGTATAACTAAGCTGGTCTGTTGACCTCTGTCTGGCTCATTTCTCATTTGTGACTCTTGTAACATGTCCCAGTTACTTAACCGTAACCAAAGTCAATCTGTTCTTATATTTTCTATCATTTTTATTATGCTTTGCTATGCTGCTATCTGTATTGATGTAAAGTTATTTTTAAGGTTACCTTGCACTAGGTGATATGCTCATACCTACCAGATGAGCTATAGCTATATGATAGCTATAGCCATATGATAGATCTTTAGGGTATCAAGGACTGTGGTCCACCTAGGGATAGCAGCTGAACACAAGAATCAAGAGAAAAAGATAATTCCTTCATGTTCTGAAACTTTACCATTCCTGTCATTACCACTCCCTGTCACATGAAAGGGAGGTTTCCTTGAACCCTTTTTGTTTGATCCCTCTGTCAACACCTGAGGAAAGCTGACACCCTTATGCCCAACCAGTCTGTCACTGTCCCATTAGTGGGACTCCACTGATCAGTCTTCTTTATTGGAGTGCAGTTCAACTAACTTGTTCTGGGACATGTGCCAACAGCATATCGGAGTCAAATCCTTTAAAGAGGGATCCCCTCCTGGAACTCTTCAATTTTAGTTGAGTATGTCATCTGCTGCTGATGAGTGCTGTCACCCTTGAAACACTCAGACTTAACAGTTTAGGGAATAATACATTTTATTAATAAACACACTGATAATAGAAAATTGTGACAGGTTAAGGTTCAAAGACTGCTGATCATTAAATCTGACTGCAAAAATGTAATTGAAATAATATACAGACAAGCTCTAATCACCAATGAAATCTATTTCAAGACAATAATTCAGCACACATAAAGTGGGGTTTTTAATTAGTAGGCATCACTATGGGGGAGAAGACAAGTTCAGTCCATTAACCTGACGCCTTAAGTTTTTAGCTTTTATATTTTTCAGATTCTCTACTGCATTCGTGTATAACTCTGAATTCCATTGACTCCCCAAGGTGTATCTATTGAAGGTCTTTAATGAATACCCACTCTCTTAACTCTGTCTAGCCTCTGTTCCAATCCCAGAAGTTACAACAGAGTCTTCCCCACATTTTGCCCATCCCTAATTTATTTTTGTACTATTTCTTTACATTTAAGTAGAGCTTGAGTGACTTTAGTGATTTTTTTTTAATTGCTGGTTGGTGTAAAATTCTCTTGCTCCTCTCTTAAAGATATAGTTGATAAAATATCAACTCTTTCTCAGTGAGGGGTGGTCATACCTTGAAGGCTGGTTGCTTTGGGTTGGAAGTATAATCAGATTATAGTGAACCAAATTTATCAACAGTTGCTGGCTTAGCAGCATAACATTTTCTCCTATCCCCCTTGGCTGGCAGCTGCTGTGAAGTTTATCAGCTACAGGATATCATTGACTTCCCATCCCTGCAAAAATTTCAACATAGCCTGGCCACAGTATGTTCACTCTGCTCTACCCTCCATTTAGCCCTACTTAACATGTACTTAGGGTTGCAGGCTGTGTGTGGAGAATCATCATGAAATAGATTCTGAGTATGCCAACCGTCTTCCATCCAGGAAGAAGCAACTGCATTTCACCCTGTATTTTCTGTACTGTTATGACCTCTGTTAAAATGTGAATAAAAATTTCCAATTTTTCTCTAATTCTAGTGCAGGTCATCTTCCAACACTGTTGCAGTCTTGCAGCAAAAGATGTACCAAGGATGCTGAATGATACCTCATTCTCTGGCATTTGGCAAAAGACATCTGATAAATGCATGTTGGGATCAAGTATTCGCAAACAACCATGGAGAAGAAAATACTCAAATGAAATCTAGAAGCAATAAGACCATTCCTTTGCCATTGCAAAACTGGCAGGACAAATATTTATCTAGTGAACAAGGCCACAGTCCTGAGTTAGAATCCTTAAACCAAATCTCTTTTCAAGTAAAGAGGAGGCACATATTTTTTATGAAAAGAACTCCAGCACATTGCCAAGCAAAGGAAATCAGCCTCTTCAAAATTTTGGCAAGAGTAGTTTCCTTTAGCTGTTAGTTTGTTAGCCAAGAGGGGAGACAAATGCTGAGATTCCTCTTCTAATGTCTTATGGTCCAAGGGAAATTTCATCACCTCCCTTTTCCTCCCCACAGTCACTCCTTCTCCCCTGGATGCAGCTGTGTGATCAAAGAAAGCCTCACAAAAAGTGACCTTATCCTTCACAAACACTGCTAGGTGCAAGGCCCTTGGTGGCACTGGCTCACACAAAACAACAGGCAGTAAAGTAACTGCCAGTCCCAAACTCAGAACATAAATCTTGTTTAAACACTATGGGAAAAGCTTGGCTTTGGGCAGCTCAGAAGCTAAATGCTGGAGTGTTGGCTGAAATCACAGTACCTCCTCCCACATGAAAGGACAAGAACAGCCTGCACTATACACCCACTCAACACTGGCTCCAGAAATGATGCCAGAAGAAAACCAATTATCAGAGACACATGCTGGTTAAAGGCAGTGAACTGCAAGGCATAAGACTGCAGATGAGGCTGTGAGGGAAATGTAATCATCAGTTATGTATTTATAAAACCTGGCTCAGTGATTTTGCTCAATATATGCCTGATCACTGAATAGCATAGCAAAAAACCTGTCACAACCAAAGGGTGCAGTGCTGCAGTACAATGTATGTGAAACCATTGCCTGCAACAGCATTGCTTAATGTTAACAATAAGAGTCTTGGCCGTAATGTTGTAAATCAAATGCTACTGAAGCCTTGTAATATATCAAGTTCAAGCAGCATAACAAAATAAAAAAAAAAAAAAAACAGCATTTTTTCAGCTTAGAGAAAGTCATTCTTTGTTATGAAATAATGTCATGGTTTAGCTATTTGGTGCATGGGTTAATGGAGAAAGGGGCAAGTGTATACTACATCCAGTAGGTGAGAACACTATCAGTTATCAGTCTTGATCACAGAAGAGTTTCAGCACACTCCCAGCACTGTAGTGATAGCGCAGTGAATGCAGACTTTAGCAGCGAAGGGTCAGCATTCACCATGCATATGTCATGACAATTACTTAGGGTTCAGGGGCAGAAAAGTCAAACAGCAAATATCAAGCACGACACTCAGAGAAACATAGTAATTCAGGGTTAAAGCACAGGCAATGGATTAATGAACTTTTATTTCTTTCTATCACCACTTCCATAAACTCCAATTGCCAAAAGTGCCATCCCTCTCAAGTAGTACGGGAAAACTATGGTCCTGTAAGCCCCTCTCCTAAGTCTACTACTTTTCCTAAGTCTACATCCAGTCCTGCTCTGTCAGTCAGTTTATGGGTGAATTCCAGTACATGGTCCACATACTCCCTTTGGGGAAGCAACCAAAAAGCACAGCATCACCACTCTCCCCAAAACTTAGAATATTTTGTCATGAATCAATGAAAGAAAGTTTTCATAATTATAAAGCTGAATGTGGGAGGATTCCCTCATTTCACTCGGCACAAAATATACCAACAGGGCATAAAAACATGTAAATCCAGCCAGCATAATGTGTAGCACCAATAAAATTGAACACCTCAAACACTACTACACGGTAGCAAAGTGGATGTCCTTCAAGATTCTCCCATGCACACTGGGATTTAAAGTTTTAAAAAAATTCCTAAGAGAGGATTTTGATGCTACTTTTTTCTACTCTGTGGATAAAATATCACAAGTGTGCTACGACATGCTCTAACCACATCTTCTGGCAGCTGTGTTGGCAAATTTTTAAAGACATGGAAAATCACATCTTTCTCCAAATTACATGCTGTGGGAAGTAATATCAGGGCAGCATGTGAAATATGAAGCACAGAAATGAAGCCATCCACATTGGTGTTCAGTGTCAAATCCCTAAAGGTATGCTGTGTGTCTCACAGTGGAAATAAAATATGTCTTGTGTTCCCAAGAGGTTGCAATCCAAATTATAAATAAGTTACTGGGCTAAAAAGAATAAAAAATAAGAGTGAAGCATAAGAGACATCTGTGTCTTTGTGACAATTGCTATGTATGTGTATAAATATTTGTGCGGAAAAATAATTTCACTTATTAGCCTCCTCTCCACCTCCCTCACTTGTTTTCTCTTTTTTTTAACTTATCTTCTGTAAACCTTGGCATTCTGCAGAAATAAGTTTTCAAAATTTATTTATAGAAGCCATTTAGGTTTTATCTGTTGGTATATAAATATATAGAGGCTATGTGCATATGCCTTTTATGAGCTTACAAGGTTAAACAGGGAATTACCTTAGTTTAGGGCAAATTATTAGATATGAAAATATATACAAAAATTAGAGACAAGCAAGTATTTCAGCATCTGATTTATTTAGAGATATGAATATTAATAGGTATGAATATTTAGTCTTCAAAATATGAATAGACAGATCAGGGGACGAAAACAGCTATAGGTAAAGCCAAGTAGAATAAATCTTTAGATTACACTGGAAAGAGTGATAGAACTGGGGAGGAAAAAAAGTGGGTCTTGGGAAAAATAGGAAGTGTTTGGAGACTAAACTGATGTATTCACTAGAATTACATAACGATCTGTGCCTAAAGTGTGCCTCTATCAATATTTTCAATTAAGCCGTTTTATTTGTTTCAATAAAGAAAGCAACTTTCCCTTATTTATTCTGTAAATTTTCTAAGTCCTTGAAGTGAAATTAAAGGTCTTTCATCAACATTATATGGTGTTTTGCTATAATTAAAACTGTAAAGAATAATTATATGACAGCTTTGGATATAGACAAAAATAGAGTAAGATGTTAATAGATGATATGCAGAAATAGACTATATGCCTAGTCATTACTAGCCAGGGGAAAAAAAATCTTAATATCAACTGGTCATTTAGAAATGCTATTGAAAGCATTTTTCATACCATTGTGAGCAAAGGACTCAAAAAAGAAAAAGAGCAAAAGTGCCTCCATTTGCCTGTTTCCAGCAGTGAAAACAGCTGCAGTATAAAAATGCCTCTTGTTACCAGCTGCATGGAAATGCTGCATCATCCTGGATTCAGACATCCTTGATTATACTAGTTAGGTGCTGAAAACTCATTGGATTTCAATATCAACTGTCAAAGTCAAATAACATCACCTGCTCCTTCAGCTCTAGCAATTTCAGTGTGCTCTCAACTGAGTCTAGAACTTTAGTTTAACCTCCTTTGCTATTTGGAGTGATCAGAAAGCAGGTATATATTTAAACAATGGGTCACTTAAATGTAAGGATAGATTTCACTCATCCTTTCAGCCTGAAGGGGAAAAATACTGTAGGCAAATAGAAGGCCAATTGAGATGTCCTGCACTTTATGTTGGGTAAACCAAGTTGGCTTCTTAATTGGAAAGGAGCAGAAAGAAAAGTCTTTCTAAATTCTGAAGCAGGAACCTGCCTTATGTTGCTAAGATTTTAATTGCTGATGACTGGTGCTTTCTACTGATCCCATTACCTGATTAATGGTTATTATTATTATTTGTTACTTGCAAGGAGCCTGAGGTGCTGAAGGTACTTCAAAAAGAAAATAAATGATGTGGTCCCTTCCCCAAGGAGCCTGCAGTCTAGCAATATGAAAGATGACACAATAAGCGAGAGCAATAAAAAGCAGCGGCAATAGAGTGAGAATAATTACATGGTTACTTAGGCTCATTTTATACACAACTTGGCGTTATTGCTGTTTGCTTGATTTGCTTCTGCTTTTTTGAGTGGAAAGGAGTATATGGGTATAAGAACATAGGGGAAATAAAACAAATTAGAGAAGCAAGGTCTTTTAATTCTTTGTGCGTGCGTTATATGCATGAACATATGTGTATGTCTGTGTGTGTAGAGGGTGAGAGGTACAGTAAACAGAAATGAGATTAGACTGTAGCATCTAGAAAGACAGAGAAAACAAGTGAGATAGATTGTGAGAATGAAGAAACAAAAGAAGGTGAAGAAATAACAAATGGAGATCATTGTCCTCTCAAGGTATCTTCAATGACTGCTCATATTGCATGGCCAAATGAATTCAACAGAAAGTCAGGATGGAGTCTTGTCTCTGATCTGGAAAAGAGTCTTTTGGATAATGTGAAAGGTAGGAATAACATATATTAGGATATTTAAGGCTGGTTTAAGATGCAAGTAACAGTTCCTCTAAAGAACAACAGTGAAGGACCATCATAATTCATAACCTTCTGCTTACAGCCCTTTCCTGTTTTTGTGAAACTTCAGCATGCTGTTAGTTACTATAGGACAGGTAGCTTATCCAGCTGGACACTGTATCTACTCCATTACACTTACTGATTTTCAAGTGAATTTCTTTCTTGAATTTTTCAGTCAGTTTTTGCTTCTTGCCTCCCGTAGCAGTAAATTTCATATGGTGTCGAAAAGAAAATTTTACTTTTAACATTGCTGATGTTTATAAACATAAGCTGTTAAACATAAGCTTTGAGTCCATCACAGTGTTTCTCTCAGGCTCAGTTCTGGTGCTCCAGCTAAGTACAGAATCCCAGAATCATAAAGTTTGGAAAAGAGCCCTAAGATCACTGAATACAAGCATTGACCAGTACCCAAATGTTCTCCACTAATTCATATCCCCAAATGCCACTTCCACACAGGTGGAAAGCTTAAATACTTCCATCTAATGCCATTTGAAATGACTCAGCTTATTCCACATAGTTGCTGCTCCACATCGTGTGTCAGATGTCCTAGAGTTTACTAACTTGCACTGCTCGTATGTGTGGGTTCGGAGTGGCACTTCTAAAGGCTTTGGCCTTAAAAGCTCCCTAAGATCCATTCACTGAACTGGATAAATCTCTGTAGATCTCCAGGGCTACTTAGACAACTAGCTTATGTACAGAAATTTACATATAAACAGGTGTTCTGAACTTAAAGCCTATTTTGAAAGGTTCCTTTACTGTCTAAATTTAAGTCTTCAAAGTATGGCACAAGATCCCACTTTGCATAGCTTGCTTTTAAAAGGCAAATTTCAGTAAAGCAAATTTAAGCCTGCTGTACCAGTTCTCAATATTATTAATTATTGTGTATAATTTATATGTGTAATTAAATTACAGTATGAAATGAAAAGCTATTAAAACATAACTTGAAAATCCTACTTATTAGCAAGCATGTTCAATATTTACTAAGTAGTATTTTAACTTAAGGTAAAATATAATTAAACAATTCATGTGAAAATAACTTTTCATTATAAAAGATAGCAATTATGTTTTTTAATTAGGAATGGGACTAAATCATAAAGCTTCGCTTCCATCTTTCTTTTAGAATGTGAATGCTCCCAAAATTTGATAACATTTTAGGTTTTACTTAATTTGTAGCCAAGTTTGTAATATTTTCTCTACTTAAGATTGTTCTTGAGGCACTGGTGTTTGCAAAACTATTTTCACACCTTGTCTCTGCAGGCACCGATTTCTACTTGCTGAAATATTTTACAAAACAATACTTTCTTTTATACAATATCAGAGACTTTAACGGGATTAGATTTCTTGGACTATCAAGTCGATTGTATATACTATTATCCATTTCATAAACTGAAAAATTTTCACATATGAATTTTTCCTGATCTAACTATTCTTCTGGTCATGGATATCCTGTTCAGATTATTTCAGATAAAATCTCATCTGCACATTTGAGAATCTCAATATTACTCTTTCTACTGCCTTATTCAATACTTCCTTAGTTTTCATTTGCCATTTTCACTGTCACATCTGATGGCATGTTGTAGTTAACTAAGATAGTACTCTCTTGACTGCAAGAAGACTACATTTTTTTTCCCCTAAGCTTACTTAGAACTGTATTCTTCCTTCACAGCGGGAAAGAAAGTCTCACTCAGGGTGCAATTCATCTCATCCCAAGGCAGATGCTTAAAACTGGTTAAAGTCCTCACTTCCTACAAGTGCCTATTTCTCTTTGCTGACTGCAAAAGGAGATTGAGATTACGAATTCTGGTATAAATATCTAAAATGTACTATCCAAGAGTTAATAAGAGATGTAATAAGAGATGGGTAGATTGAGTCTTTTCTCCTGATCATCTTTTTCAATTGAAAATCCCATAATTTGTAAGTGAAATCCAATTTTCAGTTAATTTTGAGTTCATGCTCTTAAGTTAATTCCAATTTACCTCTCAACATTATTCACAGTTTTCTGTGCATTTGTTTAGTCCTCTGCTTTCACAATGGTTTCTTACTTCCAGTTGTCAAGTGATGTAATTCAATAAAAGGTAAAAATTAAAAGAATGAAACCCCCCCACATATAAAAGAATTAAATAATAGCTGTCTGTCTTCCTCATGTCAACTATTCCAAAGTTAGCCTCATTTGATTCTGTTAGCTTCCCCTCTGTCATTACATATGGAGAAAAACATCTCAAACTGCTCTTTAAATAATCAATTATCTTTGTAAAAATCTTCATTTTGTTCACATAGGCTGATAATTTCCATCTGGTGCTGTTTCGATTGAAGTCCAGATACATGAATCCTAATACAATTCTTTTGTCTAGAAAATAATTTATCAAGAAAAAGATCTATCTTTTTCTATTGCTTTAATATTTTTCAACAAACTTTAGTATATCCATGCTGCATTCAATCCCATTTTCAGTTTTTTTTTTATTTCAAAGACTATAGAAACATAAAATTTGTAAGAACCCTAACAGGCTTAAGTGAAACTAGGCAATATAATGAGAGTTTTAAAACCAGAGTTACATAATTTTTCTTTTAATTTTCAAACAGCTTTTAGTGTTAAGCTCCAAAGGGTATGGTCATTCCCTTTGGAGCTTAACACTACTCTTATCTGACATTTTTAGCTAGAAATATAGTATCATTACTTTTTGGTATTAAAGAGGAAAGGAAATCATGTTTCAATCTTCCATACTTTTCTTCTTGGTGTTATTATTCTATCAGCTTTGATATTTTTCTAACCTTTGTATTATTTTTGACCATTCATTAGTTCATGGACTAGTCTCTGTCATCACCACATGGTTTATCTTCTACTTTCATGACTATATATACCTGCTGAAAATTTAAACAATACCTTTATCTCTAATCCTTTTTTAACTTTGCAGCTGCTCTCTTTAGCCTTCCATAATTTCACAACATCTAGAACACAGACATACTTATATAAGCATTATGGTCAACTCTACGGGTTGCCCATTTGTTTCAAAATCAATTGAAATGTTTCCTTTCTTTTAATCCTGTACATGAAATTCCTAACAGATCTGAATTTAGTGTCACATGCTCCCTCACTTATTCTTCAGGATTTATTCACCTCTTTAATAGTACTCGTTAATTCTAGCTCAATTTTATTAAACAAAATAACTTAGTCTTGAAATAAATCTTCTGCATAATCAAATGCTGTTCTGACCTTGATCAGCAAAGAGTAGAAACAACTCTTTCTACCACCCAGGATTTTACTGACAAGGTACAATTTGGTTCAGATCAGAAGAACCCCCATCTCATTCCTTTTTAGCTGCCACTATGATTGCTGACTGAGACTCCTTTGATGTGTTAGTAGTTAACTCTCATATTTTCAGACTACTACTTTCAGTAAGCTTTCAAATTATTTCCTGTAATCTCCTCACTCCTTATCCACCAACAAGGATTGCTTTGTTTTTGCTTTCATTAGATTACAAGTGATAAAAAATAAATTACTTAGACATCACAAGCACAGTCGTATATGCATTAGGGTTTCTAAATATTTTTAACAATTTTATCTATGTCCCATTTGGCTGACTGCTGTGTTAATACAAGGTCATTGGGTGTCATTAATCTACCCTACCTTAGGAATCCATGACATGTCTAAACATCCCTGCAGAGGAAGCACATGCATTTAGTCAGAGTTCAATAGTCCAGTACCAGATAGCAGATTGTCTGTCATCACTGTAGATTGCATGAACCTTTTCCTGAGGAATGCTCACTTTTGACTAGTATCCATATTGAGAAAACAGCACATAACAAGCATTCCTTGCAGAGGCTGCAATATGTTCTTTGAGCACACCCCAGATAAGGCTAATGTCTATATCACCCCTTGACTACTCTCATAGTTTTCTGTTGTTACCTGCATTGTGAGGGGATGATCACTTGCAGAGAGAGTTCGACAGAGATTTTACCTCTGACTGAGGAAAATAGACATCTGGGAAGAATTGAGTGCAAAGGCCAGAACTGGGACAGAATTACATATCCTGCTCACAGAACCTAGCATCTCATCTCCAAATTTGATCTGCAAAACAATCACTCCAGATGGCCAACATTGTCATGGCATATGTGAGAAATGTACTGTGGTATATTTAGGAAATTCTGAAGGATGTGCTTATATGACCCGCAGTATCCTGTGATATTCAAGTCCTTAGAAGAATATGTACGAACACCAACTTCCAGTGGCCTGGTATGTGGGCAAGATGATAAAAAAACAACAGAATTTGCCAAGGATGTTGGTACATCTCATGAAACAGCTCAAGGTAAAGAATTATCTGATAGTAATGAAGAAATACCCTCTTACCACTGGCCAATGACCTGACTTGGGGGTTAAAATGCATCTCCAGATATATACTAAGGAGTGAGTACAGGATAGAGGTTGTCACAAAGCTGGTACATTTCCTATCTGAGACTCTCATGTCAGACCTCTTTGAAGAAAGCTGTGGAAGTCAGACAAAAATGTGAATTTCATCTATGTGACATCTTGTCTATGTCCTCTTGAACTTGTTTCTCTAGCTTTTAATAAGATTCAATTGTAAGCCCTGAGTGAGTATCAGCGGAAGTCTGGCAAACGGGGAGGCAAGCAAGAGGAATTGAAGAGAATAACTTAGCTTCTGAAAAGACTTGGGTGATCACCTCAGGACAGATTTGTATTCATTTTTTTCTGCAACAGGTGAAAATAATCTTAAATCCACTAAAGTAAATAGAGCAACCTTTTGAAAAGTTTGAACTCTTCTGACCCCAGATGTTTAATATTTCATAATAGATCTAGCGTAGCTCTAAAGTTTGGTCTTTATCTAACATAATTCCATTTAGATGCCTAAAATATTCAAAAATAACAAGAAACCTGATCAGTAGGAGGAAACATGCAGTTAGTCTGGCCAATGTATTTTTTTTGTATTTTTGAAATATAAAGAAATGTTCTGATTCATTTAGCTGGCCAAAATCTGGAGCAGTTTGTAATAGTAGGTGTTTCATCTCATTGCCGTTCTCTCATTCTGTCATTCTTACATTATTTAAGTAAATTCTAAACATGAATGTTGTTAGTAGTTTAGAGTTCTGACTGTTACCACCAATTAAAAGTTAGTTGCCTCAAATCAAAAGACAATTCATTGGATTTTGTTGCTATAAAATTTATCAACTTTCCTCTATCCCACTGAGGCTGGCTTTGTACCAGCAGTGACTTCAACATCATAGTTAAAAATTTCCAACAACACTCTGTGGCATTTTAGTTAATTTCTCTATTAGAGAAATTTCTTTTTTTTCCAGTCCCTAATGATTAGTTGACATTCAGTTATGATGTGACTACCTGTACCAGGAGAATTATTAATGAACATTTCATAAGAGTTGCTTGATATAATTTTGTTGGTGTTTAATTAGTCCAAAGTTAAATGATAGAATGAAGTTTGGAAGTTGAAGACTCCTTCTGAATTTGTAACATTTCTACATAATCTATAATGATAATTAAAATGTTTTTCCTATATGTGTGTTTTCATGTCTGACAACTTAAGTCTGACAGAGTCTACAATGATTTTGGCATCTAAATCCTTCTTTTCTCCTAGAAAATCTTCCTTGTTGATGCTCATGCTGTGTATTCTTTACAAATTAACAGCAAATAGCACTTTCATCTGGTGTTCAATACTTCTGCAACATAATGGCTGCATGCTAATAGCAGGCTGTGGTTGTCAATGGCAACAACACAGCTTCTGCATTGGAAAACAAGTACTCTTTGGTGAGAGCAGGCACACAGATCCCAGTTTGCTGGACTCCACCGTAAATTTTACTATGGCAGGAGCTGCATAAACAATACCTCTTCTGCTGGATGCCATAGGCAGACAGTAGTCAAAGAGACCACATGTAAAACTGAAATGTCAGGGGCTTTGCTCCTTGGAACTAAGCAGAGGGCTAAGGAAGGGTTGTCAGGACAGCTTGTCTCAGAATTAGCTACCACAGCATTGACACAGGCACCTGAAATCCTTGATGTAGTGAGAGAAAAAAGAGGGTCATTCAGTTAATATTCACAAACAAAAAAGCTAGCAAATGAAAAAACCCTTGTCAAAGCACCATTTTTTTTTCTAAAGCCCATATAATTTCAGTCATTTCTCCTTTGTTAGGAAACCATAGCAACTTTAAGCTCTGGTTTTGTTCTGCAGTGCAAATGCACAATTGGATTTTAAGTGTAGGGATTGAATGCTGTTTAATGAAGAAGTAAGAAAATATTTCAATCCAGAGTCTATTGTATTGAAAGTTGAGCTCCATTTTGTGATATACTGATGCGACTTATTTATTTATTTGGTTTAAGCTATGTTTGCAAGGAAATTAACTCCACTTGGGATTCACACATAAAAGCCAAAAGAGCTGACTGACGTCATTGCATGGCCACTCTCAGTTATTTATGAAAGGCCATAGTGATCGGCTGAGATTCCTAAGGACTAGGAGAAAGCCAATATCATTGCTATTTTCATGAAGAGGAAGAAGGAAGATGTGGGGAACCACAAGCCAGTTGGCTTCACCTAAGCCTTTGGGTAGATGATAGAGTAAATAAACCTGAAAAACCTTTCTAGACACACAAGGGACGTGACAGTGATTGGAAACAATAAACATGGGTTTACAAAGGGGCAATCATGCCTAAGCAGCCTGATAATATTCCATTGTGAAATTTCAAGCTTGGTAGGTGAATGCAGCTCAATGCAGGGCAATGTGGATGGGCTGTCCTGCCCCAGGCTTGCGGAGCTCTGGGACAGGATGGGATGGGCCGGCCACGGCACAGGATGTTCTGGGATGGGTGGGGACAGCACGGGTGTACCCAGGGTGGAGGCCTCATTGCACAGTTCAGTGGGATTGTCTCTGCCCTGGCTCCTGAGCACTGCCTGGCAATGCAAGGGAAACAGCCCTGGGGAAAGACCAGGAGGGAGGCCTGGGCCTGCTGCTCTCCCTGCTGGAGCCAATGAGGCCCTGGCTGGAGGATGAGGACATCCAAAAGGGCAGCGAGGTGCCCTGGCCTTGGGGGAACCATGCCTGGGCTGTGCAGTGTCGGGGCTCAGGCATGGCCTCTGGGGCTCCCATGGGAAGGGTGTGAGCCCGGTGAGATGCAGGAAGAGCTGCCATTCCTGGCCCTTGGGATCCTGCATGCTGCAGCCCTGCAGAGGACAAAGGGACAGAAAGGTAGGGGAGCACAAGGCTTGGTGCCATGGTACAGGTCACAGAATCATCTGAGCTGGAAGGGACCTGGAAAGATCGAGTCTCCGGCAGCCATTGGAAGGTTCTGGAAGGCTCTCCACAGTTTTGGCAGTTGCCACAGCAGTTGCTGCTGTACTCAAAAGCCGCACTTCCAGCCTGGCACCTGTGCTCTGCCTCTTAAGTAGCTAAACCTCCCCCTCTTATTCCATTCCTCCAGCCCCCACCAGCTGTACTGGTGAGGCCAGGGTTTGACCCCAAACCAGGGACCTGAGGAGGTGATGTGGCTGTATCTGGCCCAGTACTGGCAGCTGAGGAAAAAGGCCAAACAAGGAATAGTGCAAAGCTTCCAAATCTTGGAGGCACTTGCTTGGAGGAGCACTTCCCATAGTGGGGCTAACCACAGCTGAGTCAGACTAGCTGGAAGGATGAGGCTGGGATCTTATTGACTTATAGAAATCAACTTTGCAGGAATGACTTACCAGTCGTGGTGTATAACAAGCTGATGGAGCAAAAAGCCAAGAAGATTAAAAAAAAAAAGATTGGTATCGGACTGGATTTTAACTGTGGTGTTAAATTTAACAACTGGACTTTCAGATTGGATTTTTTGCTTCTAAATTTACAGGCTGTTGGTGTTTTTGAGATGTGAGAACATACCAATATGGAAAATGTCCTTTCCTAGAAAGAACTGTAATAGAGTGAGGTGTGCCACAGCGAAATACAGAGCTTCATCAATCATTGGTTGGTTATGCTTTTGCTTTTTTTCTCATTCTTTTATTGGTTTTATGTTTTGTTTTTTTTTTTTTTTTTTTTGATTTGCTGCTTTCAGGTGATCACCAATTTCTAAATCAGAAACATTATATTAAATGCCATACTACTATACTAGGCTATGCTAGCCTAGATCCAAAAGACCTCATGATGCCCATGAAAATTGCTCTCTACATGAATTTTTGAACATTTCTAAAGAAACAGAAGTAGATATGTGTTATGTTGTTGTATGAAATACAGATACCTCTAAGGGAGGAAGTATAGAAGGTATAGATATTTGGAGTTTATATAATTGCCTATAATTTTTTCTGAACTTTGTAGCCTAGTA
>LTAT01000001.1:60722736-60743568 GCA_003286495.1 Chlorodrepanis virens | reverse complement strand
ATAAATGCACACTTGATTCTGGTTCACAATCATTTTGCTCCCATAAAAATTCGAAATAAATAAAATCAAAATAGATATAGAAGTAATTTACTTTGGAGAATAAACCCAATCTAATGGTGTGATCCTTGCCATCTAATTTTCCCATCAAAAACCTGTTCCATCCTGTAATGGAGAGCACAATTCACCAGACCCATTGTGGCACTGTTCTCCAGACCAATCTATGTGAGTTGAACAGGCTGGTGAGAGTGTCTGTCTTGGTTTCAGCTGGAAAAAAAGTTAATTTCTTCTCAGTTCTGTTACAGTGTTGTGTTTTGGGTCTGTAATGACAACGGTGTTAATGACATGCTAATGTTTTTGCTTTTTGTTATATTGTGTTTATCTCGAGTCAAGGATCTTTTTCTGTTGTCTCATGCTCTGCCAGTGAGGAAGGATGCAAAAGAAAATGGGAGGGAGCACAGCTGGGACAGGTGACCTGAACTGACCAAAGGGATATTACACACCACAGAACATCCTGCCTAGAATGTAGACTGGGGGGAGTTACCCAGATGGGCAGCCTACCCAGGTTCAGGAAAGGGGCTCTGATATTGGTCAGCAGGTGGTGTGCAATTGCATTCTGCATCCACTTGGTTTTCCCTATTTATTAAGATTTACCATAATTACTGTATTTCATTCAATTTTGAATTATAATCTGTTCTTATTTCAACATACAATTTTTACTTTGATTCTCATTCCCATTCCCCTGGGGTAGAGGGGGAGAGAGTGAGGAGTTGAGCAAGCAGCTGTGCCTAATTCTCAGCTGAGTTTAAAATCTTCATGGTGTCACAGAGGGTTCAGTGGTTTAGTGGCCCACTAGTTTACAGTTTATAGGGAATTGCTTTTAGGTCCAAGTCTGGGTAAGTCTGTCAGACAGGGAAAAGTAAAAAAAAGGGTACTCAGGTGGATTACAAGTTCCAGAGACCATAACAAGGCTGTACAAAGATTACATTTATAGGATAGGTATGGAATATACTTACAGATATATTATATTCTCTGTGTGTTACCCATGAAAATTTATATTCAAACATCATTGCTTCTCTAGGTTATTGTAGAAAATTCACTCTAGGTAAGAATATATATCTTTTGAAATACACCTTGTCTTTGAAAGAATGTATTTTTTTTTCAGACCGTGAAGATACTCTACATTCAAACTGGTAAATTTTTAGTATTTCTGAAAATAACAAGCTTTTGACTTTTGATTATCAAATCTGATTTCAGGTGTTTATTTTTTATTTGTGAAGTGTTTTCATAAACTGTGGTCCCATTTTATTACACTTTATATGAAGGATCAGATGGGTTTTTACCACCTGGCATTCCAATAATATGAAAGTCAATTTGTCTGTTTAAGCATGTCAGGATTAACAGAGATCAAGGGAGAATGACTCTGCTTTATATTAGTTTAATAAGTATTTAAAAAGAGCAGGTTAAAACATCAAATGTTAGAAACTGCAGAAATGTGAAGACCTTGACTGCAGGTGATAATGCTGTAAACCTTTGTACACTGTGTAGTAGAGGTGCCAAAGCTGATTCTCACATTTATTCAGAGGTATAAGATTTGATATAGGAATCAAATTTTACAGTTTAATTGAGTAAAAAGAAAGTGTGAATTTTTCTGTAAGAAAGAAAATTAAAATCTCAGTAGCAAGATGAAAATCTGGAAATTTTTTTTTCTTTAAATGTAAGTTGAAGAATGTGGTTTATTTTACTTCTTTATACACAAGAAGATACAAAAAAGTAATGAAGTTGCATCTGTACACTCAGTTTTGAGTATATATTGGATTCATCATGGCAGACATTTACAAATGTGATTTTTTGTGAACCTTGAGTACAGATAGCTGAGTATTCAATGAAGATGCTGCATAACACTAATCCTATTTCTTTAAAAAAATGCTTACCATACTTTCCACAATTTCCACAAATTTATTTCCATTAGTTTTGCTTATTGCTATTAATAAGAAATGGTTCTTTATTTATATCTGTAACAAAACTACTTTTCTATATTATATGCGGGACCACAGACCACATCATAAAGACCTGTTTCCTTCTTAAAACCATGTCCAGGATCCATGTCCAGAAATTAATATAAAAACTGTTAATCTTTTCACATCTAAGGAATATTTTGAAATATTTTTTTCTCATAGAGGATCTTGGCCCAAAATATCATTCTTAATCTGTATATAGAAGAAAAAAAATGCAAATATATGTATATAGATAAATACAGATTCAAGTATGTACAAATTCTGTAAAATTTCTGGGTTTTTAGTTACTTCATGAAATGTCTTCTTCACTGTCACTTTGTGGAACAGAAAACACTGTCAGTAATTTATTTATATAATTGGTATTATAAACATTCCATTTGACTATCTGATTTTCCATGTGGTTGCTACAAGAGATGTCTGAATTTTCATAATGAAGAGGACAGCAAAGTTCCCAGAGGAAAGAGCCCTCAGTCCATCCCTGTCCTACCAGGGCCAAGAAGAGATGAGGAGAGACTGGGGAGAAGTTGCAAGTCAGCAGGAGTGCATCTGAAGAGAAGCACAAAGGAATTCCAGCCACTCTAGCCAGCAGGAAGATGCCAAACTTGCCTCTAGGAAAATGTCTTTGTGAATAAACATGAGGAATTAGAGGCACTTGCATGCCTGTAGGGCTGTGATCTTATTGACATCACAGAGATATGGTGGAATGATCCAGCTGTTGGAATGAAAGCATACAGGCTCTTTAGGAAAGGCATACAGGGAAGACAAGGTGAGGGTGATATCTCCAAATAAATTGCATCACCAGCAGTATCATGCTGAACTTAATTACTTCCCTTTGCAAGCAGATCTTGACAAAAATTCTCCTATTTCAAAACACCTTCAAAAGAACAGTGCTGTCCTAATATAACCTCAGTCAATAATCAAAGTTTCAATTTAAACTTTTACAATATTTGTTTTTTCTAACTGTACTTATCACATTCCTTAATAAAACTAGAACTCAGTGTACCATGGATGGATGCAGATTGTTAGTCTCATCTTTCCCTGGGTCATGGAATATCAAAACAGTCATGACAAGAGGCACTTGAAAAGTATCTGCAGGTTTACAAAGGACCTACTTCTAGTGGAGAGGCAATAACACATTGGATTAATCCAATCTTTTTTATCTGATTCATTGAACAAATGCATTTGCATATCATTTATGTATAATGGTCCATTTAAAAAATATTTTGTTATGTATGTATGTATGTATGTATGTATGTTTCTATCTATCTATCTATCTATCTATCTATCTATCTATCTATCTATCTATCTATCATCATTGTAATTTAACTAGTTTGCTGTTATTAGATATTATTCTGGTAAGAAAAAAAAAAGAAGCCTCAAAAACCCTCGCACGAACACAACTCAGCATTTTCAAGATTGATTGCAGAATCACTAAGATTAGCTAGTTGACACTATAACCTCGAAAGGGAGGCACAATGAATATTAAAAAAATGTGTAATGTCAAGCCGTCAAGCCAATTGACTTTTTTCTTAGAATGCCAGAGCAACAATATAATGAGTATTTAGAGAGTTTGCCCTTGACTGATTCTTTGCCTGAGTGTTTACTTGGAGTACTGTTGCATTTGGAGAATATAAATTTTTTTTATAAATTTCTTGACGCATCTAACAGTAAGTTAGAAAAGGAAGAAATGGACTATTCAATACAGTCTATAATTAATCTTTAGTGCTCATCTTTTTGACTGCACTCATTAAACATCATTGAGTTTGTATGTGTCATCTTGAAAAATCAGGTAGCATAAAGTAGGCACTCAAAAAGTGATTGTTATATCATGAATCACTTGATACAGACAGACCATGAATGCATTTTTGGATCATTATTAGAAGAATGCTTTTAACATTAAACTAGTAAGGTTCTGGAATTGTCTTTTAACTAGTGTTGACAGCAAGAAACCTAAAAACTCATGTGAGCACAAGTCTCATGTGAGTTTAAAAGACCACTACGTGCTGTAGTACAAGGGGTGGCACATCCTGCATACTTAGGAACAATTTTGCCATATGATTTAATGGCACACAAATAGCCAGGCATGACTATTTTGATTCCCAGTTCAGCTCTGTTACTTATATATACACCCTTCTAAACCCTTCTAAAAGTCTTTGCAATTGAGTTTATGTGCAAGGTTTTGGTAGCATGGGAGCTTCAAGGGTGGCTAGTGAGAAAACATGTCAGAAGTTACCACTATGTCTGACAGACCCAATGCAGGCCAGATCCAAAACAGACCCAGTGACAGCCAAAGCTGACCCTCCCCCAGTGGTGGAGTAAAATCTTCTGTGTAACAGAAAATGTGAGAGAAGACTGAGAACATGTGACAGAAACAACCCTGCAGAACCAAGATCAGTGAAGAAGGTAGGAGAGGAGGTGCTCCAGGCACTGGAGAAGATGTCCACCTGCAGCCCATGGAGGGCCCCTTGTCAGAGCAGGTGGATGTGCCCTGAAGGAAGTTGTGACCTTATGGAGATCCAAGACCAGAACGAGCTCCTAATTAGTGGTTTGACTTCACAGCTAAATAGAAGGGGACCAAGAGTTGAGCTCAAGAAGTGGCTCCCTGCTCATTCAGTATCTCATTGGGAGTTTACTACTCACCTCATGTTCTGATGGCTCCAGAGTGTTCTGTCTGAAACAAATGCATCAAAGGGAATGGGATCTAAGTAATGATGGGAATTGCTCTGTGCTGCTTGGTTTGGAAGCAAGGCGTTCTCCCTGCACCTCTTTAAGCAATGTAGACATATCAAGCAATTATTTACACCATTGGCAGGAGCTAAGATACTCCTATACTATTTGCTATAGTTACTAAGAGGTATAAGGTTTCTTACCCCGTTGATAAAAAAGGAAGCTGTTGATATGATACTACATGATGCAATTTCTCTTTTCCTACTTTGCTATCAATAAATACAAAGTAAAAGCATGAAATAGTTAGAAAATGTCAAAATTGAGGTTGTTTCCATTGGTTGGATATGTTGGAAGCTAGGCAAGATCTGAGATAAAGAATTTTCAAGAAGCAATGTTATTTCTAAGATTTTTTTTTTCCTGAAGATTGATAATTAAGATAGTGAATATTGATTTGATATTCCTGCTTTTACAGAACAATGTATAATATGAAATTAATCCCTTACACAAACTTTTCAAAAATGCTTTTTAATCTCTTGGTGAGTGCCTGACTTGAAACTATGGCAAATACTTATGAAAGGTTCTGTAGAGAAAAGAACAAAAAAGCAATGAACAGAACAACATTCTGAGCTTTCAGAGTACAGCTGGAAACTGTTGTCCATCAAATGTTTAAGTCAATCTGAACTGAATTAATCTTTTTAGTCTTGTTTTTCTACCTGAACAGCCCCCTCCCCCTGACCATAATTGATTCTTATAGGTTAAAGAAAGGAAGGATATGAAAATATACGAATGTTTAACACTTGTGTCATGTCTGCTTCTTGTCATGGGACAGCACCTGGTCCATATACCAGGCAAGCAAAGTAGCTTGTAGATTGTTTTACTGTGTACTACCCTATTCTGTTAATATCTCTTTCCTTTCCTTCTTTCAGTGAGAAGAGACAGAACAACTATTTTGAAAGCCATTGATTCTCTCTTTTCAACTGGAAAAATATAGTTCATTAAGTATCCAGTCAGTTTAATTTAATTTCCTTGTGTTTCTGTTAGAACACTTGAACTGAATTTTTAGTAATTGAATATAAGTCTTTATGCTGCCAGTCTAGGCCTGGCAGAGATATTGCTCATGCTACTGGATTAAGATTAACAGTTTATCAGTTCTGGGATCTCTTTGTGGTTTTGTCTTTTTTTTGTCTTTTCACTCATATTTTATCACTTGGGTCTTGGCAAACTTATTCAATTTTGTATCACAACTGAAATGGGATGCTCCAGTAAATTCTGAGTTGTGGGACAGAGTTTGTCCACTTCTCTTTATTTGAGTGAGTTCTCCTCTATATTTATCTTTATCTAGGCAGATAGAATTCCATATACATTTCTTCATTTCTATTTTCCTTGTTTTGGCTTACTTCTTTAGCAGAAAATTAGAAGCAAATTATAGGCTCGGGTTTTAATACACAATACATTTGTTTAACCTCATTACAGTTTTCACAAGAAATAGGTTCCACTTCTGCTTTCCTTTTTCAGTTCAAATGTCTGAAGAAAATTAGCAGTTTCTTTTAATTTAATTAGCAATGTTTAGTACTGGAATTTTTGTCTTTCTTACTTAATTCCTTTATGTTCTGATCTGGCTTCACCTTCAGGAAGGTTAGATTCCTAAGCAAGTGAGAGGATTTTCCATTTTTTCACTACCTATTTACCAATGATACTTTTAAAAAGTATTTGCATGTCTTGGATGTTTTATTTTGCATTTTCCAGAGATTTTAAAAACTGTGAAATTCCTGTAAGTTTCAAGAATAAAAGTTTTTCATGTCCTCATGTCAGGTAATTTGGCAACATAAACCCACAATTTATTCAAATAAGGAATACGTATGGATAATTTAATTTACGTCAAAAATGCAACCCAAAACTTCCTTACTGGTACTTTTACTTCTGTGGTTCTCTTCCACTGTCTGATCCACGTTTAAAGTGTTTATTCAGAAAGCTGATGTGCACCCCTACCTTTTAAACACTTTGTCAGGGCTAAAAAATACCAGATAATTTTCCACATCTTTTAGTTAAAAGCATTCCAAGATTTTTCTACAAATCCTTTCATTGTTTGTGCTCTCATTGGATTAACAGATTGCTCCCTTTGCTTTCCAAAGTATGCCCTTTGTCGACTGGATATTTGTTTATTCCTCACTTTAATTAAAACTGGTGAACCTTGATTACTGGCATCATTTTGTTTTATGCACCAGACTATGCCTTCACAGCTTTAACAAACCAATACCAAAATAATTTAATTTTTCATTGGTAAGGTGGCTATCTGGTGGGGAGCCAGTGTAGCGATTACATTCAGAACATAACCTGTTATATTTGGCGTCTTCCACTTTTAATAATTTCTTCTCAGAATTCAATAACCATGCACATGTCTCTACATGAGAGACCTGCACCTGAAATGGCCATATGTTCCAGCAATTTAATCTCTCCCTGAGCAGCCATGGCAGTGAATGAAAATATGGCCTATGTTTTGGGCCACATGCAATGAATCAAGCCCTTGATCTGCCAGTTGTAGCAGCTCTGCCCTGGCCTGCTCTACCATCACAAGTCTCCAGTGTATCACATTTGTTCACTTTGATATCATACACCGCTTCTTCCTCAGTGTTTATGGTGCGTATACACATCCAGAAGTGATTTTTTCCTCCTTGTCCTGTTATTAAGCCTCTGCAATTTTTAAGTTGTTTTATATTACTTTCATGTTTTCATCTGAACTGCGTCATCATTTGGACTTGTGTTTGAAATTGTCCCATAAATTTCAAAAAACAGAAATTCACATTACTTCTTTCCAAAACATATCTGAGACTAAGATGCAGCCATGGGTTGCACATCCTCTCTTTTCTTCTGTTTCTTCGATTCTGGAGAACAAATGACTGTGAAATCTTCCTGTAAATTTTAACTCATTTCTGTGTTATTTTCATCATAGTATGCTGGTTGTTTTTATTTTAAATTCCCTTTTATTAATGCCAACCAAATGAATGGGAAGTGGTCCTAAATTACGGGTCCCGGAGAGACAGTTTTGCCAAGTTATGAGGAAATAACTACACAATCCTAAGATCCATGCAACTTTCTGCCTTTTACCCTTTCAAGGTGTCATGTTTTAGGAGTGCTGTTCTTTGTTGTAGTACTCCAACTAAAACCATGAGCAGCACTCACCCTCCAGACAGAGGCAAAAATGCAAAGATAATGCATAGAAATAAGAAAAATTTATTGGAAACAGCAATGAAATGAGAAAAAATAGTAACAACAATATTCATACCAAAAGGTATAAGAAAAGGAAACTATTTACACAAGGAAATTATTTAGAAAAAATCCCCTACAACAAACAAATATTGGACTGCTCTGTTCACCATGGTTTTTTTGACCCTTCTCCCCACCAGCACTGACATGAAGTAGTTCAGAATTACGTCCAGACCATGGCCAAAACCCCTCCCAGCTATTGCAAAAAATTAACCCTGCCCTGACCAAAGCCATGACATGAGATAATAGAAGATCTTTATTTGATTTGATTTTTTGATTAAGTAAAAAATCTCCAGAAAATGAGATAGTATTACCCTTTTTAAAGAAATAACTCTTAAACTTGTTCATTCAAAAAATATTTTCCAACTTACTTACTTAAATTTATGAATGATATGGAGTGTGAATTTTACCTTTTGGAAACCTATTTTGCACACAAAAAATATAAATATAAAACCCGTGCATCCTAAATATATTTGTGAATGCTATCACAAGAATTTAGATGCTGTTTGACTAATTATAGTGTGATCAAAAATAAATACTTTGTACTGTACTGTTAATACTGGTGTTTTGTACATGTAATTGTATTCTTCCATTATCTCGGATATATATTGTGTAGTTGAATTGTTATTTATCTTATGGAACATTTTTTTCACGAGGTTTATTAAAAGCTTGTCTTTACAATTATGATTTTCAGTACATTCTAGCCATTCAATATTTTAGCATGCAATATGTACTGAAACTTCAGCCCAGCCTATCTGCCTCCATACTAACACATGCCAATAATTGCTAGTCCATTTATAGCTCTGAATAATCTGGCTTTCCAAGACTGTTAATAATTTGTCATTGATATTAATTTCTTTGTCTCCTTTTTTGCTTTCAACACATCAAAAGTTGAAGTCAAATATTATCACATTCCAAAAAATGTAGTCAGTTATGATCTATTTTCCGAAATCTTTCTATTTAAACCTTCAGAAGGTCATCTGCAGAACAGCAATGCCATGGTTGCTTAAAGGAACCCACAGTTTCACAATTTCTTTCTATGACTGGAAGGGCTAATTTTGATGTCCTCAAAAGGAAGTAGAAGCCATAAAGATAACACTTAGCCATAAGATAAGTATATGGATAGTTGTACAAAGCCACTTGGTTCGTGCACGTACAGTGGCCCACTCAGACTACAGGTTCAGGACAGCAAGCGTTGCTTCAGCAAGGAAAATCCTTTCTGATGAACCTGATAGCTTTTTATGATGGAGCAACTACATCAGTTGATGATGTAAGAGCTACAGATTTAATTTACCTGGGCTTCTGAATAGCCTTTGATGAAGAAAAACATCTTTACAGTGAGGGTGGTAAGGCACTGGAGCAGGTTGTCCAGAGAAGCTGTGGATGCCCAACCTCTGAAAGTGTTCAAAAGCCAGGTTTGATGGGGCCCTGAGCAACATGATTGAGTGGAAGATGTCCCTGCCCATGGCAGAGGGATTGGAACTAGATGATCTTCAAGATCCCTTTCCAACCCAAACTATTCTATGTTTGCATGATTATTGGCATGAAAAAGTTGTTTTCATTTTTATACTTCATTAGACTGACACCCTTAACTGGTATGCAATTGCTTTTCTTTCTAAAAAAAAATTAAAATCTTCCAAATGTCACCATTTTAATAAGATATTTAACAACTCTTAATTTCTCATTTATTTTTGGAACAGAAGCCTACACATTTGCTGAAAACAGAGCTTAGGATTGAAGCCTTCATTAGTCTTAGGTAAATATTTCAAAAATGCTGTTGTTTTTAGGCAAGAGTGTGTTAGAAGCTGATGAGTAAGCCAGTCATAAAATCATTTTTAAAGAGTGTGATCATGAATACATTAGTAACAGGCTGGAGATAATAAAATTATCATAAGGTGGAATTTATGGTTCCTTTTAAGGAAGGTGTGATTCTTCAAACGTAATTGAGTGCTTAGCTGAACTTGCATTGTACATCAGGGATTGCTTCAATCTGAAGACTTGAGTGTTTCCAAAAAGAAGATTTTGAAACATGTCAAGAGTGGGGGAAAAAAACCTCAAACACCAGAAAATGAAAAGAAAGGGGTCATAGTAGAATTCAGAAATTATGTCCCATAAATTTTAGTTTGTATTCCTCAGACAGGTTTTCTCGTATAGTTTGAGCTGTGTCTCTGAATCAATATCACAATATCATCTCTTTGTAGTGAAAATAATGTATCATGAAATATTTGGCTAGCAAGATAAAAACCAGTTTGGGTGAGTATCCTATACTATGGAAGAGACTGGTGTATGATCTCCAATTATGTTTTTCCAAATAATAATATTTTCCCTTACATAAATTTGTTTTTTTCTATATAAAGTGGGATTATCAAACTAGGAAAAATAGGTCTTTTTAATAAAAAATGTTATATTGTAACTAAATCTTTCCAGGATTGAAAAATGGTTTGAGCAGAATTTGTTCATCTAGATATAATCATTACTTCAAGGACAGGGCATACTACAGAAAAATATTAAGAAGAATGCTTATGAAATTACATTTTAGCATAAATTTTATGCAAGAAATGCACTAGTTTCCAAAAAATTTCAGATTTTAGGTACTTAAGTGAAAAGGAGCTTCATAACTTTTTTTCGGGAGCTGCATAAGACTAGTACCCTGTATACCTGCCAGGGTATGGTTTTATGCAAATATAAACAGCACGTTGCCTATTTACAAATGCATATTAGGTCTTGTGTTGTACATTATAACTAAAGTTAACCAGAATTATTTCCCTCATAAAAATCTCAGATTTATGAGGAAAAAAAACCACTCATATCCCAAATAATTTTGGATCTGAAGTGCAATCAGAGTGCTTTATGGAATTGGTACCTCACAGATAAATCATTCTTTAAAAAAAAAGGGAAAAAATAAATTATATCTGACAAAAGCAAATATTGCTAATATGATTACAAACCAACCAACCAAAACCCACCCAATGCTTTCATTTAACCCAAACGTATACTGACCCCACCTGAGCTTTTGGAAATAGTCACAGGACTTAAATGATAACTAATATAGATAAAAACCAGGTTCATTCTTCAGTTCAAATTAGAGAGTAGTGTAGTATCAGGGCTGCAACTATGTGCACATGCAGCACACTCCAGTTACTAATTCTCCATATGATCCAGGAACTACACAGTCAGTCATTTACACAGGAGGTGCAACTATCTTGAGGTACAAGGTATTTCACTGAAACTTCACAATTAAATATTTGACTATCACAGGAAGCTCCTGGTTAATAATTCTAGACAGTTCCATTTGCTGTCTGTTGCACATTTTCATGTTTATATTTGTGGAAGAACATCCTGAACATAGCATCCAAGAGGATTCCTATCTGATTCTGTTGCAGAGTTGACCAAATTGCGCACAGATAAAAGTGGCTTCTTTTGCAAGTGGTCAATAGAAACTGTAAAAAGAGCCACTTAGAATGTTAGTAAGGTATTAAAGAGATATTTCATATCTAACAAGATATAAAGACAGCAGAACAATAGCATTAAATGCTCCTTATGTTGAGATGGTCATCTGGGAACTGAGTAAAACAGTAGTTTTGAAAACTTTGCCCAATTTACCTAAAAATATTATTGTAATGATGCTTACACCAGTGACTCCAATTGCTGTCAGCTAGTGAATGACCACCTCATCTAGAGATTTGATTCTCTTTATGAACATTACCCTCTGCTAAAATCCTAATCCATTAGTGGTTTTTTTATTCTTTTTTTCTCTTCCCCCTTTCAGCAAACATTCTGAGTAACTGCACAATAACCTTAAATGTCAGGGTTAAGAAACATATTGCAATCTTCATGCATATGGAAAAAGATAATTTGAGGACAAGCTCATCTTGCAGAGTTCTCACAATAAAATCATTGTTTAACCATTAGGATGTTGGTTGCAATTTTGGTGTTCTTCAGATGCATTGTCTCAAGACTTGCAAGGTTTTGCAAATATAAAGCAGCAGAATCCCCCCCCGCCGCCCCACCACGGTGACACATCTTGCTAGAAGTTGCCATTTGCTTTCATTATTTGTCTTTGAGTTTTTGTCCATCCTGACCATATATGTCCATATTTTATCCAGGTGAATTTGTATTCTTACCTTCATTTCCATGCTCTTTCCTTAAAACTGTTTCTCAAAAGCCTTGATTCTTAGCTTTACCACATTTAACCTCTTATTTTGGTTTCCTGCCATCTTTCTTTGATCTTTTATCTCTGCCAAAAGTTTGGCACGCATTTCCTACCCACTTGCAAAGGCTTTGAGACACAAAAAATGTTTTGAATCCTCATCTCTTTCCTGAGTGGCTCCCATCTTATTTTCAGGTTTAAATAATTTATTATCCTTAGTTGAATAATAATAATATATAAAAACTTTTCCTCTTGAACTTCAGATGATATTCAGCCTGAACTACATGACTCATGGTAATTACACTCATTATGTGTGGCAGTTTATATGTCAGACTACTTGGCCTATTTGCATTTAGCGAGAAGGTGAAGAAAGACAAAAGGGATGAAGTCATCTATCCCTACAATTTTTAAAATTTTACAAGTGTTTTGCAAGTTTTTTTTGTTTGTTTGTTTATTTTTTTGTTTTCATTGATATTAGTGGAAAGAGGGACTTATTATGATAAAAGTCTGATGATCATTTAGTTTTCAATGCAGTAAAATTCCAGGTTAGAACAGGCTGGTAAAGTGATTGTGGTAGTGCTGCTGCTGCTACACTTGCCACCTGTGAGCCTGCATCTGAAGAACTGTCCTCCATATATGGGTGACACTAGGAAACTGGAATGAGTCCATCCTATGGAGAGTGACCAGGATGGGGTGATTGGCTAGAGCAGCTGATGCTCAAGGCTGGAAGAACTTGGTTTGATTAGCATAGAGACAAGAAATCTAAGGGAAAAATTCTAATTTCTTTCTTCAGCCTTCTGCACAGACAGGAGAAGATTCTTCCCAAAGGTGCATGGTGGAGGAGAGAGAGGAGGAGACACAGCAATCAGAAGTTGCAGTAAGAGTGGTTCCAGCTAAGTATGAGAGAAGAAATATTTCTCAGTGAGAGTAACTAAGCATGAGAACAAGCTGCCCAGAGAGGCAGTCCAGTCTCAGAACACTGAGATTTCAAAAACATGCTTTGACAAGGCCCAGAGCAACACGACCTAACTATGAGACTAGTTCTGCTTTGAACAAGTGATTGGATTACATCATTTCTAAAGGTCGTTCCCAACCAAAATTATTCCATGCTTCACTAGACAGAAACAATTCATTCTGAAAATTACAAACTGCCTATCTAATTTTTCCTTTAGTCATGGAGTTAATTGACCATTCAAGTACAGATGGTTTCAAAAAGCAGTATATGTATCTCCCAAGAAATGAAATTATCAATTTATATTTTGGAAACAAATTATTTTAATTTGGTTTATTAATGTTAAATAATTGGTGGAATGAGAGGATGTATGTAGGGGGGTGATGTAAACAAATTACAAGTTTAAGGAGAGAAGATGAATTATCCTGGGGAAAAAAAAAAAATATTAGCTCCAAATGTAGTATGTAATAGCGAAAATAAAAAGGAAAAAATATCTGGAAGGAAAGTGAGTTCCACAAGTCACTCACTGAAGGAAGTGAACTTTTCACTTTAAATTAATTACACTATAAATAGATCAAGAACTTGTTTTCCCTTTCTCTTTTCTTTTCCTTTTTTTAACATAAAGAAATAATGTAGCTGCTTTGTCAATTTTGGATTAATGACCTTTTTTTTTCCCTTTGGTCTGCCTAGTAATGTTTAGAATAATTGTAAAAAAACAGTTAACCAGATGCCTTTACCTCAAAAATACCCCTAGCCAAGAATTAGTTTGTGAAGATACCTTGATAAGTGTCAAAAAAACCTCCCAATTGTTATTTATAATAAGTATAATGAGATTCAAGTTCCAGTTGCAAAGGCTATCTTGAGAGCTAATACCATACTGTACAACAGAGAAGGAATCTCTCAATAACTGGTGTTTGACAAGGAGAGTTATCCAGAATATCTCAAGTAAGAGAAGACCTGAAATTTGAAACCTTTGAGACACCTGAGACTTGAACATCCTGGTGAAATTTATGAAGGGATTTTTATACCCCAGATACCGTATGCACAGCCTTTGCCAGATAAATTCCTCACCTCTGTACTATTATTGAGCTGTTTGCTTCTCTGGCAAATTAATTTCAAGTGACTGGAAATACCCACAGACACAATCTGTACTTTCTTTAAAGTTCAGATTAATAATGACAGGCTATGAAGCTTAAAATAAGCATTAACTGCTAAAAGCTATGGCAAAAATGAAGATTGTGGAAAATCCACTATGTACTCAGATGTGATGATCATTTTAAAAACCAGCTGATCTTGGGAGAAGAAAATTCAGTCTAAAACCAGTATACTGTATATAGGTCACCCATCCACTCAGATTAAAATACATAGTGGTTCACCAAACAACATAGCATAGAATTATCAAATTATTTAACTATATTTTGTCTCTTTACAAAGAGCTTCATATAATATGAGTACACAAATGCACAAGTATGCCTGCATGAAGATGTGATATATGTGTATAAATGTGTTTGTATCTTTGCTTTCAGTTGCTGGTGCTTTCTCTAGGTTTCTATTTGCTTATTTTTTATTTTCTGTTTTATGTGGAAAACCAATATACTGCCAGTTCCTGGATGGCCTAGGCCTTGTGTGAGGTTCTTAGGTGTCAACTGGAAATCCATACTGCTGAATTTGATATTTAATGCTGTATATTACAGGTGCTTTCTGAAGCTATAAACAAAATGCAGTGGGTGAGAACGTAGCTTTAGCACCTGGTTTATCACTGGCACTTGAAAAAATAACTGTATTTAAAGACAGCTGTATTTGTTACAAAATATGTTTTGCAATCATTGGTAAATAACATTTATAATGCTTAAACTTAAAAACCTGAAAAGTTTATTTTATGTTTTCAACCTCAACGAGAAGACTGAAAATATCAGTCTGAATTATTCTAAAATGCCAAGTCTGTGACTAATAGAATAAGCTATGAAGACAACTGTTATTTATTTATATGTTGTAACACATTTAGAATAAATGTTCCAGAATAAAATCCTGATAAATTTGGAAACCCATTCCTAGTCAGAAGAGGCAATCTGTTAACAACTATTCAAAAAATGAAGAATTATTTGAAATTCTTACTTTGCATAGGATAAAAAGTTAGAGATATAGATATGGAAATAGATTATATAAATAAAGATACACGTATAGATTATAGGTATAGGTATGGATAGGTAACTCACATGGAAATAATGAAATATTTCTGGTTTTAAGGAAATCATTAAATAACATCTTTGTATAAACCATATTGAGATAGAAAACATCAAATAAATTTCACCTTATCCTCAATTCAGGAGTGGGATGAGGGGATTGTAAGACATTAATTATAATATTTGAAAATGAGATAAATTCTAGAAAAAATATTAGTGCTGTTCTAGTGTTTAGAAAGAAAAAGTGACATGATCAAAATTTTTGAGCAAGTAATAGAAAAAGTCTGAGATGGTGTTCATATTTATATTTGTACTAGAGTTTAGAAAGATAATGAATCTGACAATTCATGTGTTTTTAATAAGAAAATAAAATTGCTCTGATTCCATTAAGATTTTTGTGAGCAAATTTTCAATGTATTGTGTGTTAAAAATGTCATATGCTGTTTGATAAAATGCATTTGTTTTATTTTCTACATGCTAAATAGATTAAAAAGATTGCTAAGTCCTGGATAAACCCTAGTTTAACTTCACATATATCAACAAAATTAAAGGTTCTCCATCTACAGGGGAACCTGGGAGATATGATCTACATCCACATTAGTGAGAAATTAAATCCAATGTGAGTGTATTTGTATAGTGAAAGCATCAGGACTGTGGACTGCCTGCCCACACACTTTGGGGGAAAGGATGACTTTTTGAAGGGTTTTATTTCCTCCATGGTTAAACAATTCTCGATAGAAAGCACATTGAGAATAAATCAGAAATGGAAGTGTGGTTCTCCAAATTTAGAAGGCTCAAATTAAAGGCTAGAAACCTAGTGATGTAAAAATTACATCCTGGTACTCCGAAGTGTGGATTAAAAACATTTGTATCTGGGTAGAATGTAATTGTCATCATCACACACAGCAAACTATGTTATGTGACAAAAAATGTTTATTGATCTGGATCTCCATGAATAATAAGTCCCCATTTTCATTAGTTCCTGCACAAAATAATAATTTGAATATCTAATAGAAATTTTAGTTGAGATTTATAATAAGATGATGCAGGTGGAAAAGTGCAGAAAATAAGTTAAGTGCAGTAAATCAAGATAAGTTTATTTTGCATATGAAATCATCACAGCACACCACTTGTATGGCAATGCTGGATTGCAAATGTCTTTCTCAGACAATGAACTTTACATCTCATATCAATAATAAAAAGTATGCCACTGTTATATAGATTTTCAAACACTTGTCATATCTGAAAATAAATGAATTAGTATGATTGAATACAGACTTACTTCTCTGGAAGAGGATGGAAGAGTCAAAAATAATCTTTTCTGAAGAAGAGTATCATTTTTTGAAAGACAGCTTAATATTCAGGGGTCTTAACACTCAACTAAAAAAATTATTATAAAAGATGAAGCTCGAAAATCCCATAATCCTTAATGAGTATTAATCTTTTAACTACTTTAAAAAAGAGTGTTTTATACTCATGGGGAAATCCTGCATAAGAAATTATGTCCCGAGCATGTGCTGTTCAACAATAAAGTATCACTGGAATTAGTTTCAATTAAGAAAATTAATCTGAAATTGATTAGTGAGCATTCTGACACTGCTGAAATTTGATTTTAATATACTAAACAGTTAATATAATTTTTTATATGCAAACATCGAAGATGTGTTTCTATTCTTACCTAATTTGGATTATTATTTTCATCAGAGTTGGGAAATTGTTTTTTCCTCATTTTTATGCTGACATGAAAATAATAATAATGTTTTTTCTCCATTTGAAAAATTACTACACTTTTTTTTTTAGGTTTATTTTTCCACTGAGAACAAAAAAGGTCTATGGTCTTTCATATTATATTTCATTTCTATGTACATCAGAGAAATTATTTTAAAACACGTACTTGAGAATCCTCCTAGTTCCATCAAAATTACACAAAATCTTCTTCACCTGCATGGCCAGTAGTAAAACAAAGGCAATGAATTGCAGATGTCTTACTGCTTTAGGATCAATAAATTATGCAAATGCTCAATGCCACAGTTTAAACTCTGTAAAGTTTTTCTTGTAGAACAAGTAGCATCAAAGATAACATCAGAGGAGCCTCTGTGACTTTGTTTTTCAATATTAGGATGGGTGCCTAAATAAAAGAAGTAAACGGCTCAAAGATAGGATCTAAAAATGTATATTAATATCAATTTGGATAAAAATGTAAAGAAGTATATATAAAGAGTGTGTGTACTTGTGTAGATTTGTGTGTGTTGGTGTATATAGCGTGCCATTGATGCCACAACTACAGTTGATATTATAAGTCATAGCAATGCTTATAGTAAATGATCATGTCATTCCTGGCTCACCCCTTAAAGTCTCATAGTCTTTAAGAAACTTTACCAAGATGACACATCTGTGCTGGGTTTGTGTGGCAAAGTTATGAAAATGGAGGGGCTACAGGGTCAGCTTCTGTGAAAAGCTGCCAGAGGCTTCCCCCTTGTTCCACAGACACACCTCCAGCTGGTTCCAAGAGGGACTCTCCTCCTCCTCCCCCCAAGTCTGACCTCATTGCTGACAGTGCCAACATCTATGTGATAGCAAAGTTAAGATGGAAAAAAATTGTTTGGCAGGAGCAAATTAAAGCCAGAGGAGAGAGGTCTAAAAATATGTGAGAAATAGACTGAAAATATGGCTTTATGCTACAGCCCTGCAGGCATAAAGACCAGTTCAGTAGGAAGGAGGAGAGTTCTCCAGGAGACAGAGACATTCCCCTGCAGCCTGTGGTGGAGACGATGGTGAAGGCAGGCTGTCCCCGCTGCAGCCCATGGAGTTCCACAGTGGAGCAGAGATACACATGCAGTCCCTAGATGGCCTGATGCCAGAGCATGTGGATATGCCTGATGGAAGCTAAGACCCTGTGAATAGCCCATGCTGGACAAGGCTCCCGACAAGAACCTATGGCCTTGTGGGGAGCCCACACTGGAACAGTCTGTTCCTGAAGTACTGCACCTCATGAAAGTGACCCAGATTGAAGTGGTTCATGAAGAAATGCAGTCTGTGGGAAAGAATAAATATTGGAGATATTGGAGAAGTTCACGGAGGACTGTCTCCCATGGGAGAGAACTCCTTTGCTGGAGCAGAGGGACAGTGTGGGGAGTCATCTCCTGAGGATGAAGGAGCAGCAGAGAAAACATATGATGAACTAACCACAACCACCTTTTCTGTCCCCTTGTGCCACTGGGAGGGAGGAGATAGAGAATCAGGAAGAAAGTCCAGTCTGGGAAGTATGGAGGGGTGGGGGAAAGGTGCTTTGATATTTGAATTCACTTCTCTTTAATCTGTTCTGATTTGATTGGCAATAGATTCAATTGTTTTTTCCCAGGTTGAATCAGTTTTACTCTTGAGGGTAATCTCTGAGGCATCTCTCTGTGGCCTTACTTTGACCCATGAGCCTTAGCCATATTTTTTTCCCCTTTGTCCTGCTGAAGAGGGGAATAATGGAGTTTTAGTGGATACCTGGCATCAAATGAGAATCAACCCACCACAATATCTGTTTGTCTATTTTTTCCCATGGTCCTGATTTAGTAATTCTAAACGCTGTGGCAGACTGAAAGCAGATGGTTTTGAGCTAATGAGCAGCTTTTGGGTGCATTGGGAGTGCAGAAAGAAGAAGGTAAAGATTAACATGTATTCTAGGAATCTCACACATTTGGACTCAATGTCCTATTTCTGGCTGCTTATGCTTATGAAGTATTCTAGAAAAAAAAAAAAAAGACACATTCTTGTAGCTTAGTCACACAGAAGGAAAATTAGAAAAGAGATATATAAAGAAATAGGTCTAGACATGCTCATGGTTGACCAGACTATTCCAAAATTTTGTGAAGTTGTTTTCTAGGAGATTCTGGCCTTGATTTTCTGAAGTAAAGATTTTGCTTGTTTCAAGGGCAAAAATTACCTAAAAATCAGAGTAAATATTCTGACTTTCTCTGTTCTGTTCCTGTATCTCAAAATCTAAGAAACTAATGAGAAAAAAAAAAATCTGAGTTATTATTTTTGCAATTAATTTCACTTTAGGCATGCTCTTTCATAGCAGTTTAAACCTTTATGCATGTTCCTAACGTAGGAGTACAAATGTTAAGTAATAGAGCACCCCTGTAAGCCTTTTAATGTGATAACTGGCAAACGTGACCTCCAAGTATTTCAGTCAACATCTTGGGAACCACAACATTTGTATTGGTTTGTATTCTAATTTTACTGATTAATTTGATTCCCCTCAGCTGTTAAAACCAGATAATTTGATCTGAAAATGATGTGACACTTCCATTAAGACCTGAGCGTTACTCACATACTGTACAGTACAACATAAAAAATAGACCTGTCTTGCATAGGTTTGCAATACACAATGACAATGGAGAAATGAAATAGGAAATAAACTTGCTGTAATGCAATGAGCATGTAATGAACATAAAAGAACAATATTATAGAAGTGTTAATAACTGTTTATTAAATATGAATGTTTATGATTTCCATCAGACAAATCTATTTCATTTATCACAGTGCACTTTGGTGACAATGAAAGCACAAAATGAAGACAATTTATTTGACTTCATTATCTAAACTACTGTGCTTTAATACCCCTGCTGTTCTAGCTCTCCTAACATATCCTCTCAAGGATACCGTTATGTGCCTGCTATTTTTCTGGGGAATTTTTTTTTGTTTGTTTGTTTCTCTTTTTTATTGTTGTGTTTGCGTAGTTATAAACCACCGGCAACACCTAAACAATTTCTTAATTTATATTCCACATGTTCCTCTCAACACTTACATTTATATATCATTGCAAGGACAAAGTAGGTCTGTTCTTTACAGATATTCACTGCTACTTTTATTGTTATATTTATTTATTAAGCAAAAGTCACAAAATATATTTGGATTCAGAGAATGAAACATGAAGGTTCATATAAAGTTAAAAAATAGCCACGTAGAAAAGGTATAATATTTCTGTAGATATAAGGACATTGATGCATTATGGAAAATAACATGAATAGGAGGAGGTAAGAAAGCCTAAGATAAAATGCAGAAGTTTTATTCTCTTTATTCTAGATCTTTCAGATTCTTTTATACTCATTTCTTTTCCCTGTACAATGCCATCCTACTGTCCCCTGATAACTGCTGAATTATCATTTATATAAATTATTTTCATTGCCTAAAAATGGCTCTACTCCTTGCTGGATGCACCTGGAAAACTGTGTCCAGTCCTGGTTGCCATTATTCAAGAAGAATAGTTGTCTAAAGAATGGCCACTAGGAAAGGCTGAGGGAGCAAGTTCTTTTCTCCCTGGAGAAGAGAAGGCTCAGGGGGCACCTCATCACAGTATTCCAGCGATCAAAGGGTGGCCATACGGAGGACTGAGGCTCTCTCTTCAGAAGGAATAACTGGAGAAGACAAGAAAGAAACACTACAAGTTGCACTGGGAGAGGTATCAATTCAATGTAAGAAAGAAATTTTTTACAGTGAATACAATAGTTTGTTGGAACAAATTATTGTTTGTGGGGTGTGGTAGGGTGCTTATTGTTGGATCTTTTCAAGACACAATTGGACAAAATGCTACATAATCTTATCTGT
>LTAT01000001.1:60692518-60713829 GCA_003286495.1 Chlorodrepanis virens | reverse complement strand
ACAAATCCTGCAAAAAAAAAAAAAAAAAGGATAATTGTGTAGTAAGTTCTGTCCCAACATGCCTCCTTCCTGCTCGTACCACAGCGTACTTTTCTGAAGGCTGTTTGCCAGGTTCAGACTGTGCTGGGCTCCTGACTTAGCTGAGGGCGCATCTACAGTTTAAGTGTACAGTACTGGGAGGCAAACCAGCTCTCCTAAAGTACCTACTGCTTGCTCGTCTAATTCTCTTACACTCTTTCTCCTCCACTCTCTCAGGAAAGAGCAGTGCTTCTGAACCTTCCCAGAGGGTGAGTCAGTCTGTCTTAATTAGGTTCCTACATTCATCGTGTTGGTTATGAGCTGAAGCCTTCATCTCTATCATGCAGAAAAGAGAATATGACATCCAGATTAATGAGATTTTAGGGTTTTTTAAGGGAATGAACTACAGTTAGATTATACAGTAACCTAAAGTTCAAACAGTATATTTCAGTGTTTCAGCTCTTACAGTTTCTTGTGATTTTTTGTTTTCCATGGGCGCCTAAGGGTTAATTCAACAAAGTCCTTTCGTATGCAATTGTATAACATAACTATTCTTATAGAGTACAAAATTATTATTGGAGTAATAAGTGATTCCAGTGCCTGCCAAAAAAGGAAAAAGGGAGGGTGCAATTTTTGAATTTTCTATTCAACATAAAATGCAGAGGTTTCAATCTCACAGTGGTCCAAAAGGGTAACGATTGTGCGAGTTGATTTTCAAAAGCTCTTAATCCGTTCTCACTTACTTTAGTGGAAGTTGGATACATAAACGCCTCTAAAACTTTTGTCTGTTATAGCTGTTCACCTTTTACTTACAAGATTGGTTGCATAATTAGTTACCAAAAAAAAAAAAGGGAGAAGAGTAACAAAAGAGATGAATAAAGTTTTGACCTTCAACGAGTTTCTAAATATTTGCTTGTCTCTAAACATGTGTTATCACATATAATAATCACATGCTGTTCTTAGGACTCTGGGTGAAGCATAAAATAACATTTATTTAACACCTTATTATATGAGAATTTCTTTGCTATTACATGTACAAATAGTTTAGTTCTGAACCTGTTTACTAATGATATGGTTTATCACTATAATAGTGTTTTCATAGATATATATTCTTAGTATACTATATGAACATTTATCTTTTTGCATTAATGAAAAGCAGTGAGTGAGAAATTCAGTGGTAAATGTGAGAGATGCTTTTTAGTGCAAAAAGAGGGGGTTTTAAGGATTAAGGTTTTGTGATACCTTATAAGTTTATAGATAAAGATATTTTCTTTTCCATGTTAGAATTTAGAAATCCAAGACACTGAAAGGAAAATGACAAGAAACAGTCCTTATCCTGTCATGTCCCTGTGGGTTTGAGTTTTTACTGTCTCTGTTCTCAGTGCCTTACATCAGGATGAGGAGAATGAGATAGCCAGAAAATCAGAGTAATAACGCATTACTTTTATCTATGGCACTACAGTAAGAATAAATGCACTTTAATAATGTCTATACTTTTAGCGTCATACATTTTTTGACATCATTGGTGGAAGTTTTCATCCTATTCTGAACTGACAACACTAGCGTTTCAGCTCTTGAAAAGAAAAGAAAAGCCAAAGAGGGAAGATACAGCTGAAGAAAATGATTATTAAATCCACACTATTCCATCTTCTCTTCCTTTTACTTAAGTTAACAGTGAGGTGCTTAGTATATCACTAAACTAGTGATATATGAGAATTTGCCAGAAAAATCCATAAAAAGAGAAACATCTCTAAGAATTTTTATAACTAACAGTAAAGGGTACCTCAATGTCTATTTCAAAGCTGATTTGATGAATACAGAAAAGGTCAAACTAAAAATAACTAGACTGAATCAGTTATAAGTGTAGTAACATATGCCTCATTTAATAATGAACTCTAAATTTGCTCTGCAGTTTAAGTAGTATCATGAATGCTAATTCTGACAGTAAAGGGTTATGAACTACCTGTGTGCTTGAGTCTGGCACAAGGTCAGGCAGTTATAGAACTAATGAAAACCCTGATGTACCAAAAGGTGGATGATTGACACGAGAGTGCTAGCTGAAGAAAGGGCTGAGGAACTCTGGTGCATTCAAAATGACAGTGTCCTGAAACACAGTTTACAGCACTCCATTTGTTTAGCCCGAGTGTAGCATTAAGCCCAGGTGTTTACTGCCTACATAACCAAGGCAGAATTCAGGGCGTATTATATTGAACTTTTACACTTCAGTCACCTGAGGAATTTTTCTGGTATAGTCAACCTAAGGCTATTATTCTCTGAACGTGTGATTATGCCTAGAGAGACTTTTCCATATATAATTCAGAGCATCCTGAAACGATGAAAAGGAAATATTGTGAAATCTTTGTAAGTGAAAGAAAGCATAAAATTGTAAAATCTTCAGCTAATAACTTTACAATTGATTATTTAATATTGTTTGAAAAGCCCGTGTTCTTCTATATACTAGAAAACCCTTTGTTCCTTTTACCTTCTGGCTCTGCATTTCTCTTCCAGACTGTTGCATACCATAGGATTAATTTTCATCCATTTATTTCCTTTTTAGCCAAATCTACAATTCTATGATTTTTTTTAGTTAATTATCAAATTTCAGAGAATTCCAGGACATGGAAATACTGGACAACAAAGCATATAATGGGTACCAGAATAGAAAGTGTCAGAATATAATTAAACAGCAAAAGATCATTCAGAAATCTTGAGATTATCTAATAGATAAAACAAACACCTTTCTCCCTGGAGTGCTTTTCTCAGAGGATTCATTCAGCCATGTAGGAATTCGGCCACACAGAAAATTTTTATAAGATGAATCTCAGCTACAAAATTGAGACGATAAACTGGAATATAAACATTTCATTATTTAGAGCTATTCTGAACTGACTAACTTTCAGATGTGCAGCAGCTCAGAAAAAAAATTGATTCAGTTCACTTAGGATTCCGATTTTAAGAGATGTTAGTAGCTGTAGTAGATAATTGGAAAGAATTTTTTCTCTATTTTCATCTATTATCTCCATATTTTGTCTCCTATCCCTCCTTACATCATTTTTCTTCTAGGTTTCTCAAATAATTTCTACAAAACCTACTCTAAGTAAATACATACTTTCTTTAGAGCTGTAAAGTTCATGTTGGACAAAGCAGACCTTTCTGGACCTCCAGAAATCATCTTCAGTTGCTGCATATAGAATAATGTATCTAGTTTTGAATCTCCCAATTCATCAAGTGATCAACATGAAAAAGGGGTAACTCACCAAATTAGGTTTCTAGAAGATAGGATGCACATGGAGAAAAATTGAGCATGCCTAGACTCAGAAAGAAGGTCTATGGGAGGGATGCGATGGCAGTCTCTCTCCTCTTCCTAATGGGGTTTAAAAAGAACATGGAGGCAGGTTCTTTTCAGAGTGTCACAGAGAAATTACACAAGGCAATGGCCACCACTTACAGCAATGGAAATTCCAGATACAGTCACCATCATTGCACAAAGAATGATTAAATCAAAAACAAGTACCTTGGCCAAAGGCTGGACAAAAGCTGAAGAAACCTGATATCATTTCACAGTTAATACTTGAGTAGGAGGTCAGACTAAATAAACTCCATGGGTCCCTGGTAGCCCAATTAATTCTAGGAATCTGAATGCTAATTGTGATGGAATTATTGGTCTATAATGCTGGATAAGCCATCTGTATGACCTTTTTAATGGGAAAAAGATATAACTGAAGGTTAAGAAATGAAAATAAAAGAAGTAATAGAAAAATTAAGTTTAAGAAAGCAAGTAAAGCATTCTTTTTATTTTGTCTCTGTGTGGCCTGTGGGCTACAAGGCATGTAATGCATACATTTTCCTGTGGTTTTCAAATATGAATGTGTTGCTGCTGTATGTCACTATAGTAAATCTATTATAGCAACAGATTTTGACCATTAAATAGAAAAAGGAAAATGGATTTTCACACAAAGGTCAGACACCAGGTTCATGGTGGTCCTACGATCTCACAAGAGCTGAAACAGAAAAACAACACTCATTACTGTTTCAGCACGTGCAAGAATCAGACGTGTACAAAGCTGCTGAATAGAGCAATTTTCACAGTGATTCAAGGCAAAGTCATTTAGCACAGATGTTTCTGTAATTGTGATAGACTCAGAAAATTCAGTGTTTAGTGGTCCTTGAACACACATTTCCCAGCTATATGGTGTATCTTGAGTAATTAATATAGTAAAATGGAAGAAGCCTAGTCTGGGTAAAGTATATCCCCTGGAAAGTTTTGGGGAGCAGGGAAGAGGATGGCAAGGCTTTATCTGGTGTATTTTCACTCTTATATGATTGGTATACTATTAGCTTTATTCTGTGGTTTGGGATTTTGTTTTTTGTTTTTTTGTTTGATTGGTTTTTAGGATAAGGATTATTTAGCACATGGTACTTTTTTCCAGCCTAAGTGAATCAAAACAGCTGTGATCAACCATGTTGGAATTCTGTTTCATTCCAACATTCAGCAATATGAAGAGCACCTCAGATCTGCTCAAAAAAAATAGGCATTGCTTACCAGTCATGTAGATATTTGCAGCAACCTGAATGGCAAAGCTGGCTTTCCATTAAAGTCTGACAGTTTGCCTAATTTTTACTTTGAAATCACAAACACTGGATTATGACAGAATGTGGAATATATGGAATATTCTTGAAAGAAGAGGAGGAAAAAAAGAGAGTCTTTAGGAGATCACATAAAACCTGCATTCCAGAGAAACATAATACAGGGCTTTGGACATGACTTTAACCATCCTGGTCCAGGGGAAAGTGTTCCTGCCCATGTCAGGGGAGGATGGAGATAGGTGATCTTTAAGGTCTCTTCCAACCAAAACCATTCTATGATTCTATGATCTATTCTACAGAGATGAATTATATCAAGTAGCAACATATGACATAAAGATAATAAGAGGTAACCCTACACATCAACTGGGATTATGAGACTAAGTATTCAGTTTAGAACAAATAGACTAAAACAGAAGCCAGTGGAGGAATTAGCCATTGTTGGACTATGTTAGTAGTTGTAACCAAGTGAAACAAACAAAAAAAAAAAAATACAAGACATTGTGTGGCCTAGAACTAGAAGAGGAAAGGTTATGCACAGAATCTCTATATTAATTAAATTAATGATCCTCACTATGTACAGACATTCTTGTTCTGTCTATACCTCCAGGTACAGTAGCAGGCTCCCATGCTAGAATTAGCACTGGCCTCACTCTCTGCAGAACTAGGAATTGCAATGTGCCATCATATCTGGCTTCTTGTCTTAAAAAAATCAAGTTGTCCTACTTTTTCCATTTCTTTACCTGCCAAACAGTATTTTTCTGAGGATGTGTCACAGTCTTCAGTCATATACTGAAGGACTACAGGATACTGAAAAGGACTACACAAAAGAGAGCTCCTAAAGCTTCCTATTCTATTTCCTTTTTACCTGTTAACAATAAAACTGAGAACAGTGATGTTGGAAGTGGAAAATCACAGATCATTTTTCTTTTCTCTTTCCCCATCTGAACTTTCCATGTGACTAAGAAGAGCAGAATCCTCATTCATGATCCAGAGAAAGCTTTCCCTAAATATATCTATTGATAAAGGTATATGAAAGGAGGCTGTTCCTTCTTCATCACATACAGTGGGGCTTGTCATGAGGTCAGAGTGACACACTCTTGTGCTGTCTCAGGGACCATTTACTCCATAATCACTCGCATGAAGTGGAACTACTCCAGCGATAGAAATAGAGACTGACCTACTGCAGACGTCCCAGAGACTGATCTTCAAACCTCTGCTGCGGGATGTATAGATGTTACACATGAAGATGCTGAAGCCCCCTAGTACTAGATAAAAGGTACAGACCTCTCTTTTCCACAGCCTATTGTGAGATGAGGAATATATAAGTATCACAGTCTAAAACAGAGTTCAAAGTTCTAAACCCTGCTCAGGTACTCCCAGTAGTGCAGACTGTTCCTGTGTACCTAATTAATCTTTAAACATATATGGCACAGGGAAAGGCTGTTAGGGTATAAGTGAAAAGTTTCTCCTAATGTTGTTCCCAGGTAGTACTTTAAGGTTTTTCTGCAAAATAGACTTTGTGGCATTTGATTCCCCTGAGCCAAAAACAAAATTTAGGGCAATGGTGACTCATATTCTCTGTGAATGTTCACATTCAGCTGTAAAGTAGCAGGGAACTACTGGATAAAAAAAGCAACTTTTTTTAAAGTTACTTTAGAAGTAGTGACCACAATCCTGTCTTGAAAGAGAAAGCTTAGTCACTTCCTTTGTGAAAAATTTCATGGTTGAAAAGTTATTCAGAGGTAAAATACATCAATTTCTCCAGTACTATCATAAACCACTGAAGAAAATAGATTATCCATTGGGTAGTGTTTTCTACAGAACTTGGCTCTCCTGAAGTGTAAGGGGTTGTTGCACAGAAATCTCCATTAAAAGAATTTACTTTCCAAACTCAGGGCATTTTCAGGGCTAGAGAGTGTGTCAGATGTTTTGCTCTACAGAACAGAGCATATGTTATTGCCCTTCAGTCTTTACAGATGTTATCCAAACTCACCCTTTGATGGTTTGCAGGGTAAAATGGCATGAGATAAAGGACCGTGTTTTACCGCCACTATAATGTCACTGTAGAATAATCCCATTGATTTGGATAAAGTTTCACAAGTACATGGCTGTTGTAACTGAAAGGATAGTCAGACCAGTAGTATCAGGTGTTGAATGGTGGAGCTGAGCTCAGTTTGAGCTACCAGATGGGTGGAGTGACCTGACTACCTGCATATAATAGCAAGAGAGGTTGGAGAGGTCAGTCTCACTTCCAGCATGATACATGTTATGTCAAAATGGTTTGTGACAGCTCCCACTGGCTCAAGAATGACTCCTGCTGACTGAGAAATACTTATGACAGCTCCTACTGACCCAACCAGTGGGAAACACCTCTTTAACTCAACTGGGATAGATGGTACTGACAAAATACAAGAGGTCCAGGTCAAATATCAAATCGTTGTCAGTACATTGTAGTCAGAAAATAAAGTCACATAGTCTGCTCTTCTTCCAAGTAGTTAATCCAAACTAGAGTATCATAGCTTCCCTAATATGCTTAATAATGCATTGGGTAAAGATCTTAAGTGATTAATCTTTTTGCTTTCTCTCTTGCTCAGCTTTCATTGATTATAATCCTCATTATTCATTATATTTATATATTTGTATATGAATATATATTTTCTATTTTTCATAGTTATTTATATAAATACATGCAATTATATAAATTTTATGCTCTACTGAAAAAAGCCCAGAAAAAATATTGGTATAGGAAAATACTCAACCATGAGTATTAAAATAAACCTGTGTAAAACCAAACTTGAATTATGTAATCAAGGTGCTGCATGAATGTATTTTGAAAGAATGCCATGGTTCTGTTCTGCCTTAAAGAACAGAATGATGGGGTCTCTACCCCATCATTCTTTGCAAAAACTCTGAACATAGAGTAGCAGCCATAGCATAGAAAAAAAAGTTCAAGCTGTTCAAACTGATTGCCACTGAGACAGAGAGCTGAAAGTAAATGTGCTGAAACACAAAGCTGCAGGATGAGATCAATAGTTCTGCCATTTAATTTTGCCTCCTCACCTTCCCTGCTTGCAAGCTTTAAAAATATGCTGCTCACATTGATGACCAGTAATAATCACCATATTTATAATGGAATTCATCTCCTTTTCATCTGTTGGCATATGGCTTTCAAGATGCTCCATCCTTTTTTGTCAAGAATGTATAACTTCAGGGTCAATCAAACACAATCATTTGTTTTACATCAGCAGAGTTCATTTATATATGGAAACAATACCTAATGAGTTATGGTGAATCATATAATAAGGATCTCTCCTGACTTATGCAAATTTCTCACATAATTTTGATCCAAATAAGATACAAAAGAGGCTTAAACTATAAAGTGAAGTCTCCTGTTGGTGACATATACTTGATCTTTGTGTGTCTTTATCAGTCTTTTCTTATAGCACTCTGTGTTAATTTGCATTTATCCTTGAAAGTTTTCCCTTTGAGAAGTTTATAGTTGAACAGACATTAGTACTGAAAAATTTAAATCACTTTTCTGATAGAATGCCTTGCAAGAATGGCTTACTGAAGTAAAATATTATCTATTTGCTCAATTCTAGTTGTTATATATAATTGATTATACAAAAACAAATTCATCCTACTAGGATTGCTGAACCATAAAATAGCCAACACAGACACCTGCTTACAGCAAGAACTGAACAAACTAAAAGCCAAAAATAGTTTTAACACCATTATATTTCTGCTTTATCTTGTGTGCATAAATACCTAAGCAGCAAATTGGCTGGTTTCCTATTTTCACCTAAATCAGGACCTGGAATCAAATCCATGAATGAGATATCAGCTGGATCACTCTTACCTGCATTGATCTTATGAATCACATGAAGTGTCCTACCAGTCTCTGCTTCTTTCCATTCAGTGAAAATGAAGCACAAAGCATCTAGTACAGAGAGCCCTCTCTGATATCAGGTTTTTGTCTCCACAAAAATCTGACCAATTTTCTGCCTCTAGGCTGAACCTATCTGGCAGCTAAGCCCCCACTCAGTCACTGACTCCCCCCACCAGGATGCAGGAGAGAATTTGAAGGGAAGATGTGAGACAAAACCAAACCAAATGAAACTAAAAACGTTTGTTGAGAAAATTATACTTTTATAAGTAAAGAAAAAAAAAAGAAGAATGTAGCTGGCTCAAAGGCAGTCACCATTATCACCTACCAACAGAACAATGAAGAATAACTACCTTTGAAAAAATCCTCTGTTTTATTGCTGAGGCCAGTGTTTATGGTATGGGATATCCCTTGGGTCAGTTGTCATTAGCTGTCCTGGCTGTGCTGTACCTCCTCCAAACCTCTTGCTAAGCACAAGACTGGTCTTTGGGGCAGCAGAGTAAGGAATGGAGAAAAATTTAAAGCTGCAAGAGCTAAAATACTGATGAGTTTCAACACTGTTGTGGTCACAAAGCCAAACCACAGCACTGTAAAGTTTACTAATTAGCAAATCAACTCCATAACAGCTGGACTCAGTACAAAAGTTATATCTACAAAGACATTCCTCAAATGTCATTTGGCCCTAGGTTTCATGGATCATGTCTATATAAAAGAGTAAAAGCAGAATTCCACTCTATTTCAGCTTAAGCAGTACAGAAGCTGATTAAATAGGCATGTTTTATTTGCCAATGGCACCTGTAAACCATAAAACTATCAGGTGCAGGAGCTCAGGCATCAGCAGGCAAGAGCTGCAGAGGTGGCATTTCTAAGGACAGATTGGGGCTGGTTCCCCATCTGCCCAGCTGGTTCCAGCCATCTCCAGCAGACACACCACAGGACACAGCAGAGCCCCTCAGCAGAGATGGTGGCACCTCTGGGAAAACACCTTTAAGAAAGGGCAAAACACTGCATGACAGTGGAGTGAGGGCAAAAGTGTGAGAGAGAGTCCTGTGTACACCAAGTTGAGAGAAGAAAGGAAGAGGAGTTGCTCCAGCAACTGGAGCAGAGATTTCCCTCAGCCTGTGAAGAGGACTAAGGTAAAATAGATATTTCTATGCAGCCCATGGAGGACCCTATGCTAAAACAGGTAAACATGCTTTGAAGGAAGCTGAAGCCTATGCAGAAGAACACAATGGAACAAGGGAAAAGTGTGGAGGAGAAAGAAATGACAGCAAAGATCTGTTATGGTTTGACCCCCAACCTCACATTCCTCATCCTTCTGTGCCACCTGAGAAGCAGGGTCATGTGAGTGGAGCAAAGTTGAGCCTGGGAAAAAGTGAAGAGGGGTGGTTTAGTTTTCATTTTTCACCTAGATCTATTTTAATTGTCAATAAGTTAAATTTCTTTTTCCCCACGTTGACTCTGTTATGCCTGTGATCATAACTGGTAGATGAACTCCCTACCCTTAATCTATGAAATTTTTCATTGCATTTCCTCCCCCTATCCTGTGGGAGAAGGAGAGTGAGACAGCTGCTGGGTGGTACAAGTAAAACATTCATGTCCATCCTCTTTATTCAAACTTTAATTCATATCCCACTGAAAGGTCCTTGTGGTAGGGGTGAGCCTACTTCCTTTCTGAAATATTCAGAACTACTCAGGATCACAGTATCCTACATCTCAGGTGAGTTTATCTGTGCAACACATGCAATGAAAAGTGTATGTTATCACTGAGATGCTTTTTGCCGAATGAAAGTAGAAATTGTGGTTATACGATATGGCTGCATCAGCCGCAGTTCTACATTTCAACACAACAGAACATAAGAAGAAGAACAACATTACAAGCTTTTAATCAATCTTCTTCCTGGACAAATAAATGCTAAAAAATAGTCTGTATTACAAGGGATGCCTAACCCAGTAAAATCTAATATTTGGAAAACAAACCCAAAAAATTTTATGTTTGTCTTTGAGATCTTGCTTCATGTAAGAAAATGAACATGTCTTTATAACAATATGTCCAAAATCCTGTCTTGGGAGTTATCCTTTTGGCTCAGCCTGAAGCACATAAGCCTGCTCTCATATTCAGGCTTCAACACAGAAAATGTGAGCAAAAGATAAGCTAAGACTCAACCGAAGGTTAGGGCCGGTACTTAAAATATAGGGTAGAAATTGCTATTGATTTTCCTTTTGCCATTTAATCAAAATCCTCTCAAATTTGTTTAGGTCACATAATTTTGAAAAATAAAACGTAGCCCACTCATATGATCAAAATATGCCTTTTCATACCTTAACTAGATACACTGTAGAATACCTTGTACAAGCATATTTTTGTTCCTTTTGTCAACACTGCCTGGCATTACTTCATGATTACATTTTCAAGACACAGAAGCATTTATAATGCTTTCTCTGAAGATTTTAATCTCTTAAAAGAATATGAAAAGATAAAAATGTCTCTAATGTTTAAGACCAATGTCTATCTAACTCAGCCTCCTGCCTCTGAAGTAGTCAGTACAGGACGTTAAAGAAAATATTTTAAACACAAGCAACTAAAAGCAGGACAAAACAGAAATCCTCGGTGCTAAAGTGGAATAAACTCTCTCTTTGCTATGCCCTTTCAGCTTCTGGCAATATATCCTTTAAAGATTTCCTGAGCTAGAGAATCACTTCATCATGTTTAATAGCTCTTGACGCTTTTCTTTCATTAATTTGTATAATCACTTTTTAAAAGCCATTTATGCATGTGGCCTCCACAATACTTTGTGGCAATCAGTTCCACAGTGAAATTATGTGACCTGTGAATTTTTTTTTTTTTCCTGTCACCTGTAGACTTGTCACCTAATAATTTAATCATCTGCATGTAATTCTGATTGCTGGCATGGGATATATTCCCCCTTTCTGTGATGTTCTTGCCTTTATATATTTTTATTGTGGTCTTCCTTAGCTTTTCTTTTATTTTGCTTCCTTCTTTTTTTTTTTCTTTTATTCTCCCTCCTAAGACTCTGAGTGCATTTAAATTGTCCTTGGACATAAGCTATTCTCTACCTCTGATCATTGTTGTCAGCCTTCTCTGTACCTTTCTTAGTTCTCATATATCCTTTTGAAATGAGGGATTAGAAGTCTATATCGTATTCCAGATGCAAGTACCATCATAAAGTGAATTTCTATGGATCTCTATGGTTATATAGTATTTCATATTTTCTTCTAAAATCCCTCCTTAATAATTGTTAACATTCTGCTTGCCTTTGCAACCACTTCAGGGTATTGATCTGATGTTTTTTGAGAAATATCCAATGACTACAAAATCCTTTTCTTGGACTGGAGTAATGAATTTAGAGTCCATTGCAGTGTTTGAGCATTTACTGCTGTTTTAACCATGCTGATTGCTTTATACTTGTTGACATGAAATTCCATACTACATTATATCACACAGTCAGTGAGTCTCATAAGTTTTTTTCTGAAGCTCTTTGCAGTCAGCTTTAGTTTAGTGTTTCTTGAATAATTGAACAAGTAATTAATAACTGTAGCATAACACATACACGAGAGAACTGAAAAGAGATAGAACAGATATTTCTTAACATCTCACTGCCCAGCTTTGCAGGTTTAATGTTCTTTTAGTATTTTAAATCTAAGGTTTAAAAATTTAGTTATATTCTCTCAAGTGAGCATCAGTAAATAATTATTGTGCATACATATGATACACAAGTATCATCACTACAATGAAAAAGACTAACATTTATCAAGGTATTCAAAATACCAATCAGACTTTTAGAAATACCTTAAAGAAGAAGAAAAGAAGATAACTTATCCATAAAAATGCAAATAAGGACACGGAGAAGCACCCACTCAGTTTCAAAAGATCTTGTACTGCAATTTCTCCTAGACCTTGTAGCATACAAGGAAAATGTCTGAGTAGCAGTGAGTATTCTTCCATTAAACACAAGTAACAGTTGTATTGTAGTCAATACCTCTTCATTTCAAGGTGCGTTTTCAAAACCCCTGACCTTTACTGTAAAAAAAAAAAAATCAAAGAAAGGAAAAGTAAATTCTTTTATTCAGGCTTGGAGATTTGCAGTGTTGTATGATTGACACAGAAAAAAAATTATGTTGTACAATTCTATGGCAGACAGGCCCAGGGCTATTCAGATGAGAGAACTAATAACCATGCTGGCAAAAGAAATTTCTTATTAAAACCTTGTTAAGGAACTACAATAATTCATTAAGGGTTATATCATTATAAAAATCCATCATTGTTATAGACTGTTTCCTGGGGCTTCAGTTTAGTAAAGTCTGACGTGCCCTTTATGCTCCAAAATTAGGTAAAGCTAAAAATGATTTATGCACCGAAAATGTTAAAGATTTTATACAGCACAAAAATAACTACACACAGCTTCCTAACCTTGGCATAGTACCTCAGGGGTTCATAGCATAAGAAAAAAAATCTCTTTTAAGGTGGGCTGTTTAAAGCCTTGTGTATTCAATGGGTCAAAACCTGCTTACATTAAAAACAGTGGGGCTGCAAATGTCTTCAGTGCAAATAAGCTATTTCACATGGAAAAAAAAATTTGAGAATAACTAAAGGTAACATCAAAATGGGCTTATGAGATGAGACCAAATCAATTTAAAAAATGAAGAAAAGAAGAAAAAAAAAGAGAAAAAACCCTCATCAAATATGAGCAACTGTGATTTAAAAAATATCTTGGGCTAAAGCTCAGTAGGTATTTTTCAGGATAAGTTTCTGTCCTTGTTCCATGCATATTTTTACTTCTAGCTAAAATTATGGAAATCATCTCCTCCAAGCAAAAAACCTGTTATATTATTTAAAATGAAATTAAGAAAGCTGCATCAAATGAAAAGATTATTTAAGATTCCCTCCAAGAAGTAATGGGTAAACAATGTGTAAATTGTTGCCTGAATAACAGTTTGAGGATAACACCATGTTATCCATGTTATTGAGGTCACTAGCAGCGCCATAGAGATGCTGGCTGCAGAGCTCAAATTCCATCCAGGACAAACTGCTCTGAACAGAGCTGCAGAAGAATGTCTGTCAGTGGCATTGGTTCATGATGAAATGGGTTGTGTGGACCTCATCTGATAGTGAGCAGTGTTAAAAATGAACACTAGCCAGTCCCTCACCGGTCATCAGCCAGATGTTTATATCCAAAGTTATGCACTTTTTCATATGCATCATTAAGAACTATTTAGTTTAATTCAATGCTCAGTTTTATTACATGCTCAAGTCACAGTACTTCCACAATATCCACACTAGCAATTTTCGCAGTTGATACTGAAATTTATAGAAGTATATCACTCTAATTGGCACGCTTCTTGGCTTTGATGCTGGCAGGCCAAGTGATGAATGGGTTGTGGAAACTGAAATAACCTCTCACTTTTGAGATGATCCTTGTCAACTGGAATTGAATCGCATTTATGGAAAGAGACCACTGTTGTTGACTTAGCTGCACTATCCCTTTGGAAGATGGCTGGATTTTTTCTCTCCACAGGCAGGGCACTGAAAGATATTCTTTGTGAATGTTAAATTTACACATGGCCACTTTTGCATGCTCTTGATGAAAATGTAAAAGTGATGCCATGCATCTACATCTACAAAACCTTACTTTGAGAAAACATGCACATATAAAGACAATAATTTCTTGTTAAATTAACTGAAATTTAAAAAAAAAAATCATTATTTACCAGGATCTAATTTCATTTGGAAAGGAAATAATAGAAATATAGTTGAAATTTCTCTATGTGCACTTCCTATTTTCTAGCTCTTTTCCTTGTGGTGCTGTCACTTTCCCCCTGCTTTTGGAAATCCTAAAGCTAATGGTGTTATACCACTGAATCATTGACAGCTGGACTCCTTTTCCAGAAAAAATGTGATCTTCATGCTGATAGTGTCTTTCTCCACATTCTAGGGTCCACTTGGGGTAATTTTTCTGTGTTTGGGAATATGCTTTATCACCTTTCCTCTTCCTTTTTTGCTATACTGTTGGATTTACTATCTTTGTTACATCTAAAGTCAGTTTTACATGCCTTCAGGTCTACCTTTCTGTAACTGACTGAATTGTTTATTCATTTGGGATCTCCAGTGCCAGTCTGCACTCAATGCCTTATCATCCCACTCCTGTGGTCCTCTACTCTGCATTCTGCATTCCCACATTTCAGGGACTCTGCTGCAGTACCAGGCCTGCATTTTTCTACACTACAATGCTGCATTAGGGTATGTTACAGCTGAATTGAGGGAACAAATGTTGCAGCAGACCAAGACCAGTTCACGCAAAGCAGGCCTGACAAGCCTCCGCCCTGAGGTTTTTGCAATTTCACTGCAATTTCACTGGTCTGGTTTCTTACAGCGCTCTGTTATGGGGCTACAGGGTAACTACAGAGTAACAGGGTAACAGTGCATCCCGGCTGTATTTCATGCAAGGAGCCTTCAAACAAAAAATCAATTTTCAGACATCAGTGTGCTTCCTCTGTGAGGGCAAAATATATCTATGAATGTTCCCATAAACACACAGCTCCCAACCCTTTAGAGTGTAATTTCAACCCCATGATTCTTTGTAATATGTGTTTAATTGGCACAAGGAAATTTTTTTTTTTCATTTTAACCGGAAAGCAAAACAGCTGACATTTCAGATTTAGAGAGAAGTAGGCAATAAAACTCTCCATGTAAAAAAAAAAAATCTCCCTTCTTCCCCTGACATTTACCCTAGAAAAGATATTTGACATCAGGGTCAGGACTTGTGGAAGGATGACACGGGGAACAAAAGGGAATAGGTTACCAGTCAGGTCTGAATGTAAATGAAATGTAGATACTGGGGTCTTTCTGTTTCTTTGAAGGTCCAAAGTTGATAGCGGATGTAATTTTCCTAATAACTCATTCCTGACATTAGATTCTTCTTTTCCCTGGCAATATTTTTAAATGAAATAGGTAGTGCCACCTGCTGTGAATGTTTAAACCTTTCTCTCTCAAACCTCTCTGAAAATGAATAGGCTAATTTATTTTAATGAAACTCCTTTTTGTATGCACTTCAGGTGTATAATCTAAGCTACCCAACTCACCAGCAGAATAGGAGGTAAAACAATGTATAGAATTATCACACATAAGGAATGTAGGAAAATTTGTCTGTCCAGTTTGAAAAACACAGACTTCCTGCTTTTTCATAATTATATGGGAATAATTCTTATTTCTGCTTAACTGCTGTTTTGCTCTCTTTGCTGATTGCCAGCTGGTGTGGACTCGGTTCAATGTATTCAGTGTTAAATGTTAAGGCCCTGTGTGGTTGAATCCTAGTTATTTAGTTCAGTTAAGTTTCCAGATGAATAAATGCAATAAGAAGGTTGTGGCACTTCAACCTCCGCAGCATGTTTTGTCTCACCTGTGCAAAACGAAGAAATAGTTAGGACACGCTACAGTCTGAATTGAGCTGGCTCCATGGAGCAGAGGTGGGTAAACCTGAGCAAATGCACTTTTTATGCAGCTTTACAAACAGAAAACAATAAGCAAAAGTTAACAAAGTTCATGTCTTTAACCACTGTTATTCCAAAAAAGGTCCATGCCTTAATTCCAAGCAATGGAAAAATTGACACAAGATATTTTTCAAAGTACTTAGATATGGCAGGAATGGGAAACAGATGTTTATTGTACTTTGCTATGGCTGAACTTAATATTGTATTGCTATAATATAGATATGGCAGATATGGTAACCACTCAAATGGTGCTATCTCATTTTAAGATCTTCCTTAAAAGAGATTATTTTCTATTATGTTGTAGGTATTTCACTGTAAATATAGTGAACTATAACTCAGGTTGCTCATCATAAAGTGTATAGGATTATTTTTCTCTAACTGACCCTTGTGTTACACATCTTCCAAATAGGCTTGATGCTGCTCCCCTAAGTGTTATACTCCAAGAATATTTAGGGCAATGTTTATTTTGAACAGGTTGACTAAACTGGTTTTTGTTTTTCATATTACTGTCTCAGCCAAATATGTCCACAGTCTGAACCAGACTAGCTGCTCAGAATTATGGCTGTCACCATTTCATGTAGCCTGCATCACACATAGACCATGATTCAGAGCTAAAAGGCCACAGGGCAGCAAATCTCAGATGCATTAGCCATCCCAGTAAATCTGTGACTCACTAAGTTGTTTCACCTTCCTGTGGTGTTGCTGGCATCTTGAGCTCTGCCTGTGTGATTTGTTGTCGTTCATGAGAGAAAACTGTCGAAATGAATATACAGTTGACCACCAAAGTCTAATTGACCTGAGTCACTCTTTGTCCTTATTAACACCTCTTCCTTCCATCAATGGCTAAACCTCTGCTTTCACTAGAGCCTGAGGAGCTCTCTTTCTTAAAGACCAAATCCTTTCCACAAACCATCTGTCACCAGCTGAATGCCTGTTTTTCTCCAGTTAACAGCAATAGTGCTCGCTCCAGCTATAAATCCCTGATGTGGTTTCAGAGAATTTTTTCTTTAATTCTTTCTTCTGTTTCTATCAATTCATCATAGGAGTATATTTTTTTGAAGTCAGGGGAAATTTCAGAGCACTGGGAGGGTAACAGATCAGCTTTCCCCATTCCAATTTAAAACAAATGAATAACTTTTTACCTTCCTTTCTTCTTTGTGCTAATGATCTGTGCTGTGAGTGACTCTTGAAGAGTATCTGCAATCATAGACTTGTCTAGTTCCACGATTCCCTTTATTTTCTCTTTCTTATTCTCTTTGGTCTTGTTTCCCTTGATTATTACCACAAGGGGTGTATTTGGTATGGGCAGGAAAGCAAAGAGAAACACATCCTCCAGCAACAACACCTTCCTGTACTTAAGTTCTTGATTGTTTCAAAACAAAAAACACCAAAACAAGTCCAGAGGAACAGAAAATGTTTGATTTGTTTGTTAGAGCCAGAAGCTATGCTTCTTTGCAAAACAAATATACATCTGCCTTGCTGAGCCAAAAGCAAGCTCAGTAGGAGGAAAGTCCAGATTTACTGATAGGACTGTAACTGCTCTGCAAATATGAATTATCACAAAACCATTTAGAGCTGATTTGATATACTGACCTAATAATTGATTTGAATTCCAGGAATGGTTTAAAAATCAGTCATGTCTCAAAGGGGGTTCTGGCTTCCTTTTGTTTTCTGTGTCATCTTTAGAACACGCTGTATTTACATTATACCAAAGGAAAAAAAAATCTTTTTTTTTTCATGTCACAGGGCAGAAAATAAGAAAGACAGAAGGGAAGCAAAAAACAAAAAAGCAAAAAACTCTCCCCCCCCCAAAAAAAAAACAAAACACCAAAAAAAAACAAAAACAACCCCCCCCTAAAAAACCTGCAAAATACCAAACTAAAAAAGAGATCCCAGTCAGTGTTTATCATCACCTTCTTTTGTAAAATTGCCTTAAACAGGCAAAGTTGAAGTTGGACAAAAGCAAATACTATGATCATAGATAGTTGCAGTCACGCAGCAGGCAGGTAGCAGCAGAGTTCACAGCTGCTTCTTTCTCTGGAGTAAGACACGCAGCACTAGGAACAGCAATGAGCTTTTAGCAAAGATGCCACAGATCAGCAGTTTTATCAAAGGGACAGACTAGCTGCAGAGAATTTCCCATCCCACCATCTCATTTCAAAGAAGACACATAGAAGCATCTAGTGAATCGGAGACTACATTCCCATAGAACTTCTTATGACAAGTGCTGATAAAACCACATGGAAATATATCCTCTTTGATTTAACTTCATGCTAGTTTGTTGGTGTTTTTGAAAGGTCTTTTCTTAGGGGGGGTTGGGTGTTTGGCTGGTGGGCTGCTTGTTTTTTGATTGTTTTTGGTTTTGTTTTTTTTTAAATAAAGAACCCCTTTACTGATAAGCTTCAGGTAAAAAACTGCGGAGATAAAGACAGATTCCTCCAAATGTCAGCCTGTGTCTGGTGCAGAAGTTGAATAAAAGAAACTAGAAATAAAAAACAAATGCTTTCATTTAAATTATTTGTCCTCTGACATAAATACAGAAAAATTTCAGTTAGATAAATCAGTTCTTGAAAATAAGTTTGACATATATGATTTCATTTTAAAAATTGCCCTTTTTTCTAACATCTGCAACAACAAAAATTATCTCTTTGACCATAGCTTGTAGAATTTGTTAAAATTAAAATCCAGTGTTTACCACACTTCCTGACTGGAGATGCTGCATCTAAAAAATGAAAAAAGCAAAATCAAAATCAAACCAAACCAAACCAACCCACCCTACCCTAAACCAAGCAACCAACCAAACAAACAAAAAAACCCACAAACACAAAAACCCCCAAACAAACAAAAAATCCAAAATCAGAATAACAGAAAAAAGTGAAAGGAAGGAGGTTGTTTCTCACTTTTCTGATAAACCAGTCTCTAGAAAGACAATATTGACTTGCCCTGGAATTTTTTAAAAGAACAACAGACAGTTAATTAAAGTGGCTGTCTCAGGCCTGAACTGTAAAAATGCTTCATGTGGGAGCTGCTAGCATTTCCAGTCCACAGTGGGAAGGGAGCTTTGTGTATCCTGTTTCTATCATCTATCTTTACAGAGTTTTGATGACTTGCCTTGCCAGGACAGCTGCTGGTGAACTAAAAAATACCTCTGCATGTCCAAGTGCAGGTGGGATGAGGTCCCACAAAAAAACCAAAGCAGTCTATTTGTTTCTTAGTAATTTTTGATTTTGTTATTCATTTTTCTGTTTAAAGAAGTGCCCATCCAATGCCTTAGGTAAATGTTCATGAAACTTGAAACAATCCCATCAGTGTTTTCTGAGGACTATCCAAGCAGCTGGTCTGAACAGAAAGAGCTTTCACCGGGATCCTGATTGCTCCCCAAGCAGCTCCTTTCCTCCCACAAAGGTGCATTTCAGCAGACCTACTGGAAGTCTTATGTGACATATAGACTCCCAGGGCAAGCCAGTCTTTAAAATCTGCTTTTAGTTCCTCTGGCAGCTCTGCTACTCCAGAGATTTCTGAGCTTCTGTTCTTTGCTCTCATACAGAGAGGGATAGTGGTCAGGATAAACATGTGGAAAAATAGAACAATGGCACATTTCAATGTGGAAGTGAAGATGAACAGAAAGGGAGTTAAAAGGTGAATATTTTTAGGAGATAGGAGGGCACAGATGTCCTTTTGTATTAAGCAAAAAAAAAAGTTCTTTAAAACGTGATTTTGCCTTCACTCTCCCAATCAGCATGCATGGGAATTAAACATCTGGAGCTGTGGTGTGTCTGAAGTTTGAAGTTTATGTCAAAAGAAACCAACTTTTTTAAGTCCATCCCCTTGTGTCTGATTTGAGTGCCTTCTGAAAAATAAGCAATAACACAGCTAAGGACAAGTTGGCTGCTCTTTGCTGAAGAGGATTATCTGTGTGTTTTGAGGCTCATACAGGGATAGAAGCCATTTGTGTCTTCACATTATAAAAGCCAAGTCAGTCCTGGTTGTAGTAGTGATTTAGCAGCAGGTTTCCTTATCATAATATTCAATACTTATATTGATATAATGGAATTTAGATCCAGATTTAATTTTCCTGAATGTAGGTGTCTAAAAGAAAGATAAATATATACATTTCCTGTGTACTTAACAGAGATTTAATCAATACAGCCAATGAAGCCTGGAAAGCAAATCAAAGGTCCAGCCATTAAAAGTCTACCTGAGCTAAGAGTGAGCTGAATTACTCTCCAGGATCTTCAGATTGTCCTGACCTACAGCCTCCTCCAAAACTGCTAGGGGACCACAGGATGCTCTTGACCCAGTTTTCAGCAATGTACTTGCATATGAACACAAAATCCCTTGCCTGTAAAGTCCTTTCTTTGTGCTCTTGGTGCAGCAAGTGGGGGACAAGGCTACTGGTAAAATACAAAGTTAGAAGTAGCCTGGCTTCAGAGCAGCAGCCTTTTAGTTTAAGGGCTACCCTCCAACACTCACCTCCCTAAGTTCCAGAAGAAATTAATGATATTTTCAGAAGGCCTGAGTACTGTCAGTTCTGGGTGAAGTCAGCATTCACACAAGATAAAGGAAGCTTTAAAATTTGTTTGGGCAGCAAGTCTAAATTTAAAAATGTAGCCATATTTATTTAAAATTTAAAATAATTGCATTTGTGAGTCATACTGACACCCAATGGTGTGAATCAGACAATGGGAAATTTTCAACCCTACAAAACTGCATCAAATTTATAATCAGAGAAATATTTTAAAAAACGGTAAAAAATTCCTGTAAAAGAATCAATAACCTATTTCAGAAATAAAAAGAGAAAATTAGAGTTTTACACAAATTGATGGAATGGTAATAGAGGAGAAATTTCATGAGAGAACTTTAAACCTTAAAGATTTAATTCCAGCAGCAACTAAAATTCAGCATGTTGATGTCAGGGCACTCAATGCACTGCATAACATCAGCAAGTGAACTTCAGGACAGCCTTGGGATTTTTTCTGTGCTATGGCAAAGACTGGACAACCATTTTGTGTGTATCTAGGGGCAAAGGAAAAAGTAGTATACAAATGTGGACAGAGGGGAAGGGAATGCCTGGAAAAGAAAATGTACAGCTCTGAGGTTTTCCAAAATTATATTTGTGGCGCTACATGTAGGTAAAGAACCACACCACAAGCGTCTCTTTATTATGTTAAAAAACTCTGGAAATATATATCTGCCCACTTATCAAGACTGCTATTAGTAGTGAAAAAAACTGGTCTGGAGATTCTGTAATCATACTTACATACACATACAACATGTGCACACACACATGCAAATATTAATTACAGTTAGA
>LTAT01000001.1:60656682-60677033 GCA_003286495.1 Chlorodrepanis virens | reverse complement strand
GAAAGGATAAAGGAAAAAGAAAAGTTTGAGGGCTGAAATGAAAAGAAACAGAACCAGCCAGTACTGTTGGATTGATGAAAAAGCTGGATAGCTGTTAGTTTAAAATCAATAGTATGTTCAGTCATGTGGTAAGTAGAATTCCATGTGGTTGAATGAGTTATTGATATGGGAGTTCATTTGTTTTGCTGTATGCAAGGTATCACAAGCCAAATGTCAGTGGAGTGATTAATGTGGCAGAAAAAATACCCTTGTAGCATCAACTGGGACTTCTGTTTCAGGATGTTGTCTCTGTCCACCTATGATGGCAATGAAATAGTGTTAGCAAGAAGCACACATAAATTCCTTGTCTTTTCAGACTAACCACCAACAACTGGGGATGAAAGAGAAGTTCTGTAAAAGGAGCCTCTACAGTGGGGCCTTTTACTTAACCCTTTCAGGCAAAATGTTTTTTAATACTTTTTCTTTTTTAATCTTTTCTGTGATACTAGGGTTTTTCAGTCATATAACACGAAGACTGCTAGATACTCATGAGTTATGCTGGAGAATGCTCTCTGAGGCATCCAGGTGCCAGTTTGAAATAGTGAAGAGAGATTTGTCTGAAGTCTAGACTCTCTCAGAACTCATGTGCACAGGTGATAGAGCCTTCTTTTGTGAGAAGCTGATGGTGCCCTTTTGTCAGTACCATGGTTTGTACTTTCAATAGACATGAAACAGAGCTAACTCTGAGCCCTTGTTCTGAACGAAACAAAACAAAGACCTTATTTAAACTCAGCTGAGAAATGATTGCTGTCCTCCTGCTCAGGTAACACAGAGTGGTTTGCATTCCCACGGCTGAAGACCAGTCCATTACATAGTGCAATCGGTCTCTCTGTGAATGACAGATAGTGCACCCATGTCCCTTGAGCATACATAATTTTATTGTTAGCATTAATTAAAGATCATGAGCATAATATGGAGAATTGTCAGAATGATGTTTTGCAGCATGCTTCCAACACCCTGTTGCATGTCTTTGGATATTGTGCTCAGAAATATCAATTTTCTAGAGGCACTGAACAGAAGGAGTTGATGATATAGTTTCCAAGAAGAACTGAAAGAGTTGGTCTAACATAATTCACACCTCCTGTAGAGAGCAGATACTCGGAGCTGCAGTCTGATTCAGTTGGAAGACACTACTTAATTTTCTCTAAAGAAGATCCCAAGAATGAATTAGGAAGTGTTGTGTAGCTACTCAGAGGACAGGGCTGATGCATGTATGAGGGAGTCAAGTTATTTCACATTAATATACATCCAAAGAATGTTCTGCACCTCTGCTCTTGGAACCCCACTAAAGAATTATCAGCTATTTGCACTCTTTTTTCTCAATATGAGACAGAGGCAAGGCTCCATAATGGCTTTTAAAACTGAGTTAGGGCACTCACCTACAATGTAGAAGGCAAAGATTCAAGTCCCACATTTGCACTAGGCAAAGCAGAAATTGGAATTAAAGTGTCATGTTGCCTGTTAAGTCTTCAATGCCCTACCCATTCTGTTTGTTTTCCTGAGGTTGGTTCTCTATTTGGACTGGAAATTTTAGCTCTGCTTGTAAGGCAGACTTTCTAATATGTGTTTCATTAAAAGCAATATAAAAATCAGTTTCAGACCAATGCAAAAGTAAAAAATTATTTTGGAAAATACAGCGTTTTTACACTTATTTTTCCAACTCATTCTTTGAGATACACTTGAGTTTTTAGTGAAAAACTGAAATTAAAAATTAAAAAAAAAAGAAAGTAATTTGATTTGAATTCTAATTTGAGTGAAATAATTGTCTTGCCCTTCTCCTTTACTGAGTGTATAAATAGCTAGGTCCACAGAAGAAAGACCTTAAAGGAAAAATTTGACTTCTATAGCAGCCAGATATTTTACAATCATAAATAATTCTTTGTCTGTCTAGTGAACCACTATACACAGACTCGCTAGAAAAAAATAGTATAAATTAATGCCATCCAGCAACGGAGATCCCATCTCCTATTATCAGAAAAGCATAACATATAACGGGCAAATGTGACACCAGTTTCAGAACTTCATGGTTGTTATTTACAGCATATTCTAAACTTTTTTGACAATTTTAGGATACTGTCTAAACAGAGGTTGGAAAGAAATGTGATGGAAAGAGGTATTCTGAGCCAACTATGACCCATTTTAAACTTCAGTATATTTTCCATGTGTGCTAGTAGGAAAAAAAATTATTATTCCTACTCAAAACCCCACCAAATTCAGCCAAACCTTTCCTCACCTAATTAGTCAAGCAATAGATTATTAATTAATTTAAGAGTCTTCATTTCTAGATAATTGCAAACAGCTTTATCTGTTTCCTTGTTATTTACACCATTTAAGGGCAGATTTTTGAGGAGAATGCTGTTACAGCCTCCATAAATTTAAATACATTTCATGAGGAAGGATAATAAAACCTATTTTTGGATGTTACTCTGAAATATTTCAGATTTCAACCTCTCATTTTCTAATTTCAAGAACTTTTGTATGCCCTTTTGTCTTCACAGCTTGTGATGGAATTTTCTAATCAAATATTTATAACAGCGTAAAAAAGTCTATTATTGTTTAATTATTATTATTAGGGTACTATTTTTACCCTAATATTAAATAATGAGTATAGTGGGCTTTATCCTCTTCCTGACTACAATTTATCAAGTATTTGTTTACAATACACTACACATTACAAAAAAAAGTCTTTCTTCTGAATTAAGTTTATTAGATTCTAGTTACCTGTCTTAGTTTTAATTTCTTTTATGTCTTTCCAATGGAAAACGTTCATCAGAATTTCAAAGTTGTCATGAGCACTTAACAGCCAAAAAACAAAACCAGATCAGTCACTTACTGTGGTGACTATCAAGTTGATTTATTTTGTTTCCCATTATAAGTTGTTCCTCAATGTTATGGGCACAGTTTGCTAGTCAAAAATACATGTAGCAATTATGGTACTTGAAAAAGGAGCTTTTAGATAAAAACTTCCTAAAATACCAAGTTTTTATTCTGATACTTTTCCTGTACATGTTCTAGAGAAAGATATGCTTAAAAACAGCAAAATATTTCTCCACTTATTGCACTAAACCCCAGGTAAAATTGAGTGATTGTAGTAGTCCTTGATTTAAAGCCTGTAAATATTTTTTATCTATTCTTTACTGTCTACCACATATACCTCAAAGACATGGGAGAGAGTAATTTAAAGGCTTTCTGGGTTTGTTTGTTTTTGTTTGGTTGGTATTTTGCTGTTTCCCTAGCAATTTACATTCCCTAGCACTTTCAAATTAGGCAACAAGATTCTTCGCAGAAATATATAATTCCCAATAACACTGTTGGGAATTATATATTTTCAATCCTTTCTATTTTCTTCATACTAGCAGATCTCCTTAGCAGAGTTTTCAACAATACTTGGACAAATGCAAGAATAATTTTTAATTGTCCAACTCTGAGTCTCAAGTGGTGCTAAGCACTGCTAAAAACTTCAGTCTCCTTGCTTTAATATTATATATTAATTAGTCACTGACCACCCTCTTCCCACCACTGAAAGCATTTTGCAGAAGTGTAACCTGTGCTATTCCCATGATACACTGTGGGATATCACGGTTTGGACATGGAGTACCAAAGCAGTATTTCACATCCTTCTTAGAGCGCACATGTGTTGCCATCTCATCACAAATTTTTCATACCTCCCCTGTGATTTCTCATAGGTAGTTCCTCACAGCACCAACTCCTTCTTCACAGCACTACCAACAAATTCCAACTCTCTTCTCATCCAGCTAACCCACTCTTAGAGCCCTCGTCCTTACTGGACACAGCTGTGGCCCATTAAGGGCAGAAATCTAATCTTTGGTAATTATACAGCTGCAGCTCCTCAGGGGTGAGATTGTCTTCTGCACTATCTCTATTCTTTTACATTCTATCCCCCCACACATATGATATTCTCCAAAATTTAAGCACTTCCTCTTAAAACTTCCTCCTATCACTCAGCAATGCTCTTATTAAATACTGTCTCATCAATAAAGTATTTGCACCCTAAACAAGAACACTTTCGTAAACCAAATTAATAGATCACAGACTCACAAAATGGTTGAGGTTGGAAGGCAGGTCTGTTGGTCAGCAGGTCTAGCCTCTCTGCTCAAGCCAGTTGCCTTCCAGAGGCTCATATCCAGATAGCATTTTTAATAATCCCAAGGATGGAGAATCCATAACTTCCCTGGAAACCTTGTACCATGGTCAAGGTGCTGGGTCACATTTTTTCCTTCACAGAAGAAAAAACCTCTTTCAGTACATTTAGACTGAATGTCCTATGTTTCAGTTTATGTCCAGTGTTCTTTGCCTTTTTAATGAGCACCATTTGAAAAGCCTAGGAATGCCTTATTTAGACTCTCCCCTGAGACTGTCCCTGAACCTTATCTGCTCCAGACCGAACAGTTCCAACTCTCCGACCTTTCCATGTCTCTTCTGTACTGGTGAGCCTAGTTCTGAACAGAGAACTCCAAGTGTGGCCTCAACAGTGCTGAGAAGAGGGTTGGCAATCCTCCTTCTAATGAAGCCCAGAATCCCACCAGCCTTCTTTGCATAGAGGGCACATCGCTGGCTTATTTTCAACTAGATGTCCACTAGGACCCCCAAACCTTTTTTTGACATGTGTTTTCCAGCTTGGTGTCCAGCAGCGTGGAATTATTTCTTCCCAAGATACAGGACTCTGAACTTCTTTTTGAACTCCATGAAGCCTGAGGACTTGTCAAGGACTATGGTGGTGTTCGAGGGTCCCCAGAAAGAGGGAATAAATGAGAATCTTGACTCCATGTTTCAGAAGGCTGATTTATTATTTTATGATATACATTATATTAAAAGAAAATGTTATACTAAAACTATACTAAAGAAATAAAAAGGAGATATCAGAAGGCTAGCAAAGAAAGGAAGGAATGAATAATAAAATCTTGTTCTGCTCACAGCCTCAACACAGCTGGCTGTCATTGGTCATCAAGTAAAAACAGTTTACATGCTGGGTAAACAATTCTCCAAATCACATTCCAAAGTAGCAAAACATGGAGAAGCTGAAGCTTCTCAGGAGTAAAGATCCTAGCAAAGGTATTTTTTAGAAAATATGTCAGTGACAAAGGACCCTCTGGACAGCAGCAGAAGCCCCTATCAGATCCACCACTGCCCCCAGTTTTATATTATGCTCATCCCATCTCAAATTCCTATTACCAGGCATTTCACTGGTATGTTATTAGAGGAGCATGCCTGGTACTTTTATCACCATGCTCATCAATATCAATATATCAAATACATGAAGTTACTTTAATCTCTGTTTGTCTCTTAGAATTTGATGAGAGTGTATACACTTGGCAGATGATACAGTTCTGGGGTTGGAAAATGTCTGTGTCAGTGTGGATGATAAGTGGCTGCATATTCTGAATGCTGCTCTGATGCTGTTAATTAAGTTTGGTTTTGTAACAGCTCCCCTTTCCTGCAGGATTTACATTGCAGCTTGTGGCTCTCATAATGTTTTCTCCACATTTGACATAAGTGTATATTTTAAGGACTCTGACTAAACTTTTGCATTTTACATCATAAACAATAAACATCCCCACAACCCATTTACTGAATAGAAGAGGAAGTGAGACAAAGAGGAAAGGAAAGAGGAGTGATGTCTTGTTTTTAACTAATTCTAGCCTTTGGAGGGGAAGAAAAAAAGCATATTCCAATTTATAGGTGTAACAAGGCAAAAGAAAAATTTTTGTAATTATAGTAGTAGTACTTCAAACTATTCATGTGTTTGGGATCATATTTATAGATCAAGCAGAATTATCCATTGTAAATAAAAGAAATAGCTCCCAAGGTAGGAGAAGTGAAAGAAAAAGAATAAATAAAAGAAGATCTTCCTAATTTATGATGCTTTGCTACTGATGCTAACTTGTTTACATGTCACAGTATAGGACTCTGAAATATTCAACAAAAAAAGAAAAAGTAAATAATCTGGCATTGGGAAATCCTCAAGTATTTCAGTTAGGATTTATTAGGGAACTTTGTACCTCAGTCCTCTGCAGTTCTTTCTTGACATCACTATGTTGTGCAGATTTTTCTGCCAAAGGACAATCTTTAAACTTAGTTTTTACCTCTTATCCCTTACTTGGGCTATCATGGAAAAAACATCCAAGTGACTGGTCATTCACTAGGAACTCTGACATCCACTGTGTCAGCTGGCTGCAAACACAACTTAAGGCCTGGAACCAGGGTAAACCTTAGGGATCTCAATTACAGAATAGCAGAACAGACTTTGTAGGATGGAGACAATACTAAAATTAGTACTTTCTACACAGGGTTTCCAAAGAAATGCATCATCATAAAGTAAGTTTGTTGTCAATGATTACTGAAATTTTTTGGAATTTTTCTTTTAAATTACTGCATTTTGTTACCTTAAAACAATCTGAATAATTGAAATTTAAACAACCATACAAATAATTGAACAAGCAAATAATTAGGAAACTTTAGCTTCAAGGATGCAAGACAATTTACAGCTGATTTTTGATTTTTAAACTTCTCCATATCTGAGTTAAGAAAACTGAACAAGAAACATTTTTGTGAGGCCAGAAACTCAAAGTTTTTACAATGTATTTCCATATTCTTTTTCTCACTTTCATAAGGTTCTCACTAAGGCATTTTCAATTGCTACTTAAATTTTTTGTAAGTTAATACCCTAGTCTTGAAATTGGTCCAGAAGCCATAGCTTCCAGGAAATGTCCTTTTCTCTTGGCAGCATCTGGATTTTGTAAGGACAGATTTCACAGAAAGCATTTCTGCTGAGACTTTATGGTCCTACATTCTCTTCCTGCTGCCCAAAAAGGCAAGCACTCATCCATACTCCAAATGCAATCACATGGTGGTGGATCTCCGGGATCACATCTCTGTCACATTTATGTTGTTTGTTCTGTGTGACAAAAGCAATGGGATGTCATTGTGCTTGGTAGGTCAGCTTATTTTATGTACTGGGATGCAAAGAGATTAATCCAGACTTTCAAAATAAGATGATCACTTTAGGACCTTTTATAACCTGTGGGTGTGGATAGACATTTCTTCTGCGTGGTTCATTTTTGTCTGAGGAACTATTTCTAAAGTTAGAAGTCATCCACATACTGTTCAATATTTTCAGAGGTAGACTCTGTGTTGGGGAAGATACATGTTGCCATGACCACTCTGAAAAATTCTGTCATGCAAGATATCTCCTGAAGAAAAACAAAACAAAACAAAACAAAAAACAACGTAAAATTGATGGAACTTAGTTTGTGATAAGTACTTCTCACCTTGCAGGTGCCATGTTTTGTTGAAATTTCAAGTACCATACTTCCATAATATCACTTTAAGCACCATCTTTGAGTAATACACACTCTTATGCTGCAGATTATGAAATATTTTCTCTCAGGTGTTACCAGTTATCCATAACATGTCATATAAAATCTCCACTACACAATCTTAAGAAATATGAACATGTGCCCCTACAAATATGTTTATAATGTGTGTGTACATGTACGTATATATATATATATATATATACATATGCACATGTATATATATGCACACACATGCGTACATCCTAAAGCCTACATAAATCCAAAATGTGTGTTCATACTCAAAGCAGAATTGCTTAATTTTAAACCTGAAGCAAGCAAATAATTTTAAAAATCAATGCCATAAAGCCATTTTATTTTTAATTTAATAATGTCAGCTAAATATTACCTCATAGCTATCATTCAAGTTTACAGCAGAACTCTTTTTTAATGTGTCTTATCTGATTGTTTATGTTTGCTTTTATTGCACATATCTCTTTGATCTCTAACCAGCTATAATTATGATGTTTTCAACATGTTTTATGTTTTTATAACTGCTGTGCTCCATCAGATTTGGTACTTACACTGTCAACTTCAGGCTTTTTATGTTCTTTCATCTTTGTTGTGGGTGGCCTTTGTTTATGGAATCTAATATTAGCATTTAAGTGCATATTTCAAAGGAAATGGACCACAAGATGTCAAACATGCATTCACTTTATAATTTATCCATATTAAGCATTTTTTTGCTACAGAAGTGCACACTAAGTACCTAATTGATATGTTCTGGTGTTTTGCTTTTTGCCTTTTTTTTTTTTTTTTTTTTTGCTAATGGCTGTTATTTACTGCTGTACTTAGATGGGCATGCAGTAATCATACAAGGGGGTCTTTGTACCTACAAACATGATCATGATAATAAATTCAGTATTCCTTTTGATTGTTTTGTTTTCTTTGTATCCTATTCGGTTTTTTGTATCTGTGTTTGTTTCCTTTACAGCACTCAAGAGGTAGACATCAAGAGGTAGAATTTAGAGCCCGTGATGTTCCTTGGATTGGTCTTGAAAGATGCTTTTGCTCTCTGTCTGTCCATTTGCCTTCTTTTTTCCCAATCTCTCAACATGGAACATCTCAATAGTGAAAAAGAACATTTAATGAAATCTTTTTAACCCAATTTCAATAAAATATACTGTCCCCTAAAATATAGGCAGTAACCCAGAGACTCATATGTGTGGAGTCTAATTAATGCTTGAAAGAAAATTCATCAACATAAGTAAGAAAATACTATTTATGTAAGTAAGAAAAGTATTTTCTTACTTACATATATTATATTTTTTATGTAAGTAAGAAAAAGTATTTTCTTACTTACATTCTTATATTTAATTTTCTTTAAGTAAGAAAATTACTTTTTATGCATATTCAGTATGTATGTTATTTTCTAGCTAAAGAAAACTGTTATTACAAATAGATAAGTTGGATTCCAACCCAAATTGTCAGGAAGAAATGTATTTCCCTCAACAAATATGAAGGTCAAGGAGTCGTTTATACCAAAATTAGCATGTGGGGTCAATGACAGTCATAATCATGCCTGAGCTTATTGAGGAATTCCATTAAATGTAGAGTAACAGCATGGGTATCGTGAGGAAGAACTTGAAAACAGACATATAAAATGGTAACTAATTATATACAGAACTTCAACATGACTGCGAGTAGTATTGAATGAAAACTTCTGTGAGATGTATTAAGAGAACAAATCTCAGAGGAAAAGAGAACAGTGTAAATACTGGGTTGATTCAGCAGCCTCTCCTGAAAGACCTTACTGATTCCCAGATGAACAACTTTCACTTTTCCTGGTAATTAAAAGAGGAATCTATGCAGCATCTTTTTAGTCATACTTTTGTCTCATAGAATCCTGTAATATTGGAGGTTAAGTGCAGAGGCTGCAAGGAATGCCCTGGATTCTTTATATATAAATTCAGGACTTCCTGCAAACACACATACTAATTTAAACACTCTCTTCTATACAACAAGGGAAGTGAAGAAAATTCAGTTATTGTCCCTATTTCACAAACTTTTTTTTTTTTAATATACTTATTTATATATTTTATAAGCAAAACTCAGGAAGCCCCTTTGTCACAATCATTAGTAATGATAATATATAAAAGACACTGAGAGAGCATAATGTACTAGAACAATACTGTAGCTAGAGTATGCAGATGTTAACATCTCAAATTTAATTTGCTCTTTTGTATGTTATTTTGGAAATTGATAAAATTCAGATACCGAACATTGCTTTTAAAGTAACTTATTTTTTAATACCGTTTTGTCGGTTGGTAGTTTTCTTCTCTCTATTTTTCCCCCTTCAAAAATTGGTAGAACCCCCTTCAAAAATAATTTAGCAGAACCTGGGCATCTTTTTTTGTAACTATTTTCTGCCCACATGTGGTAAGGATTTTCTTAGTATATTCTTCCATTTTCCTGTTTTATTCAGTATCCAAACCTTTTCTTCAATATTTAAATGGTATTTTAGGAACCTCACATGGGTCAGTAAAAAGTGTAATGTTTCAAACTCAGAGCATGCTGTGCAAACAGAGAAATTATATTTTTTTTTTAATATGGAAACCAAGGAGAGGTCTGTTTAATAAAAAAACTCACTCCAAGAGTTACTCATATGCTTAACAGAAGTTGTGCATTTTTTCACCCCATCACTTTCCTGTAAGCATCAGACTTTTTCTTAGAAGCTGTTCAATTATGAAATGGCCTGTAAAGAACCAAAATTATGAACAGAGAAATCAGAAAATTATGAAGAAGGGATGTAGTGGGTAATCAAACTTCAAACAGCTCTATTCATTTTTGGCATTGTTCTATCTGTGTTGTCTCTCACATGATGTAAAACATTTTATTATGCAGAATTAACCCTGGGAAATGTCTTAATAGCCAATCAGATTATATTTAGTGATCATCCATAAATTTAACGAGGGTCATTCTGTCAATCTGAAAGTCCAGTTTAGTTCATTTTACTACTTTTATCATAGCAATTACATCAACCTAAACAACAATTGGGTGACTCAACACACAGTAGGCAGATTAGTAACTTCCGCTAAAGTAGGTTTATGGCTCTCTTGAGCAAGACTTTTGAGTAGCAAGCTGTACAGAGACCAAATTCCGAGACTTCATTCTAGTAAAAATTTATTGTACGCTTTCTCTGGTATTTCTCTCTATACAACAAACATAAATCAAAATAATTTTGTGATATCCTGTGATAATCCAGTTTCTGACATGAGTATTGCTTTGAGGCCTGATTCCTTTCAACTGTTCCTTTTTATTAAGATTGCAATGTAGACTGACAGTTTACCCTGAGGATTTTTTCTTTCTTTCTTTCTTTCTTTTCAGGAATTGCTACTAGAGAATATATCTTTTGTTTTGTTTTGTTTTCCAGTTTATAAACAGTAAATTATTATATCTGAATCTGTGTGCATTATATTGCAGAACATAAGGCAACCCCTTATGTACCAGAGCAAAGTGTTTGCATATGTTCTTTCAGAACCTTTCATTCAGCACCATGTTCTTTCATCCTAAGGTGAATTTCAGTGATGTATTTCCCCTCTAGGATTTTAAAGTCCCAATTTTGTCTCTTTCTGGCTGGTCACTTCCAGTTGAATATCCCAGTTTGCTGCTGCCTTAGTTGCACTGACCCAACTGTTGGCAGTTGTTGCTGTAAATAAGCTCACTGAAATTATTTGGGTTAAAAAGGAAAAAAAAAGTCAGATTTTATTTTAAAACACTGATCATTTAAGGATTTTGTAGCAAAGGTCTACAAATTTCAGCATAACAAGGGGTACTGAGCTACTCTGGGGAGAAGAAAAGGTCTGAGGTAGAAGGGGACGCAGAAATTTATTACATATTTTTTTCAGCTAAGAAACAGTGAAATATCTGCTTGTGGCAAGGGAGGAGGAAGGCTGTGGGCCATTTTAGAAGGTATTGAACAAGAACATTTCCTTTACATCCTTATTTTTAGTGAAATGGATAATGTGATTTCCATTTGTTATGCTCAGAAACACAACTCAATTCAACAGTATCACAAGACTTGTCACAAGACAAGTAACACCACACGCATAGAGAAGTCATTTATCTGTTTCAGAATTAGTACAGTCTTTAAATGTTATGTGATGAAGAGCATACTTTGAGCAAGTAAAATTATTTTACTTTTTAGCTTTCAAGAAAGTCATCAAGAGTATCTGGAACAGGAATTACTCATCACTAGGGTGCTTTTTTCTCTCTGTGGTCATCTCAAAGGAAATAGGGGGTCTGGAGCTTTAAAAGTAGTGCAGCATCCCCCTACCGCTTGTAGGCATCTTAATTCATAGCTGACAGTTTTCAAAACTGATGAGTGGATCCCAGCAGTGGAGTTATTAATCTTTGCAACAAATCAATTTAATAGCTTATGCAACTGAATTACATACTACAGCTATTACACAGATAGCAAGTGTTTCAAATTTCCTACTCTGAATCATAGTGTACAATTGATACAATTTCCAAATGAGATGAAGCATGGTCTTCACCGGCCAGGTTCATCATGGCTAGGTTCTTGCTTCCATGTCCATTTTGAGTCTGTCTGTTTTTCTACTAAAAAAAGACCTTTGGTTAAGGGATCCAGGAGTCCTGGATCCCTTATCATCAACCCTGTTCTAATGCCTGATTACTTAGTTCTTTAGGTTTACTCCTTTTTACCCTCTCCAAGACACATGTCCTTTAGAAGAGACTAGTACAAGGAAGTATAAATATAAGCTAACCTCATTAGGATGCTCATTTTTTGTTATTTTTCTTTTGCTTTAGTTGTTTGTTTTGTTTAGTTTAAAATGAAACAGCATAGGCAGAGACTGTTAGGCTTCTTTTCTGCCAGTCCTTGCTTTAGGGTGAAGATTGCTGTTCAGTGACTAAGGTATGACTTGTTCTAGTGAACAATTTACTCTCTATGCCTAACAGTAGGAAAGGATTCCCAGCCCAGGCTTGTGAGAAAGCTGTATTGCCTTGGGTCTGAATAAAGAACACTAGCTTAAATCCCTTCAAGCTTTCTGGTTTTTTTATGTCCTGCTCTGGTCCTGGCTGGCTTAGCTGTCTTCCTGGCTCTGCTGACAGTCCTCTAAAAATACATTTCTAAACACTTCATGAAAAGTCTGTGTGCTCATATTGAAAAAGAAGATTCTCTTGTAACAGAGACTGCTTAGAGAAAGTGTAGAAAACTTTCAGCAAAAAAAGTGTCTCCTGCAGACTCTAAAAGTAAATATCTCCTTTGCATGACATGAGGTTTCCAGGCATCCTTAACATATTCTCTTGCAGTTGTTGGTTTTGATTTCTTTAAAATTAGTCATTACAATTACAATGAGCCAGGCGTAAATCAATCCTTCCACTATTTCTTACCCAAGAACTTATTTCTCAAGTAAAACAAAAGATATTAATCTCATATATTTTAAGGACCAAATGAAAAACCACATGGTAGAAAGGTGGCCTTCTTAAGGTCTCTCTTTAGGAGTGAGAATTTGTGAGTCTCCTGTTGTGACACTTTTTCTAGTTGCTCTCTTCAGAGATCATGTAAAATACAGAACTGCTCTTCACTTAGGCATGGTATTTGAAGACAGTACTAAGGTTCCTCCTATTCCATAACTGCATTTCCAGATCTTCAAAAGAAATGAAACAAAATGTAGCGAAACATGAATTTTCTTCCACTTTAATACTTTTAATTCACAATGGTACGTCTGGCCTTGGAACTAATGATAAGGGAAAAAAAAAAAGCTTAAGCCTGGGCTCGACCGGCCTTAGTGCACTGAACTAAAGGTAACTATTGGGGATGTTTCACCTCAGAGACACCTTTGGCTCGCTGGCAGTTGCAGTTAGGCACTCGGAATGAGTCCAAGCAAAGTAGAAACTCAGTTTACCTCCAGTGGAAAAAGTTCAGGTGATGGTGAAGGAAAAGAGCAGATTCTGCCAGAGGGTTAAATCCAGAGTTTTTTTCCAGGGTGACACAGTTCTGAATCTTGGTAACAACTCCAACAGAACCCCGACCGCATGGCTTCAGTGCCTTTTAAGCTCACAGGGAGGGGGCAGGGAGAGGATAGGAGAGCCACCAACCAGGTGGGAGGGAGAGGGTCTCAGGGGACAATGGCACCTGGACAGGCCAATGACCCCCAGGTCTGAGGAGCATCTTTTGAACTTCTGCCAATCACACGACGCCCTTATTGGAATGTGGAACTTGACAGACAGCAGTTAGGACTAGGGCAAGGGGGATGGGAAGAAATTGGCACACCTGAGACAGGATATTGCTTCACACCACAACACTTAAGAACCCCTGGATTTATTTCAAAGAAGTAGAGAATTAAAAATTCATGAAGAAATACTGGAAAAAAATGTGCAACCATCTGGACATCATCCTGGATAACTAGCTCTAGGTGGCCCTACTTGAACAAAGGTGTTGGACAAGATGATCTCCAGAGGTCCCTTATAATCTCAACTGTTCTATGAGTCTGTGCCATCAATTAAAAAATAAATTAGTGTGAGAGACAAATAGCACAGTCTAAGGACAGGGAGTCAAATTAACTCTCATACTCTGTAAAAATATCTTGAAATGTAAATGAATTAGGAGTGTGTTTAAACTGATTTAGAGGTGTCCTGCCCATCTAATCCCTACCTAATATTAATATAAAATCTATAGAAAATGGTTTATGTAGAGATGGTTGTCAAATCTGAAATGTAAAGCAAAACTATCTATTTGAGTAAAATTACATTGTGAAAAATCTCTTAGCTCAAGGATGAAATTTCTATTTAAAACCAAAGAGAAATGTATCCCTCAACCACTTTGTCAATTCAGAACATCTATTAATCTGGTGGTCATTTGCATACACCTGAGATAAAAGAAACTGAGATTCAAGTCCCAGCTCTAATTAATGACTAACTCAATCAAATAGAACACCTGCAAAGCCAGAGTTAAGAGAGATCACACAAAGAGTCTTACATCAGTATAATTTTGCAGACTTCAAAAAAAGCAATTCTTCATTTTACTGATGCATGATGAAAAATAGCTTGTTGGTCATCTTAAAAAATGTGTTAGTATGCACTAACTATTTGTATGACATAGGCAGGGAATAGCATCACCACAGATTGTAGTAATAAATAAATATATAAATATGTGCCCTGTTTCAGTTGAAAACATAACACTTTGTAAAAAAATGTTCTCAAAAATTGCATCATCAAAAATAAAGGCCAATGTTCTTGTGATCTTTCAAATTGTGCATTTCTATCTCTGGCAGTGAATATTGTGTCATGTAGGTCCTGTGATTGTGGCTAACCATGTACCTAATTTTTTCATTATTAACCATTTCACTAATGATCAGGTACTTCATGAGTTCAGAGACTGTTTCTCTATGTGCTTCTCACTCACTTTGCATATGATTTTTTCAGAAAACATTTATTTTGTTTTAGTACAGAAAAAGAATAAAATATTCATAAGGCTGGAAAACTTTTTTGATGACTTATGACTATGTGGCAACAGTCTCCTTTACAAGTTACCTGTAATAATTACTGCTCCTTTTATTGAAATGTTCTTTAAAAGAAATTTTCTATTCAACACCTTGGGTAATTACAGTGGGAAATGATTGATAACATAAGTTGATATTAAATATTGTACTGCTAATCACCATGCAATCTTGCATGCACTTATTCATTAGTTACTTCTTTAATTTGAATGGCTGACAATTTACACAGAATGCTTCAGTTATATGAATTATCATATTTTTATTCCCAAGAGAAGGCCTGCACTTCATTAGAACAGAATCATTCACATTGCTTTTCTTTCCTTTTCAAGAGTGAAGTACTTTGATTTGGAAGTTCTTTATCTGTAGTCAAGCAAGATATTAAGCTCTTCACATATAACACTATGCAATTCTTGTAACAGTACAAAGGCACTTCTAGAATAAACAAAGTCACATTGTTATACACTGGCCTGACAGTAATAAACAGCTGATTGTGGTCTCCAGGAGAACTTTGCGCTTCTGTGTCACATTCTGGGAAACGATGTCATGCCCCCAAATGTGTTCATACTATTAGCTGACTGCTAGAGTGGCTGTAGATGTCATTTACTTTGCAAACTGCTTCACTTTATCACCCAGGGCAGACCATAATGTTTTAATGCTGAGGCTTATATGTGATTCAGACATTTAAATCTGATGAGTCTTCCAAAAAGAGCATAAATACTAAATCTAGTAAATCAGTTTTATTAATGGGAGTTAAAATTATTTTGGAAGTAACTCCTAGTAATTTGGTGGAGACAGTATATTCCTTGTGAAATATGGAACCATCTGTTGTATGGAATCTCATTATGTGATAATGCAGTGATACACACTGTATAAAATCTGAGCTTAAAAATCTTTTTTCTATTCCAGGGTCAATGTGAAGGTATTTGCTCATGAACCCAAGTAACCAGAAAACAGAGGAAATACTTACAGACTTGCGTTATAACTTTCTTACACAAAAACTGTCCTCTGGGAACATTAGTTTCATGGTCCCCTGAATTTCACCTTGTTAACCTCCCCCCAGTTCCCCACAGTGCCAACTGCTCGTTTCTCTCTACACTCTCACTAATTAACAAAATAAAGTTAGACTCAGAATATTTTTTCCCAACCTGGATTTAGCTTGAAATTTTCTCTCCCTATTTTCTATCACTTTTGTTTCAAAGGCTTTTGTGTGGGCCTGGATTTTCTGTTACCTGTTCCTACAAACTTTATATGTCTTAGTAAGAGAAACTCATCAAGAGTTTCTGAGAGTAATGACATGAAAAGATATTCTAGAGAAATACGCTTTGTTGAGCTATGACAATAAGAGCTCATCTTAGGTCAACTTCAGACTCTTCACTCTCAAATGGGAAACCATTTGTTAGTATTTTCATGTCACAGTTTATATATATGTGGTTCACACAATCAAAAGTTTAGAGTAATGACGTAACTATTTCAGAGAAGTCAATATGAGGTATTGATTCAATGCCTTCTGAGAAATTCCAAGATTTTTTACATATTTGTATGAGCATACCTATATCTGAGATGTAAAGGAGACATTAGCATGTTAAATTTAATTTCTTTTGTTATTCTGGCCCATATTCTACTATACACAATGAAACTATTATTGAGACTAAACTCTCAGGGTAGTATTAAATATATCCCTTATTAAAAATACGTATTTTATTCTCTTCATTCAAATTTGGCAACAGAATTTTACTCTGTCACACAATGTGGCAGAAATCCCCTAACTATTAGCAAGTTCAGTGCTGTAAAATCACATGATCCATCAGAAATAAAAATAGAAATTTCATTTTAGTGAAGGGCTTAGATTTCCATTTTTATGGTAGAGCATAAAACTTCTCACTAGTTCTGTTACTTCATGGTACTTCATTTAAAAATCCATATTCTTATGTGCGCAGATAGAACTTTATGGACTTTTTAATTAATTTTTACCGTTTCTCATTAGTGTCTTCTCCTCCTATATATTTGGAATCACTAGCATTGAGACTAAAGTGACACTACTAGAATAGCAGCAGAAGGATCTGGTACTAAGTTTGCTTCTCCACATATATCAGCATTAAGTAGCAATAGCTCCCCCAGGATCTCAGCAGAGCCACAGTGATGTGTCCAGAGGCACATTCTGTGACTCCATCCTACATCCCTTGCTGATCAGTCTCTAATGAACTCCTTTTATAAGAAAACTTTAGTGCAGTTATATGAATTTTTGTTCTAAAAGTTGCTTATATTTGGGTGGTTTTGCTTCCTTGATTCACACATTTCTCTGAATGCAAACTTTGGGGTTTGTGAGCCTACACTCTCTTAGTTGTCAGTCTCCTCAGGTATCTCCTTCAGCCTCTCTTAAAAGGATCTTCTTTTCTCAGTCCTCATTTCCTATGTAGTTGTGCACAGGACAGCTTTTTCCAGATAGAAGTTACCCCTTTAGGACTTCAAAAAATGAAAACCTGTAAAAAAGTTGTTACGCAAACACTCCAGGTAAATTGCCTTATTTTATACTTTACAGTGAACCTCCTGAAGAAAATTGTACTTCTTTCAAATAGTTGAACTTCTGACCCTCAAGAGTTTGCATAAATAGTGAAAGTTCAATTTATGCACTTTTCCTGAAACAGGAGAGTGTAGACACTACTTTGAGTGGCCTCAAATCTGAAATAGAATTTTCCATAAACATAATTCTTTTTGGTTTTAAACATACTTTTTTTTGTCTTAGAAGCACTGTGCAAAGAACTCTCCCTGGAAAAAAATTAGAAAGAAAAGTAACAGAAATAAAATAAATTAAAAAGTCCAGTCTGAGTGATTACAATTGATTTATCTGAGAAAAACAACACTTAACATTTGGCACAATGAGAAGTTGAATTTGAAATATTTCACTGGCCATTTGACATTAAAAAAGATTTTATGCTACTGAAAGAATTTAATATTTTAAGGAACTCTTTTCAATATAAATATTTTTATTTTGTTCATAAAGATATTTCTATACCAAACTATATAGGGATTTTTTTCTATCTGGCCATTTATCATTTATGGTTATTTAGGTTGAAATAGGTACTTAAAGTAAGGAGAAGTGAAAAATCACATAAACTTTTAAAATCACACATTTAAATATTACTCTATGGTTTTGGGGGTTGCTTGTTGGTATTTTGTTTGGGTTTTTTTCCCTGGCAGTTGTTTGCTTGCTTCTGTTTGCAAAGTTCTTCACAACTCTCAGCCATAAGATCCACCAATATATATAATGAAAACAAATTTTCCTTTTGGTAGTAACAAACAAGAAGTTCAATATAGGAACTCCAGGACAATCTGACTTCTACTTTAAAAAAAATGTTTTTCCTCTCTGTCTTCTAGTGATTAAGTGCAATCAACAGGAACAGTGAAATTCTGTCATATAATAGCTAAGCCACATTTCTAAAATTCCTATTCTTCCTCTAACCAGGAAGCTGCAAAAATATCTTCCAGGGGACTATTGTTTCTTTCATTCTATTGTTCTGTTTGGATTATATCACAAATCTGACAAATCAAATCTCGTACTGTCCTCCACATTTTAGGATTATTAAGAGAGTAGTATCCTAAAATTTAACTGTAGGCTCCTCTCACAATTTTCTAGTGAATAAGTTCAATAGTTAAACATGATTGGTAAGGTTTCCTGAGAAACCATTGACCAAAATCACTACCTTAACAGGAAAGAACAATTGAGTGTGGTTTGAAGAGTGTATGTGGTTTATGTCATCTCTGGCCTGTTCTATTCTGATAACTGAGTTATATGATTTTAACATATTAACCTTACTCTCAAAACTTTTAACATTTTTGTTTCTGTTTGACCTGTACAGTGCTCTTTCTGTCCATGTCCTTCTGTCCTTGTATCAGTCTTGATGGTTCTTGGGCTATTTTTTATTTTTGTGTTTGCTTAGCACTTAAGATTATTCAATGCTTCTGTAAAACATGCTCATAGGTATAAATACATAAAAAAGAAGACGACCTTTTTCTACTAGCAGCACCATTAGTTCAGTCTGAGGAGAAAAACATCTGAGGATTATCATGGTGAAATCAATTTTCATCATCTTTATTTTTTCCCCAAGACAGAAATACAATCCTTTTATTTTTTTCCTATGTGATAGAAGCACCCAGTGAAAAATTGGCACCATCCAATTTATGTAGAATCATTAGTACTTTTCATGTGTTTTACTAGACAAAGTGAATGGCATACTGTCCCTGACATGTTTAAACTTTAGGATTATGAGATAAAATGCTCTTTTTTAAATAGATTTCAAACACCTCATTGAGTTTACATTTCCTTCCTAAACTTTCATTAAATTCCAGATATTTTTTCAACTATATTCAATATTGGAGAGAAATTATAAAAGGGTGATAAAAAGGAAGAAAACTTAAGAACATCAGAAATCAGCAACAAATTCTTATGATCTGAAATTGCATTGCCTCAGAAGTATTTCAGCAAACCTTAGACTTGACGAAATATAACTTGTCACTGCTGCAAGCTTGGTATATGCTCTGATTCTCTACTTCTGAGGTCTTATAAATGCATTTTCTTCTCTGCATCTTGACAGATTTTTGAAAATTTATGTCTCTTTATTTTCTTATTCTAAATTGCTCTGTTTTCAGGCAGCTCTTTGGTATCACTAAGATACCAAAGCATGGAAGAGATTCAAACCCCTCTACATATTTGCATTTTTTCTTCTTTTCTCTATAATGTATGAGTGATGATAGTGCTCAGGAAATAAAGATGCTAATAATCCTGCTTTGAACCAAGGCTAACAGGACCAGGTGTGTACCTGTTTCCAGAGAACTGCTGGCAATCCACTTCTTACCTGCCTTGGCAGGTGTCTCTCTAGTCCTGAATTTCTTCTGAAGAATATTGCTAATCCCTTCACCAATGGCTGGTATGAAAAAACGGAGGAAAAAAATTAGGCTTGACTAGCTCAAAATTATGAGTGGCATTTTCTCTTGTGATCCATTCGTGATCTGAATTGAGTGTGAATTAAAGGGTGAGCAACATGAGCAAGATCCTGGTGCTTGCTGTTCTGAAGTTTTACAACTAAACATCAAGCTATTCATTTGGATTCAGTCTTACAGCTCTAAAGCTTTCTTTCTTTGGGCTCCAGACTTAACATTGTTTGAGAATTTCTATATGCTGAAGAATTGATATCTATTGGCATATGAATAAAGACACATTCTTGATTTTATCCCAAGATATTCTTCTATCTTGGTTAAACAAAACCATAACTATGAAAGCAATCCTATTAAAAAAAAAAACTCTGCTTTCCTTTTCTTATCTATTCTATCTTATTTTAGTAAGCAGTAACTTCCTCCTCCCTGAAAATCTCACAGCATCCACAAGCATAAATAGCAAAAAAGAAATTCTAATCTTTCTATGCTATTTCTGTATTCCATGATTTTCTTCTTCTTCTTTTTTTTTTTTTTTTAATTTCTT
>LTAT01000001.1:60636935-60656672 GCA_003286495.1 Chlorodrepanis virens | reverse complement strand
GCTTCTGGGACAGTTGTCCAAGAGGCTAACGCCCAGCAGCTTCCGGCACGATCGTGCACTCCCTGATAACTAAACGAAGACCAACCGGTATGAAGGAGGACTCCACACGACTGCAGGGATCCAGCGAGGTTTATTGAAGGGTCGAAGGATGGGTAGAGGCAGGGCAAAACCGGGAGCAGGAGCAGGAACAGGAACACAACTCCACCGAAGGGAAGCAGCCGTGTGGGAGCCCCGAGTGGGGCAGGGACAGGGTTTATGAACTGTACGGGGTAGGCGGGGTAAGGGTACGGGGAGCCAATGAAAAAAGGGACAAGGGGAGGAGCAGGGGTGGGGTGATCGGGGGAGAACAAATGAGGGAAGAGGAGGAGGGCGGAGCTGGCACGCAGGCCAATGGGGAGGGGAAGGTAACAGAAGTTTCCAGACTTATGGGAGGGAGCTCCAGTTGATGGGCACTTACTAGGGAACTTTCTAGAGCTAGGGAAGGGGCTACAAATGATGGGCAGCTATGGGGGAGTGCCCTCCCAGGGCATCTCCGCCCCGTCAACCCCTAGGTCCACTCCCACAATAAATAGCAAAAAAGAAATTCTAATCATTCTATGCTATTTCTGTATTCCATGATTTTCTTCTTCTTCTTTTTTTTTTTTTTTTAATTTCTTTCCATCAGAAAATGAATTCACTTAACACATTTAAAATTATCTCCAGTGGCAGATTTTCTTCTTTCATGGGTTTGTCTTCTAGGAACAGGATTCATAGGACCTGATTCCCTATTGATAGGACTGTCCTTTTCATAATACTAAAACAGGTGAAAAAAAGTGGAAGAATTCTCTAAGAGTATTATTTTATACCAACTACTCAAATACCAATTATCTAAGTTTAATTCACTTTGCTGGTAAATATTAAAGTTGGCCAATAGAAATGCTTTCAATGAAAAGTAGGATGCAATCAAGCAAAAATCAAGCAGAAATATCAAATATCAAAAGCACTATCAATTATCTTACTCTTGACAGATGCTGTTAATTAATTAAAATACAATTTCATTTTGTTGAACTCCACTGACTGCCCCACTGATTTCAAAATCACAGACTCAGAAACACACTTTAATACTAGGCTACACAAACTTGCTCTAAACATTCTAAAAAATTATCGTGGCTATGCAACTATTCAGAGGGAGTCCAACTTCTCCAGCTGAATTACACCTAAATAAATTATCTTTTAATTTTGTCCATTCTTGATACGATACAAATTTTGGACTTTTGAGTACTTTACATAAGGAAAAACTGGAAAGTTTTGCAAACTTGCCAAGGCATATATTTATAGCAGAAGGCCTACAACCATTCAGAAAAGTAAAACCCACAAAGGATTAAGGTTATAAGTGTACAAAGTATGCTTATCTAATCTGATTCTTTTTATCAATCTTATTTAATAGTTTTTATCATTATCTTATGTTCACTATTGATTTTTTAAACTAAGCTTTTTGACCTTCATAGGTTAAATGAGCTCTTAGTGTGGACTTATAATTGGCATGTTAATGAGCACTGTTTCACAGACTCTAACAGTAAAAAAGTAAAAGTAACTAGAAAGTAATGAAAAAATCTTGATTTGTTGAAATAACCATGTCTCTAGTGTTAAAAATTATAAGCCCTAAAATAAAATAAGGTTTGACATAGAGAAGCCATTGGCAAAATTCTGAAATGACTCATTAAAACGATTGTCATCTTTGAAAAAAATCACAATAATACAATTTGACTAATTACAAAAACAGCAGGGTGGAACTATACAAGTTTAATCTTGATTGACTGAATGAGTCAGAATAGAAACAATTTCAGTCAAACACTCCTATGCTTTGAGATCTGTCCTTCAGGAAGAAATAATTCTTTCTAATAAGATCTGTGTACATCAGTGACACCACTTCTGGTGACTTACTTTGCTCTGTACAGCTCGAAGAAGGAAACAGAACTTTTACTTTAAGACAAATCTGTGTTTGAATTATGCTGGCAAATTGAAGAAATCCCTTGTCCATGCTAATTTCCATTGCAATGAATAGAACCTACTTGTCATGCATCTTCTCAACTTGAGCAACTGTTGGGTGGCTTGATGCCACCTATGCTATAACTGTTCCCCTTGTGTCATAAGCTTTTCAAGGACTTTGCAAAATACTTCCCATACACTTGCAGTGAGCCCACAATAAAGCCTTCACATTACAGAAAACTGATGAAAACATAAAGTAACAACTCGATCTCTATAAAAATGCAATTTGTTTCTGAGTAGTAAGTTTCAAGTGAAAGTCTGTATTTGCCAAATATTTGCAATTTCTCTGGCTGGACTATGAAAACGAAACCACACAGTTTTTCAAGACTCCCACTATTGGAGCAGTTTGAGGAAGTGAAGTGATAGTTAAGCCTGATGTATGACTGGTAATCAAGTGCTTACACTTACTCCCTGGCTCCCTTCCTAGTTTAGGAAACAGCCTAGACATACACTGACTTATGTAAGACCCTGGAAATACATTATTTAATACATAATCATTATATAATGATTAATTTTGGCTTCTTGAAAACAGTATATATATATATATATATATATAGAGAGAGAGAGAGAGAGATAGAGAGAGAGAGATAGATATAGATATATATGCACAAACATATATATACACACATATATATATATAGTAGAGAGCTTGATGATAACTTCATAACTTCCATATTCATATCCAGATGATCATCAAGGCAGTGGGAAATGCTGTGGTCATCTGTCAGCCCAGAGTCACTTGTTTTCTTAGACTTTTCAGCTTTGGACTGGGGGAAAAGGAACCTCATTTTCTGCTAATTTCTCTGCTCCTTTGTTTGCTTTGAACTAATGTGTCCCATCCTTGACCTGCTATGGATAAAAGAAACCTCATTATTACAACACTATGATTTTCATTCCTTCTGCAATCACTTTGTATGATGTTCTATGCCACTTACACCACTCTGGCCAAACTTCTATCTTTCATTGGAAATACAAGGGAGGCATACTCGTGGAGGGAAGAGGAGCAGAACAATTTAGTTACTGGTTTTTAAAAAAAGCTTGAATATCTATCAAAGCTAACAGAATACTCATTATCATAGGTAAAAATTTTAAAATAATGGATCTCATTTGTATACAAATTGCATCAAAATTTGTAGATAATATGCAGATGCTGAACAAGTAAGTTTGATTGAAGGTCATAATTCTGAGAGAATTGAATTTCATCAATTATAATAGGTTCCATAAATAAAAATTCACTAAAAACATATCATACAGAAGCAATGATTTTAATTTTAATTTTAATTCTCTTTAAAATAGAACAAAACACCCCAAATACTCACAGTATAGAGGAAGGAAGGAGAATAAAAGTTTCTTCGGGAAACTTCTTTAGCTGAATGACTAATTTGATCTAATTAAAAATTTGTTTCTGCTGGTTAAGAACAGTGATATTTTCCCTTGGTTTGTTTTTTTATTTTTTCTTGTTGAATTTCTTTTCTGTAATTAATTAATTACTTAAAATAAGTACCATTTTTGTCCTAATTCAGCATACAACTATTATATTTTTTCAAAATTTTGCATTAACTTTACAAAATATGTAATCTATCTACATTACACATGCTCAAAAGTTCCATGAGTGGTTAGTGGGATGTGGGGTTTTTGTGCTTCTGTCTTTTCATGTGAAAAAATTAAACATTTCCCTAAAACTTATCTTATGCTCCCTCATAATTTCAGACATTTCTTGGCCTTTCTTTACTTCTCTTTTACTCTCTGTTTCCTATGATATAGGACAGTACCAAAATGTACGTCTTAAAAATTTGGGGAGGCTAGAAAAACGCTAGTTATTGTCAAAGATCATTCTGGGACGGTGTACTGGCAAACACAGTGGAGTCCTAGGCAAGAAAGCACATGGCATTCCTGTCTATTTTGATCCACAAATCAAATTGTGTCTCTTAATATGATTCTATGGGCTTCTACAGAAATCTTAGAAAATGTGCATTTGGAGAATATTTAGAGTAAGGATATCATAAATCATGCCGATTCCTGTTTGTATATGTCTGTACTCTGTTGTGACCGACCCACAACTTTTCTAAATACAAATTGCCAGGATCTGATGAGAACTAAATTACTTTGTGAAAATTAACCTTTTTTTTTCCTGGGCATTTTTGTCAATGTCTACAAACAACTACTTAGTGGGTAAGAAGGAGATTAAAATTCACATTTTACCAGCAATCTCTACCAAGTGAAACTAGTCTGGGTGATCAGAAATAGCATAATTAAAGACAAAAGACAATAAACCAGAAGATTCAGGACATCATGGTTCCAAAACCAGAACTGCAGTTTCCTAGCTCTTTTGTGCAAGCCTCGTGCTCTGTTTGGCTGCTCACACCCTTCAATACAGCAGGGAGCTGGTATCTGCATAAGCACTGTGCTACTATGCTAAATACCTGCCTGGCTACCCTAGCTAAAAACACATTTTATAAACAAGTACACACAGGAGGGTGAAGACAGATTCAAACTCTTTGGATGTCTCCAAGTTAACTAGAACCATGCCAGCCCTGTTTCAGGAAACTATTTCTTATTGAACAGTGTGCTCAAAGAAACACCTCCCCTTGGCAGAGCCTGTTGCATTTAGCACAGCTCTATCTCCACCCTATCATGGGGTGGAGCACTGGCAGCACTGGCCTGTCACAGACATATATTATGAAAAAATCCTTTTGTTAGGATCTTTTCTCCTGAGAAGCTTCCGCTTCTCCGTGTTTTGCTGCTTTGGAATGTAATTTGGAGAACTGTTTACCCAGCAGGTGAAATTGTTTTTACTTGATGACCAATGACAGACAGCTGTGTTGAGGCTGTGAGCAGTTACAAAATTTTATTATCATTCCATTCCTTTCCTTCCTTTGCTAGCCTTCTGATGAAATCCTTTCTACTAGTCTTTTAGTATAGTTTTAATATATCATTTTCTTTTAATATAATATATATCATAAAATAATAAATCAGCCTTCTGAAACATGGAGTCAAGATTCTCATCTCTTCCCTCATCCTGGGACCCCTGCGAACACCACTACACTAGCCTAATTCACACTGCTCTTTTACTGCATTTTCCAGCTCTTTGGAGGAGGTGAGGATTTTCCATTCATGACTGTGCAAAAACACATCAAAGATAAACAGAATAATTATTGGAAAAGGCAAAGAATTAAAACTATTCTCCCAGTGGTTGGTTGCTTAGTGAAAGCAAAATGGTCCAACTAACATAATTTTTCTTTCTTCTTCTTGAGCCATATTGCATATGCAGGTTTCATTCCAAACCAGGGACTGGCAGGATTTGAACAGTGTCTGTGAACTGGCATTACTTTGCACATAATGAATAGATACCTCTGTTTACCTTATTAATACAACAAATGGTCCATTTCAACAAATGTGCCACCACCTGCTACTTAGTCAAACACGTAGTTGCAAGTTCATCTGAAATGAAGTAATCTCTGTTGATGAGAGCACCCTCCCGTGAATTGTATTTGCCTGCATCTTAAAAACAAATGGTGGCTTGAGCATGTTTTTATATGGACATCTTTTTAGGAAAATAAATGAGCTATACCCTTATATACAACTTTATATTTTAAAGAAAGAAAAGGAGGAAAGAATAAAGCTAAGAATCAGATGAATAAAATCAATATGAAATTAAATACCAGCCCAAAATGATAAATTAGAAATATTTCCTTCATATACACATATATCTCAATGGGTTTCCTTTCAAAATTAAAGTCCAAATCAAAAAATACTGAAACAGTGAAGAAAAATTAATACCTTGTGAGCAGTAAAAACTATGATCTGATATATCATCTCAGAAGGAAACAATAACTATATATTCATCTGATAAGAACAATATCCTTATATTTATGAACTGAGAAAAATTATTGAAAACAATGTCTTACCATGTTTTCAATAGACAACCGTCATCTTGCATAAAAGTAGTATAATTTGTGACAGTTGCAATACAGGCTGCATTTTTTATTTGTTTTGAAAAAAAAAAATCTACAGAACAAAGTGCAGCTATAATTTGCTGCCTACCTTTTCTTAATTATAATACCAAGCTCCATAATAAATCACAGGGAAAAAGAATGAATACCCTAAGGCAGATTTTAGCAGTCTCTGCTTCTTTCACACATTTATATGGTGGAAAATTTAGAGGATCACAGGATGGTCGTGGTTTTCTTAGACCTCTGGAAATTGTATAGTTCAACTTCCCTGCTCAAGCAGGGTCAACTTGAGCAGTTTCTCAGAGCTTTGCCCAGTCAGGTTTTCAGCACCTCCAAGGATGAACACTTAAACCAGATTTCTGGTCAACCTGTCTCAGAGTTTAACCACCTGCACCCCACACAATGTTCACTATGTCCTAATCCACAGCATGTAAATTTGAATAATCTAACTCAAAGGCACTGAAGGCCACTTATGCTAGTTCTAGTTCTTGGGTGATACTTATCTCTTTGGAACAAAACTGATGTTAATTATAATCACAAAATTCTTGAATGAGATAAAAAATACCGGTATAAAGATCATTCTAATAATTACGTTCCTGTTTTTTTAAAGCTGTAATACATGTCTATTCATTTACGTCCCTACTCTTTCCCGAGCTTTCTTTTTTCTCTGTGTCCTCTTCTGTCCTCATTCTTCAGTGTACTTTATAACTCTCTCTCTTTGTTGAACAGTCCTCTGTCTTTCAATTGTCGTTGTCATGATGGGCATTTTGAAAGCATTTTACAGAAAGGATTTGCTTCACAATATTTCCTAAGCTGTGTGGATACATACATGTCAGAATAATGTCTCTTGCTGTCATTCCTCTGCCACTACTGTGTCCTATACCTTAAGATTTAATTCCTTCAAACTGGGTTTTCCTATTTATTCCATTCATGGTCTATTATCACATCTCCTTGATATTTTTTCCTAACTTTTTTCTGCTTTGTGCATATTTTAATGAAAAATTAATGTAAAATTTCCTTGCTCATATCATAGTTCTTCAACTGATTGTGTTCTCACCACTTTCATTTCACATCAAACGTAAAAGCACAGCAAGGAAATCTATTTCTTACAGATACATCAAATGATTCAAACTAACTCTTCCATTTAATATACAGTGCAGAGGGTTTGAACTCTTCAGCTCCCCCAGGAGAACTATGCAGAAACTCTGCATAATGCTTCACAAGTGTGCAAGTACAAGTAATGTAGCAGTTCTCTGCTCTTAAAGTTACTAAATGTTTTGTTTCTCTCCCAAGTCTTATTCAAGAAAAAGAGTTGTAGTTTGGCTGATTGTTTCTTTTTCAGTTGGAGGAGGAATATGGGGGCAGGGGGGGTGTGTAGAGAAGGAGAAAAAAGTTTTTTGCTTATTTCTGTATGCACCAATGTACTTTGGGCATATTTTTTGACCTTAGAGAGATTTTCACTCTTTGCTTTTTGTTCCACACTGACCTTTCTTCTATCTACCCTAATCCCGTTCAGTACATCCTTTCTTTCCTCATTGTAAAAGAAATTCAGATTGTATGGGATAAAATTCAGCTGATTCCTATTAGTACCTTGAACTTAAGGTATTATTTAAATTAAATTGTTGAAATGGGCTCCTCTACAGTAGTCTGTGCACTACAAGGGCAGATGCAGAAATTACAAAGTTTACAAAGCAAATTACAGTTTTTCTGTACTTCCACACAAAACACTGGTTTATCTCTCACACAAAAATATCATTAGTTGCCTCAAAGGATTTATTACATTTAACTTAATTTCCCAAGAGCTGTGCACTGAATCTGAGCAAACTATCCTGTACCCCTCTGTAATTAATGAAAAAAATTCATACATCCTTAGGTATTGAGATAACAATCCCTGTAACAGTTTCCCAACTCTTCATTAAATACCTGGGCTAGCCTGACTGCGGTGTTGAACTACTACCTGGCCAAAGTAAATGAGACAAATTTTATGTTTATTATCTCCAGACACAATATTGCCATTCGTCACCTCCTGTGTTTTACACTGTGAGTCTAGGTAATTCCTTAGCAAATTTCAGTGCATACTACCCATTGAGAGGAAAAAAAAAAAAGGAAATAGATAGATAGATAGATAGATAGATAGATAGATAGATAGATAGATAGATAGATAGATAGATAAATAGATAGATATAAAATATAGGCATGTAAAAGCACAAGAGAAATTCAATCCATTTTTCATTCCATCTGTTTGTTGGATAGCTGGACTTTATACTTGTTTAATCCAACAAAACAATCTTAATAATCTTCTCGCTGTAGTTCTAATGCTACAATCCTTACAGACTTCAAATATCTGATAGTTTCAATCAGCCAAGGTATTGCAAATGAGAAGATGGAGGGCACCCTGTCTTTTCAGAGTCTACTGACTGTCTCACATGAGCAGTAGGTGTAGTTTTTTGTATGTTATTTTTTTGTTGTATATTGTAGTTCAATCAATTTGGTACAAGATCATGGACTGAAATGAAAACTTCTAGCATATGTGGACACAAATCTGAGACAACCTCCTATAAACAGCATTTAATCTGCTGGAGAACTTTGTTCCAGTGTTGTTTTTTTTTCCTCTCCATAAACAGAGGGTTGTTTTGGATTAAGTGCTGTAAGAGAAGCAGGTTAACTCCAACAGATAATCTGTGATGCATATCTTATCTATAAAAATAACCACCTGTATGGGACCCTAGTAATAGATGTCATCCAAAAACTTCTCCACTAAAAAATTACTGCTTTATTGAGACATGTAGAAGTGGACAAAAAAGGGAAGAAGCAACTTCTCATGCATGAAATTAAATTTTTCTGCAAGAAATAAATAATGTGCCTATGTGCAATATCTCAATTTAATTATCTAGTCATAATCAAACCAAACAGGAAAAAATGCTGTAGCTTTGCATTCTTTACAGAGAATTCAGCTTTATAAAGACATTTTACTTAGACTAAGTTAGCTCTTAACAGTGAAATACTGGGGAGTTTACAATTTAATTAAAGAAGAAATCTTGAAATAAGTGGGAAATATATAATGCCTTGTAAAGCAGACAATGGTTCCCAAAATATTCATGACACTTTACAATGCTTTAGCAGTGCCCTATCGGTCATGTTGCATTTACACCATTCTTATAAGGAAAGTATTGGGTTTTTAATGAGAATAATACATTTTGCTTCAGTGGCATCTTCTTCTAACATAATCAACACATTTTACTCCAGATGCAAACAAAAGATCATCCCTAAAGTGTCAATGTTATTTTGTGAGGAAGTGACACTTGAGAGGATATGGGGTTTTTTAATTTTAATTTTTCTGAGACACCTGTGAATTCTGAAATTTTCGTAGTTTGAGAGACCATATAGTGAGGATTTTGCACTGAACATTTAATATTAAAACATTAAAGGCAGTGGAAATCATTAATTTACTACAGTGACGCATTTACTTTGAAACATTTTGAATGTCATCTATGCTTTCCATATTTGTCCTATGCATAAATTTTGAAAGTTGACATAAAAATACCGGGAGCTTTAGATTATAGACACTGAAACAGTCCATGCTCTTTATTTTGTTATGTATTTCTTTTTATGTTTTGATCAAGATCTGGAAAGATGAAAACGTAAATATAATCTTATTCTTTTAAAAGAATTGAAAATTTTCCCACATACCCTAGAAAAATTCCACCAAATCCATATAATTACACAACCAAAAGAGACTTTGTAGATGAAAAAAAGACCATTTCACTTTTTTTAAAAGCCAGCATTGTTCACAAAGCCCTCCAAAGATTTAATTCTGTATTAAGCTCAACTTTTTTTGTCCGAATCCTCCCTCTGAGTACCTATACATTTTACTGTCTCACTGGTTACCTCACATGAAGTTAAAATTACAATAATAAAAACAATTTATTGTTGTGCATTCAGAGAATCAAGTTCAATTTAAAAAAAAATCAACATCTCATTGCTTGTGGAGTTAGTTATCTTATAAATTTTGTATCAAGAATTCTCCAAGACCACTACATTAAAGCTGGGAAGGAAGAATACATATGGGAAAGAAAAGAAAGGCCTGCCATAGCAAAATCAGATAAGAAGAGTAGGTATTTCAGGAGTAAGGAAGAACTACAACATTGTACATGAAGAGATGGTTCTTTTGTGACATACAAAGTATATGAAAAAATCATGTCTAGGAATGACTGCAAACTTGATAGTCTTATGGTACACAGGACCAGATCTGTAATAACCTCAAAGCATCCTTTAGAATATTACACAGGAAAAGAATCAGAAAGTTTATTTGTTCTGGAAGCACACTTGGGAAAATATGCAGGGGAAAGTGATCTCTACAAAGCCCTGTGATGAACTATAATATTCTCAAAATTGAGAAGATGTGTGAATTCTAATTAGGACAGTATTCAGTGGGATGAGACTGGGTGAAGATGTATATAATCTAATACATGAAAGCATTTCAGTATCTCACACAGCAGAACACAAATCTCTTTAACTGGCTGTAGGAACTGAATGAATGCTGGCATTAATCTAAATTTTCTTACTCTGAGAGTATCTATGTTTCCATTGGCTAGGATCAAAATATCTAGGAGATATTAACTTTGGTTCTGATATATAAGATGGCTAATAATGGTCTGGAATTCTCAAGATTTTTACCACGGGAATTTTATTTTATTTTAATTGCCAACCAAAGGCATTTTATAACCCACAGTGCAGTATTTAGTTCTCACCACTGTCAGAAATACACTTTATTCTGGTGCGTTCTCAGTGCTGTGTTCCTATATTCTCATTTAGATTTATTTTTCCACAGGATGATACCAGGTGATAAGTTACTGCATAGTCACATACTAGCCCTACTAATTTTTTATTGCTCTTTATGCCTGTCTTCTGCCAACAAATGGTACTCAAAGGTCTGGCAATAGCAACCATCACCTTGGTATTTCTAAAACAGTGATGACTCCTTCATGGTTATATGAGAAATGCAGTTTGTACATGCTTCCAGTATGTTAATATTTTTCACTGCTACCATGTTTGCTTTTTCATTTGTTTACTGCTATATAAAGAATCATTCCAATAAGGCAGGGCTTTCAACTTGAAGGCAGTTTGACAGTGAAGTTCTGGGTTCTGAAAGAATAATTTTAGACCACTAATTTTAATTTCTTTACAGTAACCAATAAACTATCAGGTGTTAAACAGATATCATCCAATGAGGAGCTGGTAATAAAAAAGCTTTCCTCCTAATAATTCTACTTTTGGGATGCTATTTTATTTCTGTGTTTTAGCTTAATGACTGCATAATATAAAATACTTGAACGCCAGTCCTAAAGAATACCAGCAAGCAATGGTGTCTGAATCCCTTCCATTTAATTGCAAGAACCCCACTCTTTTAGTTTCTCTTGATAGAAATAAATGCCTACTACCACTTTGGAAACAATTCTTACTCTCCTGAAAATGCCCTTGAGAAAAAGAAACTTGAAACCATGACAGAGAAAACATTTTTTGGCTTTCACTGTAAAAAGGCTCAGGGTTGATCAGAGCCTGGAGGTAGGTCTGCCTACAGTTTCACCTTATAAAATTTCCATACGGGTGAAAAATAAAGATTTAAAGGTCCAGAAAGTGAGGTCTCACTAGACAATAAACTAAGATCATTAACTTATTTTAAGTAGAGAAATCTCCAGGTCTTGTTTCAGTTGCCTAAAGGCAGCTAAGCAGCTAAGCAACTTGAGCATACCCAAGGTTTCTTGGTTAATTTCAGATGTTCCTGGGCATTCTACCTAGACCCCCTCCTGTTGTTCCATGAGGCTGGGTATCCTGGAGCCCTTGTGAGTTCTTAAATATGGAATCTCAAACAGAACTAAAGACTGATGCCAACTGAATTATGCCTAAACTTAATAATAATTAAAAAAATAGTAGCATTTTCTCCTCACAGACCCATTCTTTTCAAACAAGTCTTTGGTCCAGTACAAGTGTCTGCCATCTCAGTGATTTTCCTAGGCATAATAAGTTTTTCAGTGCCCTGACATGTCCTGAGGAAGGCTCTTTGCAATAGCTTGAGTCCTGTATGCCCAGCCTCTGCTGAGGCCACCCAAGGCCACTGCTCATCTCAAGTTTCTCAGCCTCTGCAGGAGCTCTGAATTCCTAGATTTTCCTAGAAGGAGTCCATATGCTCTTTACCTGTACTTCCACAAGCATCTTTGACTGAAGAAGCTGAGTTACATGGGAAGAAACAACCCTTCATTCATTTGGATCTACTCTTCTTCAATTAATATCATATTCAAATTTCAAAGGAACCCATCATACATGCATCCTCTCACTTTTTTCCTTTCCTGCTTTGCAAAGCATACAGCTTCCAGAAAAAGCTCATTATAGATTGAGAGCTACTGAGATGATGCAGTGGTGAAGTGAAAACCTAGGGAAGCTGAAACTGGATTGCAATATTGTTGAGATATTAGTAAATCAATGGTGTCTGTATCCAGCAGCAGAGGAGGAGGCATCCATACTGATCAACATCAGACAGCTTTAGAAAAAGAGATTATGAAGCTGGAAGTGATGTAATTCCTGAACTAAGAGCAAGGACTTGCATTTGAGTAATTCATTTTGAAAGGAAGATTTTTCCTGACAAAGCAGTCCCAATTATTTTATGTGATACAAAGTGAGAGCTAATTAGATGCCCAAATTATTTATACAAATTAAGCAAAAGCCAAAACTCTGAAAGGGGTAATTAAATTTATTTGAAATTAGTATTTCATTGAAGTGGCCTGGAGAGTTGCCAACAGCAGGATGCCTCCCTCAGAAAGCCTGTTCTGCACTATTCTGTGAATCTGATGGATGCTGAAATGGTTCAGAAGGTACAAGCTTCCTAGAGCAAAAACTATCAAAACACCAAGGACTCACTGTTTGAATAGTATTTTCTATATTTGTTCAACTAGCAACAAATGCTATTAAGGGATTATGGAGAGAAAAAAAATGTAACTGAAGAAACAAGATGAAAATATTCACCTCTTTCTCAACAGAGGTTTAATTTTAATGTTAAGGCACCATTTTAATGGTACAGCCATACTGAGGCCTAGACAGAGTGGATTAAAGGATGTGTCTATCACGCTTCTCTTCAGGGATGTATCTAATAGCTACTATAGCTCAAGATGGAGCTACTTATGCTTTTTCCTAGTTGATGCAAACAGCTTAACTTGTGCTAACTTTTTTGTAGTAAACTATAGCAATTTTTTACCTTTAGTCCATCAGAAGTCAGGCCAAAACATTATTTATCCTTTTTTCCTTCTCAAAGATCACTCTTATTTTATTTTTCTCACAGCAAAATGTTTGCGGTAACAATTTTGATCAGCTCTCGTGCTCATGCAGAAGCATCCAGCGTGGGTTATGTACACATTCACACCAAGACAAACATCAGCCAGCTTTGTGACTCTCAAGCCTTGTCACTGCAGCGATGTGAATAAATCTGGAATTTTCTAGAGAAATGAGCACTTAACTGTTTGATGACTTCATAAAATGCTACCTTGTTAAATCAGAAAGTAATCAGTGCTTTTTGAATTCAAAAATCTGGGGAGTCAAGATAACATCAAAATATTTTTAATTGTCTCAATATTAAATCTGTAAGAATACATTTATTACTGTAATGAGAAACTGTGAAAACTGCTTTTCACAATTTTGTGTGGAAAGAATAAAGCAAAAGAACCTTTTCCTTCAGACTTGGGATTGCATAAGAGAAAAATTAGTACTTTCGAAAAATCAGAAACTATTTTTTGTAGTCTAATGGAAGCTAGAATATCTTCATCTTTTGGATAAAATCAAAGCACAATTGCCCCCAAGTATTGGGTTTTACCCAAACCAGTGCCTAAATGTTGAGATATAGTCAAAATTACAAAATTTCTATACTGAGTTTATCTAAGGTACTTATTGTGGTTTAGGAATGGTAGTCCTAAATTGAAGTTCCTACTTACACTCTCCAAACCACATTGCCACTTGCTCACCCTTGCCACTTGCTCACTCCTCTTCCTCTCCCTCTTCTTCCTGCAGCAGGATGGAGAGGAGAATTGAAGGCACAAAAGATCATGGTTTGAGATAAGAACAATTTTCTGCAATTTTCCCTGTTGTTCCCAGTGGCAGCCAAGCTCTCCTTTCAGCTAGGATTCTGCTCCACGCTTACCTGACCAGAAGGAAACCCTTCTCCACAAAGAGATTTTCTTCCCCACACCACCAGCAATAACATATAAAAACAGTAACATATACTGTTTACTCAGTTTGTATCATGGTTAAGTCCTAGAAATCCCACTGCATGACTTCCTCAAATCCTTTGCTCAAAGTCAGAGCAAGAAAAGGTCAGTTCTTGCTCCATTTCCTCTTAATTTCATTATTGATCATAGTACCTCTATGCAGAGGATCTCTTATAAATCTGTAAAGCCTTTCATGGAATCTTGAACTATGCAATCCAAAAAGATTATTTTTAGGTTATTTTTGAATGAAGAATAAAATTTACCTAACTTCTGGAAATCATTCCAAATCCACTGAAAATTATTCCATATTGATATAAAGGATGCTTTTCCTTTTCCTCTGTGAAGTCAAAAGAAATAACTATGAAAAGGATGACTATGTTTGTAAATAGCTTCTTTTTACCTTTGTAAGCATTTTACTCAACACTGAAAATGCATATATGAATATGTACAAGCACATCTTTGTATGTGTGAGCCATATTTTTAGGCCACGGGTTCTTTCTTTTTGTACATTTTATTATGCTGCTCTTTGAAGCAGTAAAATTAGTTATGGTACTTTCATTGATGTTGATTACAGGGATGTCTGATTTCATTTAGTGTTCGTATTGCACAGTAAGTGTCTTTTATAACCACCTTACTTTCATAGATGATTTGTCCCACTGTAAAATCATTAAGGACATTCATTAGAATTTGTCACTCTGTTCTAGCAGACTAATACTTTTCAAAATAAAGGTTCAATTGTTTGCATTTAATTTTAGTCATGTTTTCTTTTGGGCTTTAAGTCATTTTGTATTTAACATACTGCTAAGTGACTCTGGCATTGCTTAGCATTGTAAGAAGTCTTTCATTACTATTCCTGGCTGCTGATCAGAATAAGATTTAGAACTACCTTGTTCTCAGTATCTTCAATGCCACAACCTCTTCCTCTTAGTTTGTAAATAATTCACTGGAGTTTGATTTCTAGGTGTAGGGGAACTCTTGGGCAAGTCTATTCTTTCCTTACTGAAAAGGTACTTCAGAGTACTCATGTCCTGCAGATCTCAAAAACCCAGTTTTGGGCTAAATGGGATATAGTGGGTGAAAACCTGTATGAAGTTGAAAACTCAAAAGATAATGGCCAATGGATTAATCTGGCAATCAGCAAAAAAGAATTTTTCTTGGGAGTTGATGCAAGGCCTCATCAATGCTCTCTATTGATGGAACATAATGGAGCCTCAAATACCTCACAGATGACATCAAACCAGGGAAGGAGGAAATATGATAGAAAGATGGATGCCATTCGCTGTAACTTCAACAAGCTGGAGGAATGGACTGAAAACATTTATGAAGGTTGAGACAAATGCAAATCCCACAGCTGAACTGAAATAACTCCATAGTACTGCAAAGTTAAGAGCTGACAGGATGGAAAGCAGAAGGGTACTGGAGAATTCCAGAGGACAACATCTTAAACAAGAGTCAGCAGTACAGCTCTTAGAAGTCTGTGGCATTATGACTATATTCCACTAAATCTTATAAGACACCAGCCACCCATGTTAGACTGGACAGTTAATGTTAGGTGCCTACAGATTAGAGCACCTACCTTTGAGCAGATCTCTTGGTGTCCTCCACCTTTTCATAGACCTTGAAGGGAGAACTCCTGGGGAGCAATTCATCTCACCTAAACTAGATTTTAACAATCTAGATCTCAACTCTGCCTGTTTCATCTACTGCTTCAAAATACATCTCAGACCTGCTTATTTATATCTATTCATTAATGAAAGAGCTAATAGGATTAAGTGATGTAGACATTAGCAGTAAAGTAAGATGAAATATGCCTAGGGTTTTTTATTAAGTTGCAATCCATGGAAGTATCACTCACTGTAAGTATTAGGTAAGTAAAGAAAACATCTTTTCCCCATGCTGCATCAGGCACATGCACCTTTCCAAAGGATGTTTCTGCTGTTAGGAATAACCTGAAGCAATTAAACAAATTTTACTTTACTGGAAGCCAAAATTAAAATGTGAGTCTTCCTGGAAGTGGCTGAAGGGCACAGCTACAAGCCAACAGATGGCAACTTCAGTTCCACTCCCATTCCCTTACCAGAGTACAGAAGTAGCTGTAATCTGTACTACTGTACCACGGTACAGGAACGAGCTGTATTTACTGCGTAAAAAAACCCCAGAAAATGTCAGTGAACTAAGCAGCACTAGAAACCCTAGAGATGATAAATGTAAAAAATGGAAGAGGGGAGATCAAAAGGCGCATATGTCAGGCAAATAAACTTTAGAAATTCAAGGGAAAAAATATTGGTCCAGAAAACTCTACATTCAAATCAATCTATAGACTTGAGAAGAGTTTAGATAGAAGACAAAACAAGCAATGTTTCCAGTAAAAACATCTCACATAAGTCACTCAACAATGGGGACATATTGTGCTTACTCTTTAGCAGAAAATTAAACAATATCTTCCTCTTTAAAAAACTGTAAAATCTAATGTCAGAGCACACAGAAGAGATGGCTTTTGAGAAAAAAAATATATTCTGAGAAAGGAAACTCAAGACGAAGAGTATTTTTAAGCACATGACATATCTTTTTATCCTCGTGCCAGCACACTAAAGTACCTTCAGGCCCTAGAAACCTGCTCCTGCTAGTACACAACAGGAGTTTGCCTGGCCCACATTGACTCACTGTACTGCTAACAAAACATCCATATGCTCATTTGTACTCAAAAAAGTGTTGGATTTGGCAGGGACCTTGTTGCTGGTTGTCACTGCAGTGGTGAGTTCTGCCCTGACAGTGTTTCTCAATGGTCATGCCACCCTATTCTGTCCTAAATATGCAATGTTATTATCTTCTTCCTCCTTTTCTAGTCCACTAATAACTGGCAGGAGCCTTTGGTTTTGTGTCAAGATATTACTTTTCATCAGTGTTTGCATTTGATCAAAGAATAGGAGAGTGAATGTATTCGTCTGCTGTGTGCTGGAAGGCTAAAGCACTAATTAATCACAGGGCAAGTACAGCAGGATTTATCAATAGCTAACTGGAGTGTTCAGCTGACTAGGGTGTCTTGGTTGAATAAAGCCACCCAGTGTTGGATGCACACAAGACCACAAGGATTGCAATGCAGCTTTTCTTTCTTCATAGAATGTATTTTCATATAACATCTGAAAATTGACTAATAGCTCTTAGGGTGTAAATTGGATGTATATTAGTATTTTTAGGACATAGGTATTTTAGGGTTATTACGTTAGGGTATTGTATACATACATGTTTTTCTTATTCACCATGCAGATCCACCATTACTGTCATCATCTCTTTTGCCTGAATTTAACTGAATCCCCTCCATCCAAAACTCCACTTTCAAAGTATGTCAAACGAACTTCATTTACTTTCTGTTCATTTTCATCAGAGTTACTGCAAACTATTTTTCCCTTAAAATTTGAATGAAAGTAAGACCTTTCTTCATTGCTGATTCATGAAAACTTGCAGCAGGGATGAGATTGTTTTAGTCAATTGAGTCCTGATAAATTGAGCACTTCAGTTTTTCATTATTCACACATTTATCCTGAAAATCTTTTGTACCGCATCTTTCCACAACTAATTTACAGTAACAGTGAAGTGTGTGAGTTCAGAAAATTTCCCTTAACTGAACTGGTCTATAATAATTAATAGAATAAAACTGATAGAACCAGGATATTTACATAAGAATTGCTCAAGCATATCAATTGACCAAAAGTATAAATTCCTTCATTTTTAGTCCATACAATATAAGAGGGACATGTAATCCTGCAAAGCAATGCTATAAATTGACTTTTTATAGGTTTGCAATTTGCAATATAATTCTACAAGGCTATTGTGTCAATAGTAGAAAAAATCAGTCACTATGAAAGCCTTCCACCTTCTATTTTTACTTTGATTTTTTTTTTTCAACTTTGGACATTCTCCATATGAGTAAATTATATATACTTTTAGATTGGCAATGTCAACTGATATTAGGAACAGCCACTTCCTCAAGTCCCAGTGTCTCTGGCTGATGGATGTGGCTGCCACTTTCCCCTTTTCCCTTTGTGATGTCCACAACCAGCAGCAAGGCTGAGCACATAGCCCAGAGTCACAGTCACAGCCACCTTGCACAGTCATGGACGCATATGACAGAGACTCGTAGGACACAGTCATGTCTGGTCACACAGAGGGCCACAGATACAGTGTGGTCACAGATAAGGTGCTGCCCCCTCATTCAAGACTCACACCACAAACAGGCACACAGGGACACGTCCCCTCCTCCTCTCGGGCTGGCAGAGGCAGAAAGTCACTAGTGCAGCACACACCCCACGTTGCCAGCCCAGCACTGCTATGAGGATTCTAGCACCCCTTACCTGCCTCGTGAGTCCCTGATTCACTGCTGGGTGCTTGCTGCACACACACAGCACTCACACATTTATCTTACAGGCACCCAATGCTCACAGGTTCCCCTGAATATCAGCATAGACCCTCTGCCCCAACACCTCTGCCTGGACAAGGTGCACCCTACTCATTTGGCTTTTAAAACTGGAGTGACCCTTTTACATGTGAATGGCCCATTTTATACCCTTTTCTGTTTACCTCTTCTTTGTTCCTCCCTCATCTGCTTCCCCTGCACAGTTGCCCCCCGCTGTCATAGTCCCACTGACCCCCTCCAATACCCAGGACCCTCAGGGTTGCATTGTTGTCAATTGCAAAACCTCAGTTTGCCTGCAGCTTCTCGATAGCTCATCGGATACCATGGCTGACCATAGTTGGTTTTTATCTTTGTCTGTATTATGCTCACCTGTCAGGTTTGTGTATTTTTTTCCTGCTTCTTCTCTTTTCCTTATTTTCCCATTTGACAAGATCTCTGATCAGATAACTGTGCTGGAAGAAGTACTCTCACACTCCCAGAGATCCTATTCAATTAGTGTGACAGACCAGGTCTGACTTCCTTCCTTTTCATTTGCCAGTCAGGTTCGTATCTCTGTGTGCCCTTCTTTATGTCTTCCTCCTTTTATTGTTATCTCCTTTTACATTGAAAAGTGCTTGGCCAGACACCTCAAAGGAGCTGGTGTTTCCTCTTTCCACAAACCCCATACAGGCAACAGCTGAACAAATGTACCTTTAGCCTTATAATAGTAGAACTATTCCTGTGGTCATATAAGTCAGAGACATGGTGAAGGCAGGTCTGTGGTACATATTGTTAAAGTAACTTATGTAGTTGAAAAATCAAAAAAACTCCAAGGCAACTCTTCTTACTGTATGAGAATCAACCATGTCCCAGCAACATATGTATACTTCCCTATGTATTTTCAAAGTGTCAACAAGAGATTTTCCCTTTCAAGAATAATAATCAAAATTTGTTTATTCCTGTGTTAGTTTTATACATCCACACTCTAGAATACACTGACTGTCTCAAGAAAACAGCATAGGGGAAATCAAGCACCCCTATTGAACAGAAAGAATTCCTATGAGCAAACATGAAAAGAATGAATGTATCTGAATTGTGTTGTATCAGTAAC
>LTAT01000001.1:60601126-60635853 GCA_003286495.1 Chlorodrepanis virens | reverse complement strand
AGAGAGAGAGAGAGAGAAGCTCTTCAGTTCATGTCCTAAAATAGTGTGAAATATGTATGAGCATGGTGTTACTTTGGCTTATAACAGAAATATAAAGGGAGTAGGGGAAAGTATGTCAGTTGTCAAAATCTTTTGAAGAAAAGCCAAATACACAGCATATCTCTGTAGATGAGTTCACCAAGGGAGGAATATCTCTTTGGGGGAATGAGGCTCAAGGTGTCGTCATTACTGTCATAGAGTCTAGTCAGAAGGAAGCCACTAGCTCTATACCCTGGGGGTCAGTACTGAGTTCAGTCCTGTTCATCAGAGTCACAGGGCAAAGTGGACTCTCAAAAAGATTTCCAGTGACTCAAAACTTGTAGGAGTGGTTTAATATGCCAGAGCATCAAACTGCCACAGAGTGGGACCTTGGCAACCTGAAGAAATAGTCTGACAGGAACGTTGTGGAGTTGCCTAAGAGGAAGTGCAAAGTGCTGCACCTCTGTAGTAACAAGCTCACTCACCAGTACATGGTTGGACCACCCAGCTGGAAAGCAGCTTGTCAAAAAAAGTTCTGGCTGTCCTGGTGGACAACAAATTTTATATGAGCCAATGATGTGCCTTTGACAGAAGGAATGGCGGTTATGTCCTTGGATGCATTAGGAGGAGTGCTGCTGTCAATACTTAGGGAGTGTTCATTGGGCAACAAGTGATAAAGAGCCCATATATGCCCTTGATCAGCATTTTAAAATATCCACTTCATCAACTTTTCTTATTGAAAAGCACTACTTGAAACCTGAAAAAATCTTCTGTCTGGAGTGACCCATCCCCAGTACATAATTCAACTAAATAATGCCCCCAGTAAAAAATGTTCTGTTCCCAAGAGTAGGGACAATAAGGAAGGACATTTAATTGCTGAATTAATATAGGGACATATCGGTTTCTCTGTAAATAACTTGGAGGTAACTTGGAAGTACTAGAGTGGGATCTATATAACTATGCCTTGGGAAACTAACAAGCTCTGATGCCATCAGAAACACAGAAATATATGTGCCTCTAGACTGACCTAGCCATACATTAAGAAGAACATATTTTTAGAATTCTGCTATAGTGACATGCCTCAGTTTGTTCCATAAAGAGCAAAACCCGATCAGCTGTTTACAGACTCTTTGAAAGCCAGGGTGTCAACTTAAAGACCTGATGTTATTCCCTGGAAGATTATTCTGTTATAAGATTAGTCCCACTGATGGAGTGTTTACAGCCAAACCTGACTCCAAATAGCGTATGCCAAAAGTAGGTTTTTTAATATATTCATGCAATAGGATACAAAATGTGTCAGTACCATTAACAGGATATGCAAAAAAATGAAATGTCTTAAAGTGATTAAAATGCAACTGTAAAACATCCTGGATGAGGTAAAGTACAGTAATATAATACAATCCCATTTCCAGAGAGAAAAGATATGGAACACACTGCAAAAAAGACAGCTTACTAGCTTAATGAAAATATGAATAATAAGGTAAAAGTAATTAAGTAGGAGCTCAGTAAGACAATTCCCATGCTTGAAGCATCACTAGTAGAATCTAAAAACTTCTACATTTTCTTCTTGTTGCACCTAAAGTGCTTGTGAAAACACAGTGCCCGAGGTATAATATCCATGTTCAGTAACCTTTGGGATGAAAACGTTTTCTTTAGAGATCTTTGGAAACTGATGCACTAAAGAAATGGAAAGACCTTTCATACACTGCTAAACACAACCTTAGTAGTAGTTTTACCATAAAAGTTACAGCTTTGATCCAGCTATTGTGCCTCAATTCACAGTGTAAAACTATCAGTCAATAGCATGCAAACTTTCTCAGCCAAAGTAGGAAAGGTGTTATTGTGTAAGATTCAGCAAATGTCTCACTGAAACAGTCATATCTTCATAAACGTTGTTGAATCAGAGCTTAACTTGCTTTTTATAGCACTGAATTTGGGCCTTTTTAATTATTAGATATTTTATCTAAGCTAAAATTCTTATTTTTCTTTCATAGTGTCTTCTATTGTGTTTCTTTCTAGCACATGCTTTTAAGATATTATTTGTCCTTTTTGCCTTTTTATCTCTAGTTTCCTCATTTCCTTTATTTAGTCTAAATTTATCTGCAAGGCCTCATAGGCTTTAAACACAAAAGTGAACTAATGGTGGGCCTGAGCTACGATGGAACCAAAGCATCTTTTTTAATGTTAAAGGCTCACCTCTCTTAATTTAGACTATAGGAACATACTTATCCACATGAAGGATGGATTCCTTACACCACTTTCTTCAAGGAGGACCTAAAGCTCTACTCACCTGTCCCTACTTCAATTTCTGGTGCCATCTGAGATGCCACTCAATACCCAGGGCATGCACATGGAGATGACAGTCACATATTGCATGAGATCTCTTGGAAACATGTATTGTGCTGCAATGGCACCTGGAGGCCAGGCTGAACACACTGACATGGTGTTAGACATGTTCATGTGGGCAAATGAATTGAGCTCCCTGCCTTGCAGACAGAACCATAGATACCTGAATTTCACTGAGCTGAAGCTACTGTTGTAAATTATATTCAAAAGGCATGACTCTTCTTCAAGACTTTGTAAAGAGTGATTTGTAACCTGTGGAATACATCAGGCAAGTGCTTTCAAATGTGTGTTGAGTAGCAATCAATGGATTTATTTGTCAGGCTTTTTTGACATTCCTGTTTCATTCTAAAAATTCTCAGCTCATGTACAGAAGATACCACCCCATCCCAGTTGTCATATAACATGGTGTAGCTTTATTGTTTTCTTCTTTGTATAGAATTTTACCTATTATCTTCTTTTGCACTTTCCCTCCCTCTTCACATTCTATTGTCTTAGCTCCCTTTCCTTCCTCCTTTCTTTTCTGTTCCCTTGTCAGGTGTCTCCATCTGCCTGTTTCCAGAAGAGAATTATATAGACTATTATATGCCCAAAGGGATAATAGAAAATTAGGATTTTGTCTGTATATTTTGTTGGTGATGTTGTTGTTGCTATTATTATTATTACTATTATTGCTACTACCACTATTACCATTATGAAAAAAGGACTAAAGGAGCAAACAAAATAATGATGTGTGGTTTTTTTTCTTGCCACAAATTAAGTAGTTTACAGCAAGTCAACAAAATGGCATCTCATCAGTCACATTTCTTAGCTTTGTGAAAATTGTGCTTAAAGATAAAACTCATCAGCCCCTGGAACAAGATGCCACTAAGTGTGCCCAGACAATTCAACAGCGTCAATATGAAAGCAAGAGACCACTGGCCAGCAGTGAGCCTTCCAGGTTCATGAAAGGAATAAAAAGAAAGAAAACGTCAAGTGACAGGAGGGTACAGCATAATTGATCAATTCCATATAACCCTTTTGTCAACAGATGTCTGTGGCCATAACCTCAGTTTTTGAAGAACAGTATAACTCCATGGCAGACTGGAGCTGTACTGATTGAATCCAGCTCAAAACTCAGTCCAATTATCTCTGTATACAATGAGTCATTTGCACAGCTGATCTCCGGGAATTCCTGTCACAACATATCTATGGATAGTGTTTCATTGGAGTTCAATATGGAGCAAGTCTGAGCCCTAACTGAGGATCATAACCAAATACAGAGAGAAATACAATATAGATCCTGATTTACTGCAGTCTGCTAAAATCACTATTAACAACCTTTGCTGATGCTGACAGGTCTGAGATTTGATAATGTAGTTGCAGGATTTCTTGAAGCTGTGAACTCTAAACAAACTAGCAAACTCAGACATGCAAAGGGTATCATCAAAGCAAGCAGTGGAAGGAATCCAAAGACCTGTTAAAGTACAAAGACAATTCCAGATCAGAATGATTCCAGTCTTGTCTGGATTAAGATATAGTTTTAAATTTTTCGTGATACTAATATGTATTAGTACTGTGCAATTCAAACTTGAGAGGACTTTAAAACATCACTTGCAGAGATCATCACAATCAAATTCATCATGGTCTAAAATATGATAGTTCCATTATTCTTGCTGTCTACACAATGCTTTAAATTAAACCTGCCCTAGTGAAAAGCTCTTTAGAATACTGTACGTAGGGGTTCTTTGGTTTTGTCTTTCTATAGAAAATATAGATTTCTTTAATAGATGTTTATAATACAAGAAGTGGAAGAATTCAAATTTCATTAAATTTTATTTTCCTTAAACTTAAATAATCAAATACACAAGCATAACTGGAATTTTTCTAACATAAAAAGTGATATGCAGATATATCTGTAAATCACCAATTCATTTGGGCAAGCATATTCCATTTATCTGACATTTTTCAAGTCTCATATACATAAAATAGATTTGCTTGGGATTTAATACTGAAAGTTAGCCACGTTTATCATAAAATTTGACAGAATACTGTCTAAAAGTAAGAGTTGTGGTTGCCCTAACCCTGGCAGTATTCAAAGCCTGGTTGGATAAGACCTTGGATAACCTGGTGTCTTGGTTTAGCAAGTGGAAGGTGGAAGGTGTCCCTGTACATGGCGGTGGGGTTTAGGATTAGATGGTCTTTAAGATCAATTCCAACCCCTTAATATTTTTTGATTCTATGACTCTATGAATACATAAGATATTGATTACCTGGACAGTGTGACAATTTTATCTTTTTTTCACATGCATGCAATAAGTATCAAATCAACCCCCTCTAACAGAGAAGCCAGTGCTCTTTATAGTGTTTGCCGGTGAAAAAAATGTGTTTCTCCTGGAAGACCGTAGAAGTGGAAATCACTAATTTAGCACAGCTATTTCTATTTAGAATAACTGATGGAATTCCTGAAATAATTATCATAGATTCACCACTCTTGTTATCTAGTTGAGTCAGAAAACTTGTGTGTATGAGGCCACATTTGCCTGCAGACATGCTTGGGCCCCTCTATATGCCAAATGTGCCACTTGCCTACTGCACTGCAGTGAAATCCCCCAGCAGCTCCAGTTTTCTTCCAGAATAGCCTCTTAACAGATGGCATCTTGTCATTGTCAGTGGCTCACCATCCCAGAGAGCTGTAAGGATCCATGCAGGGACTGACGCTCTTCTTTCTCTTCCTGCGACATCTAACAAAACTAGCCAATAACAACCTCTTCCCTTTCACAGACAATTCCACCTTATGTCAGCTGGTTTCTTCCAAGTCACATTGGGCCCATTCTGCTGCAAGTGCATCAAAAGGACTTATGCTGTTTGACAGCTAAGCCATACACCAGCTAATCGCCGTCAGTGAAAGCAAAATGCAGAAAAAACTCCTTTCATTTCTGGTGCTGCTTCTGGTCATCCCACTCAGCAGTGTGAGCTGTTTTCTTAGCATTCTGTCAGCCCTGTGAGGATCAGTTTGGAAATTAGAGTAGACACAGCTAGCAAATAGCTTTGAATCACTTTGAGTGTAATTAAGCGTGAAGCATAGCTGAGGGCTTTATTTGATCCAGACTGGTCATTTTATTACTAATGTACTCTGCAGAAAGTTTCTATGTCCTTACTGTGGTGGCTTTCTACAACACTGACTGAATACTCATGCTCTGTGCATTTTATTTAAAAATAAATGAGAACAATTAACTTTGATTTGTTGTAACAGTTGCAAAGGGTACACGTTAAGGTTTGCTCTCATGCAGTATTTGCATGTAGCTGTACCAAAACCTTCCACTGAACACAGCAGAACTTGCTGTTGTATCTCATCCCTGAGGTGGAACAGGCACATTAATGCTGTAGTAAATATGATGAATCACAGTTCAGTCATCCTAAAAGAGTCTAGAGGATGGATCTAAGAACTCCAGAGATCATTCTTCTGTTCAGAGGAACTAAAGCAGCCATGCATGAGACCTTCCTCAAGGCAGTGATAAAATATAATTTCTCTCTTAAACTCCTGGATCTTGCCCAGCCTATTCAGATAGATATACTTGGGAGTTTAATACTGCATGTGTCGCACGCTCATTAATATATATTGTATTACAAAAATAATTTTTTTTTGTTATTTAAAAAAGAAATTATAATTTTTACTTAAGTTCATCATATCAGGATTCAGTTCCTTCTTTTACAATATGATTTTTCATAGAAAAAAATGCTGATTTGAAATTTATTGTCCTGATCTTTACAGAAAGTCTCTTATCTAATCAAGTTCTGAAATTTTATAAGTTGCCTTTGCAAGAAAATTAAGGAATTCATACCATGTAAGAGTTTAAAATTAGATTCAGAGAAGATTTCTTATCATTATTTCTAATCCACCAAACTTCAGATAATGACATAGTGACATTAACTTGTCTCATCCTATAAAAATGCTTTTTCAGGTAAATGAGTAATGCAATTTCTGGTACTGTTTCTGCTCAGTTAAACTGGGTCAAAAACAACACTATGCAGGTCACTGTATCAAAGCTAGTGCAAGCATTGTGTAGTAAAACAAGTCATCTTGAATACTTGCCAGATGGCACTAATGGTTATTCATGAATTGCTATAGTAATTCAGTCTGTTAAAACAAAAGTCCTTCCTAGTGAGAGAAAAAAAAATGCTGGCACAGACACAATTGATTTGTTATGTTTTACTATCTAAGTGAAAGATTTAGGTCACATAAGCTTTCCCATCTAAGACTAAGTTACATGTCTATGTTGTCATAGATCTAGAGCAAGAATGACTTTTCGAAGGGTGATTAAAAGAGGAGGTCTTTGTTACTCTCTGCAGACTTCTTTTTTTCAACTGATTGCTTATTCCATTGCCCACACAAAATGACACAGTACCATTGAATATACTCAAATATAGCTCATGAGACCCAAAATGTCCAGAAGACTCCTGATCATCTCAAGAGCAGCTGATAGCCCAGCAGGGAACTTAAGAAAACTTGGTTGACTTTATATGTCAATGTTCAGCAATTAAAACAAGATTCAGACTGTCCTTGACTGTAAGAAGCAGCATCTAGTTGCATGTGGTACTTAATACCATGGTTTAGTGATAGTGGATTGGGCATTCATTATTACGTTAATGGATGGACTCGATCTTAGAAGGGTCTTCCAACCTAAATGATTCTATGATTCCAGAAAGGCAGTTTAGACACAAAATTATGCATATTAGCCTGCTCCATGCACTGTGAATACATACCTTTACCTTTAAACATCTGCATCTCTAGTCTGTTGAGTGAGATTAATCTGATCCAAAAGTCCTAAATTATGCATCAAACTGAATCACATGCAAAATTTTGTCACGGTTTAACTCCAGCCAGCAACTAAGTACCAGGAGAAGAGTAGACAAAACTAGGATGAGAATAGACAAAAAAGTAAAACTCATGTATTGAGATGGAAACACCTTAACAATTAAAAAATAGTTTTATAATAATAATAGGAGAGAGAAAATGAATAAAATACAAGTGATGCAGAGTAAATTTTCTCACCACTCTTTGGTCGATGCATAGTCTGTCCCTGAGCAGAGATTGATCCCTCACAACCAACTGCCCCCAGTCTACACACTGAACATGACATTCTATGGCATGGAATATTTCATATCCTTTTGGCCATCTTGGGTCACCTCTCCCAGGTGTGCTCCCTATCAGCATCTTGTGTACCTGCTTGCTGGGCTGGAAGAGCATGGGAATCTGAAAAGTTCTTGACTTGGAGTTAACACCACGTGGCAACAACTAAAAAATCAGTGGGTTTCCAACATCAGTCTTCAACCACTGTCACAGCTACCAAGAAGATGAAACCAGGACAAATATGAACCAAGACATTGTATATTCTGCTAAATCAGGGCCCATGTAATTTTGGAAGGAAGCAAGAATTAGCATTGTGTAACTGTCCTGATTAGAACAGGGTGAATTTTGTAATAGAAGGAGGAGCATGACTAGAACCCTGAGGTTATTCTATACCATCTGACATCATGCATGTCAGATGGTATAGAATGACAAGGGGCAGGGGGAAGCAGTGCCTTCTGGTTGGGTAGTATGGTGGAGTTGGGGTATCGCCAGCTTCCACATGGTCAGCGTTCAGATGTGAATCATTCACACCTCTTCTACACACTTTTATTAATTAGAAGGGGGAGTGAGCGAGTGAAGCACAGTTTAGAGTGTTTCAGTAGGAATTCTACATTTGGAAATACCATTCCTAAACCAGAAGACTTAAATATACAAATGAAACTACATAAGCTTGATAGAGCTGGATTAAGAACCACAGTTCCTGCTGGGGAGTTAAGGCAGTATTTCATTCTTCACCCAGTCTTACAACTCTTCACAATATTCTCTACAAGGATACCTTTTACAGTATAGATGAATATGGTTTAGAGCCAAATTCAGATATTCATGTGCATTTTATGAATCAACATGTGCGCTGTAAATTCCCTGCCTAAGCAAAGGAAATATGACTTGAGTCATGCACTAAAATGCAGGGATCTTGAGCTGAGATGTGCTAAGGCATTTGAGAAATGCACAAAAGTGTTGACTAAGACACAAGATGTGCAGAATCTCTGTATATAGGTACAAGGCCTATATAAGGCTGGCATTGAGATTTCTGAATTCTCAGAGCAGCAGCTGGAGATCAGAAGGGAGAGTAAAGGGTGTTTCAGAGTGCAATAAGTGTCCTTGTATTCAGATAAGCAAATAGATATCTGAAGCCTGTTATGCCATTCTCACTAATGCATTTCAGTGAATAGAAAATATCTGATCCATAAAATCCCATTTCACACAAAAATATTAAGCAATAAATATTAAAAAAAATCTGTATCTGAAAAAGATCAAAGTCCAAACAGCAACCTATATCATTGTTTTCAGTGACATTGACTCCGAATGCAAGCACTGTTCAGTGCAATGAGAAGTTTTGTAAAGATAAATTAAATGGACCAAAATTTCATTTATATAAAGTTACATGAAACTCAGGTCCACCTACCTTGTTCTAAGATAATTGTAATAATTTTATCTATTTTAATATTTGCTTTTGATGACTTGGAACTGAAGAAAAAAATCTAAAAAATATTTTACTTTGGTTAGCTTTGGTAGCTGGGGGCTTTATTTTGCAGAGGCATATGTTAATCATGGATGGGACAGGGCTGAATCCCACTGCAGTAAAATCCATGGGATTAGTTGGTGGAAGAAGCAACTGGTTTTGGCCACTTACTAACATGCCTAAATGTATTTGCTGTGGGTAATGAGATTTTAAAGGAGGAAATAAATATGCATTGTAAGAGCTAGTTAAGTATTTCAGTAAGTCACCTGAACCTCTTGAGAAATTATTGGCAGTTCACATGTATTTTCTAAGTTCTTTTGTGTACCAATGTGACAGGGATGTAATTCTTCCCCACACGGATTTACTGTAAGCCAGAGGCACACATTGCCTGTGAATGAAAGTGAGACTTATAGAAGTACCCATGAGTAGGCAACCAGTAATTTCCTATCATTATTCTAGCACAAAGCAACTTTATAATATAGGAAAAATCTATAGCACAGCTGTTGGAAACTTAGAGGTGAGAGTTTCTTTTTTATTTTTAATTTACTTTTTTATTTCAGTTTTGCCTTGTGCAGAAGTGGCTGCCTATTTCAATAAGCAAAAAAATTGCCATGATGTCACATTATATTTCTTAAGCAAAGGTGAGTCCATTGCATGTTCTAATATCTCAGTTTGCATTGTGCCATGTGGTGTGACTGAGCAGACTCTAACCCACAGCAATGTGAAGCCTGTAACAAATGGTTTGCATCCCTGCTGCTCCCTATCAGCCCAGAGAGCAAAGATACAGAGAATTATATAAGAACAGTGGGTGGAAGCAGTTAATGGGCTTTTTGCTGCTGGCATTTCTCAGACAGAAACACTGTCAAACAAAGCCTGGCATGCAGAAATCATTATTTACTCAGATGTGATCATATAAAGTTTGACAGGTATCATTCAGTTGCTGACCTGCAATGCAAATAAGAAAAAAACCACATTGCCAAAGCAAGGTTAATTCTTGTTCTGTGATCATCACCAAATCACTGTCAATATAAAATGGACACTCTCTGTGCAGCTGTGGTTATTTGAAAGACGTTCCTATCAGAATTTTACACGGTGCATTGGGGGTTTATTCTGCATGATAGAGTGGAGTTTTATTTCCCTGTTTTGAAGGGGGTCCTTAGGGAATGAGCTGAGCAACTGGGCACTGTGAGTGACTTTCTGACTCATGTTTTGTGAAGGAGAAACATGCAAGGCAACAACTTTCTAGTTAGTTTTCTGAGGAACTAATAAGTGTGAATAAACGTAAGTATTAATTTGCCGCACTTGGGAAGCAGTATTTCCACGACAGGTGACAGCTATGATGTTCATAAACAGTCTTATTTTTGAAGCATTACTTAATGGAAGTGACAAATAGTTCAAACTGAATATATAAATGGCATCACAGTATAACACCTCCAAGTGACATATTGATTAGAGCTTAAATGAATTGGTTGAATCAAATTTGGGTCATGCGGTGAGTGGCTTTTTTAGACAGGACTAGAAGCATGAAAGCCCTCTGACTGAAATTTGAAAAAAAAGCCCCTGTTTTGAATAAAATAAAATTCTAGTTCTGCCTTCCCTCTCCTTTTCCTTCCCTGCCACACTACTGCATCAGTACATCTTGAAAGGCTTAAAGGAAAGGCAGATGGTACCTTTCAAAACATTATTGAGTAATTTTACATTAGTGTACTGTAGTGTCATTGTACTTGATATTGAGATGAAGAATATGTTAGCTTGAGGTTGTGCATCATTTTCTGTGATCTCAGCTGGAAGTAAGATTGTTCAAAACTGGCACAGCTTGAATATTGATACAAATACAATTATAACATTCCGCTAACAGAACTGAAAAATTGCTAATCAGTTTTATTAATAATTATGTGTAATTCTAAGAGTCCTGACCCCTACTGAGCCATTTAGGAAACTCTACTAAACAAAATGTGCTATAAGCATATTTCACAATGAACAGCTGTATGAAGAACTGATCCATCAAGTTGTGTGATAGAGAGAATTTTTTTAGAAACATTTTGAAAAAAAGTGAGATGTTATTTCCATTCATAACATAGATGGGACTCAGAGATGGAGATTCTCACTGAATACTGCAGTAGTGGAATAATGTTTGTTACCAACACTGCCATGGTAAAGGGAGTAGAAAAAGGAGAAAAGAGATGGGGGCAAGAGGAAGGCAAAAAACCTTAAAATGTAAGCTCTTTAGAAAGGAAGTATTGTATTGATTCAGTCCTTGTTTGAGATGATTCTAAGGAGCCTTTTGACCAGAAATATTCCAAGCAATCTCAGCTGAAAAACAGTTCATTTAAATACGTTTGCTTGGGTATTCATATAATATATATATTCAGTTTTTTCAGTATTATATTATATTCAGTTGAGGTGCTCAAAATTGCTATCTCCTTATAGAAGTCTTTTTCATGACTATGAAGACATAATAAAATTTTCATAAAGCACTGGAAGTCTCTAAAATTTGAAAATACCTTTTTGTTCTTACTGGCTTTTAAATAGGTGTAGACCTGTCATTCTACAAAGAAATAATTATTTTCCATTTGAGTGAGAGTATGTTTCTCCATGAAGGCTTGGAGCAGCTCCTCTGCTTAAAACTGAAGACATTCATAAGAAGTCTTAGAAAAATATACAACTCTAGCACATAGTGTGCATATATAGCAGTATCTGCTAGAGGGCATGGCTATTCAGTATCATTCCAAAGTCTCTTCCAGCACAGTCATTACAAATTTGCCTTACGAATTCTATAGGCCTGTTTTATAAAAGTCTCTTATTAGCCTGTACTTTCAGAAATCCTGTTTATCTGTTTTGTGTCCAATAGTAGAATTTGTCTCTTTCTTGTCAGACCCTCACCCACACTGCTTCTGACACAAGCCAGGATGCCACTGGCCTCCTTAACCTCCTGGACACCCACTGGCTCACGTTCAGCATCTGTCAACCAGCACCACCAGGTCCTTTTCCACTGGGAATCTTTCCAGCCAGTCCCCCTCCAGCCTGTAGTGTTGCACATGGATCTTGTGACCCAAGGGCAGGCCCCAGCACTTCGTCTTGTTGATTCTCATGCCCTTGGCCTCAGCCCACTGATCCAGCCTGTCCAGTTCCTCCTGCAAAGCCTTCCTACCCTACAGCAGATCAACACTCCTGCCCAACTTGATGTCATCAGCAAACTCTCTGAGAGTACACTCAATCCCTCTTTGAAAGAAGAAATCCATGCCTCAGGAAGAGAAAAAAAATCATCAAAAATCATCTTCAAATAGTTTTATTTTTAGATTTCATGTCAGGAATATTCATGCATCCTATCTTTAAAAGAGACTTATAAATTCACCCACATTACCTATAGATATTAAGATCTAGAATTTTTCAATGTACTTTACAGAAGAGCTAGGGAAATAATGAATTTTTCAGTTTTACATTATTAAAAAAAAAAAAAGAAGCAAGAAAAGCTTGATTAGGTTGAAGCAAAACTTCCATATATAAAGTTTTTGAATTAACAAGCAGAAAAATTAAGCCTGAAGATGTTATAGATGGCCTGGTCTATTTGAAATGAAAGGGTTTTTTCTCATTTTCAGACTATCTATTTTAATAATAGTTTTCATTTTATATTTTTTGCCAAATTATGAAGAAGAAAAAAACCACATACTTATTTTAAATAGTAAGCAGAAATATTTTGACATTTCTATAAATCTAAGTGTTAAAGTTTGATGTTTTTTAAGTGTTGATGAGGCTTATCTAACTTCTTGTAGAAAAAGACAAGCAAACAAATTCAATCCAATTTTGTGAATAGCATTGTTTTTTCTTATTTTATATATTTTGTTGAATTCACTACTCACTAGCAGAATATGCCAAATAATATTCTGAATCAGTTTTCAGCCAAAAACATGCAGCCAAAATATAAATAAGTTTGAAGGTACATATTTGTGTTGAAATAGTTAAAAATTTACCAGATTTCAACAAATTATTGCCCAAAGAACTCTGACATAAGTGAAGCACCTTACAGCTAGAATTCTTATTCTTTATAAAGAATATACTATTCAGTGATATTTTAACCATGGAAAGGGAAGCAATCTCTGAAGAACCTTTTCATATTCAGGAATTATATTTTTTAATAACAGAATTAAATATATGCTAGCTAAATATATAAGCATTTTCAGTACTAGAGCCTGTCTCTTTTCTCACTTGATAAAACATAAGCAATATTTTTTTAATAAAATATTGTGTGAAAATAGGCTCAAAGGGCAGCCTGTTGGATTTTGCATGACTCAGCTCTGATTCCACAGGTGTCTCTTTAACTAGCAACATTATTTATGCAGTTTTCTTAGTTTACTTTACAGGCATGCCAGCATTCACAGGGCAGACTTATTGACTGAAAGTGCAATAGATGTAATACATCAATACATTTGAGCTGAACAGCTTTAATTAGACCTTCCCGGTCATTTCATCAATTCACTGGCGTTCCATTGGGATTTGGATAGCACCATACTATTTGGATACTTTGCCTTCTGTAGTGCCTGAAAATAATGGCACTCCCATCCCACTCTGCCAGTCACATCACAAGGTTAGACAATCAGCATTAAATCACACAGTAGTCTGTATTCCAGAACATAAATTCACCCCCAAAGTAATATATTTGAGACACTAAAATCTTTCCAACCTTAATATCTATTTGAAATTCAAGCTATCATGAAATTTTCTGTGCAACACTCTGTTGTTGCTCAAATTAAAGGTGTGCTTCACTTGAAGATTTATGCTTCTCAGATATGATAAATGTATTTGTTGCATTTGTCTGGCAGATGGGGTCTGCTAGACTTTGCAAACCTTACAAACCCCCAAAAATGCTTTTCTGCTGCTGCAGTAGCTCTCTTGGTTTGCACTTCATTTGAGAGCTATGTGCCAGCAGATTATTTAGGATTTAGCAGCCCTAAAGCAGGTAATTTATTCACATATATAAACTTATATCAGGATTAAATTCCTCATATTTATTCCTGGTCACACAGTTGCCTAACCTATTCAGGGTACTTAGTCTTGTTTATTTAGATGCAAAGGATGAATCACAAAATAAAACAATGTTTGAGGTCGGAAGAGGTCTCTGGAGAAAAGTTTTCTGATGTTCTGGGTGAACCTCCTGTGCTTCAGTTTATGTCCATTGACCCTGGTCCTGTGACCAGGTACATTTAGAAAGACCTGAGTTCTGTCTTCTCTAGACCTTCCTTTCAGGCATTTATATACACTGATAAACTCCCTGTAAGCCTTCTTTGCTCTACGCTGGACAGTCTCTCAACCTTTAGACATACAAGACATACTCCAGCCTCTCCATCTTTCTCATGGCCCTGTGCTTAATATGCTCGTTCCTGTCTTGTACTGGAGAGCCCAGAGCCAGACACAGTACTCCCAGTATGGTCTCACTAGTGCTGAGTAAAGGGGAAGGATGATTTCCCTTCGCCTGCTGGCTACACCCCAAACGAAGCATAGGTTATCATTTGCCTTCTTTGTATCACTGCTGGTTCATTTGCAGTTTGTTGGTTCATGTTCACCAGCACTGCCAGAACCTTTCTCACAGATCTGTTTTCCATCCAGGCATCCCTGCAATATATTCATTCATTGTAGTTGTTCTTTCTCAGTTGTGAAAGCTGAGCCCACCAGTGATGGCAGTAGAACCTCTGGGATAACAAGTTTAAGGGGAAAAACCTACTGTGCAGCAGCAGCAGGAGAGAGGATTTAAAATATGTGTAACAATTCTGCAGATAACCAGGTCCATGAAGAAAGGGGAAGAGATGCTCCAGGCACTGGAGCAGATTCCCTGCAGCCCAAAGTGAGGTACCTGTCCCCTGCAGCCAGAGGAGGTCCACAATTGAACAGGTATCCCTTTCACAGTCCAAGAAAAACACTACACAGGAGCAGGTGGGTGTGCTCTCAAGGAAGATGTGACCATGTAGGAAGCCCACACTGATGCCAGTTCTCAGCAGGACCTGCAGGCCCATGGAGAGAGAAGCCCACGCTGAAGCTGGTTCATTGGCAGGACTTTTCACCCCAGGGGGGACCCATGCTGGAGTTCCTGAAGGACTACACCTGTGGCAGGGACACACTCTGGAGCAGTTCATGAAGAACTGAAGTCAGAGGGAAGGACCCAGATTGGAAAAGTTCAGGGAGCGTTCTGTTGGAGGGACCCCACACTGGAGCAGGGGAAGAGTGTGAGCAGGAAAGAGGCAGAGAGATGTATGAATAACTCCTATGCCCTGTTCCCTGACCCTGCTGGTGGAGAGGAGAGGAAGAAATTGGGAGTAAAATTCAGGCTGCATAGAGAGGCAAGGGGTGACGGAAAGTTTTCTCTAGTTTTATCTCTCATTGCACTAATCTGATTTAGATTGTCAAGAAATTAAAATAATTTCCCCAAGTGGAATCTGTTTTGTCTGTGACAGTAATTGGTGAGTTATCTCTCTCTGCCTGTATCTTGACCCATGAGCCTTTCATGATATTTTCCTTTTGCCCTATCCTTTTTAGGAGGAGAGTGATAGAGCAGGTGGGCACCTTGTAGCTAGCCATGGTCATCCCACCCTAAAGGTAAAGACATAGATGTGTTGCAGTCAGCTGGAATTATCTCATACTGTAAAATTGTTATTCTAGCTCCAGACATGGTGATGCACAATCTGGCATGTGGCAGATTGTATATGATCCGTCTAGGTCCTGTAGCAGGGGTAATGCTGCATTCAGTTCCATACAGAGTCCAGAGCAATGAGCTTCTTCCCCATCTTGGGGAGTTCATGAAGGAAGTTGGACTGAGATTTTTGAGCAGGCTATCTGGGTGAAACAAGCAGTCCACTCTTTTGAACATTTGACAGATATTACCTTTGAAATGGTCTCAGAGATTATATTCTTGTTTGGCTTCTTTCCATATGGAATGTTCTAATCTGATATTTCTTTTCTCTACAAAAGTAGAAAGGATTCATCTGTAACTTCTTTGATGGACACACCCAAATTTTAATAAGTATAACCTTAGCAGGATTTGAACAATCCAGTCTTTCAACTATGACATTGACATTCATACATAAGTCCTCCTAGTATTTTTTGCCATTTTTTAGAATATATAGATACGTTATTTTACTTTCAGAATAGGTGTCCTATATCTTCTAGTTAATGAAACAAAAAGATACTAATATTTCGCTATTGCTGTTCTGGATAGTCAGTAATTTAAAGTAAAGGTCAAAAATATAAATCTGTATATGTTATAGTAGTTCATGTCGGGGAGTCACACACATTCAAACTCTAATTAAAAGCACAGGTAATTCATTACACAGTATATAACTCTTCTCCCAGTTAAATAGGGAAGGAGATTTCAACAAAATTTGACTGTATTTTTACCTTTCATTAGGTGATATTTATAATTACTTTATTATGTCTTCAGAAAACAGGTAGGTTTTCTTAAAAAGTAATTTAAAAAACACCCACTAAATTAAAACTCCATACCATTAACTTCAAACATACAGAATTTTTTTAGTTTTGCATTGCACTATCAAAACCTAATATCAGATATAACAAAATATATGCATACACAACTAACTTCACAGTATCTGAGTAGTTTAGGTACTTCAACTTCAGTAATTCCTTTTGGGATTTTTGTGGGTTTTTTGTTTTTTTTTTTCCCCACAGTATAACTGTTTATGTTTCAAGCACCTCATAATTGCAATTCTCCCTACCCTTATTGCTGTGAGTACATTTGCTTTGGTGTCCCTAGAGTTTAAATTTTATTCAGCTATGACTCCAGAAGCTCTGCTCTGCTGAAATAGTAATTTCAAGAGCCTTTGGCCACTTTGTAAGTTGAACTGGAAGGGCAGAAGGGTATGTTGAGGTGTGTGAAGTGGGGTCTTTCACCATCTGACAAATCCCCTGACAAGGGACAGTCTCAGGCTCAGAGTGATTGGCAGCTCCTGCAGCTTTTGGACCTTAACAGCTGTGCATTGCAGCTGAGCTGAAAAGGGTCCTCTCATTATCACAACATTAACAATCAACTGGTTCTGGCCAAAAGGGACCACGACTGAGAAGTCGTTTTGCAAGCTACTTAAATTTTTTCATAGACCACATGCAGTCTGCAGTCTGCCCTTTGTGACATCAGGCAGTCTAGTAGCAATAAAAATAGTGGTATTATGGCTAAGAAATTAAATTATGCTAGAGAAATACAGTCAAAAGTTTATTAATGCATTTCATTGTGAAGAAAAGGGCACTTTTATATAAGAAAACACTGAAATACTGCAGACAGTTTAACCTAATTAATGAAGCTGGTTGCTGGCTATTTTTAAAAGGATAGTAATAATTGTTTAGAGGTGTTTAACACATTGCAGTCATCTGAAGGAAAAGGGAAGGAAAATAAACCCGACACATACCGCTGCACAATCTGTAAGAATAGCAGGATAAGAATGAAGAAGGTAAAATGAAGATAAGCAGAGCTTTTTGAGGTAACACGGAATATCTATCTGACAACTTAAGTACCATTCTGTTCATTCCAAACTGAGATTTTTCCCTGAAAAAAAAACAATTCTCACATATAATATTTATACTAATTTAAGTTCAGAGCTAGCATAAACAAAAAAATCTTAAAAAAAGTAATTAGCAAGTACATGCTAAGTAAAATGGGAGACAATATTAACATTAACATTAACGGTTATGTATATCTCTGGTAGTTGTTAATAGTATTTAATGTCAAGAACCGATGTAAAGCAAGTTCACTACTTTTAAAAAATGTCCCACTGAAAAAATTAACAAAGTTCACAAATTTTGATTTTTTCCTGTCTTTCTAGTCACAAAATACTTTGCATCAAATCACTGAAAATCATGTATGTTGTGAACATTTATTATTTTCAATAAAGAAATTTATTACCTCAGTTTAACATGTGAGATAATATCTGTGGGTATTGTGGATATCCATCCTGAGGGCCTTTCAAGATTTAGCTGAACAAAACCACAGCTGATGTATTCTGTTGCTAGAAATATTCCCACTTAAAGGGAAGTGGGACTGCATGAGCTCCAGAGATTCTCATATTCTTAGTCATTAATTATTCAACAGAATTTAGGAAAAATGTTTGGGAAAAAAACAATAGCCACTGAAACCTCTGCCAAACAGAAAAGTGGACATGAACAGTACCTAATTTATATAAGGAAAATTAGAAATTAATTTTGTAGATATATTTGCCTGATATGTTTAAATGATTGTAGTACTTGAGGCTTACCCTCACTTTTTAGGTACTTATAAACAGGCCAAAAGACTGTTTTTGGAAAAAAAAAAAAAAAAGGAACTTCACATTTAAAATATTCATTAAAATTAATAGAAATGGCTCCAGATTTCCATCAAATTGACCTATCAGGATTGTAAAATACTCTGGCGATTGCCATGTAACAATCAGGGTTGAGTTTTTATTTTCATTTTCTAATTTTACATCCTGAATTTTATTATTTTATTATTTTATTTTATTTCATTTCATTTATATTGTCTCTACCACTTTAGGAAACCACCAAATATCCACACACACCAGCTTCACATTTTCAAAAGCAGTACATTAGTATTTTTTTTCACTTGAGCTGTTGTCAGGATTAATTAGTGTAGCTACCAAGAATAGAAAGAATTTGTTATTTTAAGACACTGTTGAGTAAAATACCACAGCTGTCCCATTAACTTCAGCTGGATTTTTGCCTGAATACATAATACAATATTAGTTTATTATCAGCAAACAAGATGTTCTGCTATATTGTGATTCTCCTCTTAATGGGAGTCTGGATTTTCTTTTTTATTATTTGATTTGATGCTTTTGTTCAGCTTTTAAAAGCCAAAAGAATGAATAAATGGAAACTAAGAAACTGTCAACTTCTCCTTAAAGAACGTGATGGCATTGAGAGCTCGTACTGTGGAATAATCAGAAGTAGGGTAAATATGGCATTCCTTATGCATATGCTGCAGGAAATACAATTTCTCAAGACCTTGTTCCAGGTAAAGTGGAATAGCGTACTTTTGGCTTGATATCAGCTAAACTCCAGGTTAATCACACTTTTTGCTATCAGAGAGTGATGGCATGCAGAAGCTGAAGTGAGACTTTGCATTTAATGGATGAAATTCTATTTGCTACAAACTGATAGCGGGTTTGGCGGCTGAATGATGTATTTCCGGAAATGGGAAGATGTCCTAGAAGTAACTCATGGCTGTTTCCAAAGATTTATTAAAACTAAGTTGACACTTGCATCACTGATAGAGGTAATTTCAGAGCTCTTGAAATTCTACTGACCCTAAGATAATGAAACTACCACCTCGTGCACATTTGTATTCTGTGGCAGGTAGCACGGGCTCACGGCTCAGAATGTGAAGCACTATCATTATGTGCTGAAGGAATTCACACCAGTAACTGAGGGCAAATGCATAGACTCAAAGATATTTCAAGAAAGGTAGATACAATACTGGGAACCAAATGAGAGCTCTGTGCAAAAACAACAATAACAAGTTGTTTGGATTGTTAATAAAACTTAGGGGTCTGTAGGATGAGTGCAGCCTTGTAACTAAGCCATTTTTAAAGGATTTTTTTATCCTGTATCACAGCAAGAATTTATATTATACCCTAAAACAAATCAAATCCAGTGCATATGAAAAGTGCCATGAAATGTGCTTAAAAAAGGCTTGCTGAGGAATAGATGTGCATATTTATGAAATAGACAGCCATGGGCTGTACAAATTAAAGCTTTGCTTATAATCCAAATAATGTTTTTAACAGTATTTTGAGATAAGAAGGATATGTGTTAAAGTCTGATCAAAAGTATCAAATATTTAGGCTCATTCAAAATGCGGATTGGCCATGTGAAATGGGATGATTGCTTTATACTAAAATGCAGCAGAAATATTAGTGAAAATCAAGAGAAATCACTGGAACATTTCAATACTTTCATCAACTTTGTCAAAAAACCACAAAGCCCCTATGTCCTCCTCACAATTTAATAATCACATGCACTTTCAAAGAGTTGAAAAATTCACAGAGATTAGAGCAACAAAGGTAATCCTGTAAATGGTCCTGAGGAGACTGATCACCACTGGATAAACAGGAAACTGGTAACCAGAAAAAAAAATAAAACTCCTTTAAAGCTCTGAATCTGGAGTTAACATAGAGAAACTTTTCATTTACAAGTCATGCCTTTTATTCAGCTGTGGACCATGTCAGAAAGCAGAAAAACAATTTTGTCCTCATCAAAGACACTGAGTAGTAAGGGGGAGAGTAGCATTTTGAGGAAACTAATATTGAGGCTATATATGTACAATATGGTTTATCTGAGATTTTAGGGTTTTTCTGGGACACTATTCCATCTGATTATTCTTTATGCAATTAGTTACCTAATTAGATTACTTTGGTGCTGAATACTTTTATTGAAACAAACTTCTTTCTGGTAAAGCTTGCTATTATGCTGGCCCCAAAGTGTTGCTTGGATGGAAAGTTGCTTTTAAGCTCATAAACAACTAAAATAAGAGCCCTCATGCTTAAAATATCCACAGAGCCTGTATTAGGGTCTGTGCTGCATCTGCAAGCTGCATTTAGCTTTCAGTTCTTGCATAGGAGGGACATTTGATCTCGGTTTTGTGTTCCTCAAGCCACACAGTGTCAGCATTTCCCATTCTTCAGAACCATATTTGATTTATGAAATAAATGAGGAGGAGTATGGGAGCATGTTTTTTACTTTTCTTTTTGAAGCTGTGCCTTGTATCTGAGTTCTCTGAATCTTCATTGGGTTTGTATAGCCAGGTTTTGGTAGTGAGGGGGCTACAGAGGTAGGTTCTCTGAGAAGCTTCCAGAAGATTCCCCAGTGTCCTGTAGAGCCCATGACAGCTAACTCCAAGATGGACTCAGCACTGGACAAGGCCAAGCCAATCTGGGATGGTAGTGATGCCTCAGAGGTAACATATTTAGGGAAGTAAAAGGAACCCATATTAAAGCAGACTGCTCCTGAAGGACTGCACTGCACAGAAAAGGACCCATGCTGAAGCAGGTTGTGGCAAACTGTAGCCCATGGGAAGGACTCATGTTGGAGAAGTTCAAGGAGGATTGGTCTCCCATAGGAGGGAACCCATGCTGGAGCAGGGGAAGGACAGTGGCAGAAGCAGCATGTGATGAGCAGACTGTAACCTCTGTTCCCTGTCTCTTTGAGCATCTGGGAGGGAGGAGGTAGAGAATTGACAATAAAGTTAAACTCAGGAAGGAGTAAGAGGTAGGGGAAAGGGGTTTTTTAAGATTGTTCTGCTTCTCATTATCCTTCTCTTGATTTTGATTGGTAATAAATTCAATTAATTTCCCTACATCAAATCTGGCTTGCCCATGATGGTAATTGCAGGGTGATCTCTCCCTGCCCTTCTGTCAAATCATAAGCCTTTTGCAATATTTTTTCTTCCCTGTCCAGTTGTGAATGGGAATGGTAAAGCAGCTTTAGTGGGCACCTGGCATCCTGCCAGGGTCAAACCACCACAGAATCTAATAATTCAATTCTAAATTCAACAAAAGCCTATATGTGTATAGTGTTCATTTACAGTGAACACAGTGTTTTCATTTGATTATGGGGTCCTAGGATTATTTTCCTATTTACTATTACTATTATAGTTTACCAGCACTGAAAAAATTATAGCTGCCTTTTTACATCATATTTTAGCATAGGTTTTGCATAGATCGTCTCTATTAGAGGTAATTGCCAGGAAACTTTTAGTTACATTTCTAGTTTTTTATTATCTGTGAAGTATACAAAAATGTTTCCCCACTTTTTCCTCGTTATTTATTTATTTAATGAATTGCAGGAAGTGAGCAATTTTCACTGAAATCAGGTTTTTTTCAGTGTAGCCTAAGCTGATTACGTATCAGCTTAATATATTCACAAAATGTCTTTGAGAATGTCTATAATGGCACATATACCATAGTTTAATTTTAAAAATTCATGCCAGTTAAATCCCACAGCTTGAAGTAGTTTGGAAACAGATTCAGATAAATGGATGCAACCCCTTTTAGGGCACTTTTATGTCAGCCCTATCAGTTAATTCACTCCAATTAGAAAATATGTTAATCTTCCACATTTTGCAGGAGATCTGCCTGCAAATACTAGGCTGCAACACACATAACTTGCCTCAGTAAAATAATCCTAGATATTGAGGAAAAGCTACAACAGCAATTAACAATTATTATATAAAACTTGCAAAATATATTGGTTTTTTTTACAGGATTTCACACTTGTTCAGCAGAAGTGGCAGCTACTCATGTTAGAAACACTTCTGTCACAAGTGAAAACAGAAGCCAGATTAAAGTAAACCTATTTTCTTAAATGGATGTAGAATCGAAGAAAATATTGTAGCTTTTGCTTGTGTTAAAGGACCGATTGTCTTACCACTTGTCAAGCCTCATTTAAGTTCTGTAGCTAAAAAACTATTAGTCAGTTGCACATTAGAAAAAAGAGGCAAAAATCAAAAATCAATCTTTTCAAGGTGCAATATTTTAGGTCTTTTTTTAGATAATATTCAATAGATTAATTCAAGTTAGAAGGGGACTCTGGTAGTCAAACTGTCCAAATCCCAGCTCAAAACAGGGTCAATCTCCAATTAAAAGACATTTATATTTAGATGGTAATACATTATTACAATTCTCAATAATTTAGAGCTGCCTAACTTTATTTTACCATTTAACGAGCATCCTTTTATGGTGATTTTCACAGATGCTTACTTTAGGAAAATTATAAATTTGCCAACAGCAAAATTTCAAAAGTAGAATTAGTGAGATGATTGGAAGTATTTTCTCCACCTTTCTTTAATGCTTTCCTCCATATAAGTGAGGAAGTACCTGGTCTAGTCACAGCGTCCTACCATGTGCTTTCATGCTACATCGTTATAATTTGTTGGAATATATGGTACTTGAGAAAAGGAAGGAGAAAAGTGCAATATCAATTTCTTCTTTACTTCCCAACAAATGATGGTCTGTTCAGGAAAGCAGAATTATCTTCTAAAAATGCATTAATTTCCACATAACCTCAATATGTTTACCAAAATTCATTTTAAATTTATATTAAAGCTATGCATGCATTGAAATTGCTGCCTAACAAATTATCCATGGGCATATTCCAAATAATTTACTTCTGCACTTATTCTCAGGAAAGCTTAGCTAGATCAAAAGCTTATGACAAATGGTTTTCACCTTATTTGCAACATTCTTTAGAAAAAAAATTCAGGTCATCAGTGACAGGTGATTTGTGATTGTGGATCTACACAATGCACAACTGCATTATGACAAACATCAATCAATAATGTGTCAGTCACATATTCTTATAGTCAAAAAAACCCAGTTATATAATCAAATTAATGTGTATATTTAAATGTGGTTGCAATAATCAAAATAACCTAAGAAGGGAAAATTTAGCTTTGAGCTTACTGGAAAGCTGCACGTGCTTCAAATCCTCACACTAAAGTGCCTTATTTTAATTCAGTTAGTTAGTTTGGAATTGTTTTTTTTTTTCCAGGCATTGGGTTTCTCCTTGGGAAAGAATTAAAAAAACAAAGGCTATATTTACGGAAAAATACCAATAATAAGTTATTTTATGAAGAGATGAGGGTTCAGCTATTTCTTTACTGGGAAAATATTTGTTTCTTCTGATACAGAGCTTTAGTTAGTTTCCATTGGCAAAAAGTAATTGGCAAAGTGTTTTACTGGAATGGAATAGAGGGCTATCCACCAATTTCATCAGCTGAACATCAAACAACACTGCTAAAAAAATTTAAAGACAAAATACAAAAGTTAAAAAAAATATTTTTAATAGGCTTGGACCTGAATTTCTGATTCTTACCATGTTTATGAAAGCAAGCAAGAAAGGATTTTTTTTAACACTCACTTTGCACTTGTTTATCTGGCTACAAAAGGAGCAATGCTCCTCCTGGAAATTAATCATGGACTGTTATTCCCAATACAAATGGTTTAAGACAGACACAAACAAATGCACTTCTTTCTCGAAGTTCAAATCAGTATGGAAATGTTGCTAAGCCCATCTACATAAAACCCAGTGTTTCATATGTTACTATACATCCTGAAAAACCTGAAATACACATACAAAGACCTATTTTTGTCATCCTTTGAAAGAGCAGGAAAATATTGATGAGAATGAAAACAGCATAACCTATGCATGAGGAATTAAGGGAGAAAAAACTTTGGTCACACAGTTGTTAAAAAATTGGTCCTTTCTGCCGTAAAATAACTTTACACCTACTAATATATTTCATTGTTACAAAGGTCATTGTTTGTTTGAATATGGGGAAATAAGCTGTGAGAAACAGTTTCTATAATGCAAATGAGAGAAGTTTGGCAGAGGCGTGCATGTTAATAAGCAAAGTACAATTCTGACGACAGAGCTGCTTGTCGAAAAGTTTTTATGATCTATGACCATCATGTGGCTAAGGGTAAGGGAGATTTGGGTAATTGATAATGTCTACATTTTATATAATTTTTCTTCTTTTCTCTGGAAAGCGCTTTGCGCAGCAACTGAGGAGATATTCCCTTTGTTTTGCAGATGAGACAACTGCTCAAGGGCAGTCAAAAGGACAGAACCAAGATCGGGGAGCCCAGTGTACTTCACTAACTACAGCATTGCAGTTTACAAATCTATTATTTCTTCTCTGAGCAGCTTTTCCCCCACCTTAGGCATAGAGCCCAAAAAGTACCTACAGCAAACCTGCCTTAACCAATAAGATGCTCAGCTTCACAGTGACATGAAGTATATAGATAACGTTTTCAGTGATCGAGATCAAAGTCCTTTCCCAGTGATATCAATGAGCTCTACTATCACTAAGGAATTCTGTAGTCAATCATCCTTTCAGGTTTCAAACTAAGCATTCAATGAGAAATAGTGGTATTTAAAAAAAAAAAATGTAAATAAACCACTTTTTTTTCCTCCAGTTTCTGAATGACATTTCATTTCATCTGCTATTCTTCCCCTGTAAATCAGTGGCATAAAAGTACTCTATCATGGCTCTACAGACCTCATACCTTGATTTCATTATATTTTCTATTGTTCTGGGCAATCTAAACATAAACTAGAGGTAAGACACTATCTTTGGATCCGATACATTTACAGTCACTTTACATTAGCATTAAAGTTTACATTTATATTAGCACTCAAATACACATCTTTTATAAGACATTTATACCCTCAGCTACGAGGGGCTCTATGAATAACCCATTTTAATATAGTTGTCCTCACCATGCTGCTTTAGGGATGGAAATGATTACCGCTCACAATTTTTGAGTGGAACCACAAAGTCTGTGATATGAGACTTGGCTGCATTTCTAAAATCATCATTCCTGATGAGGACTTAGCCATAAATCAGCTGCATTTCTGAGTAAGATTAGGAATTAGCATTATGAATCTGACTTTTCCTGTGCAGGTTTAAGAATACCACTCTTTTCAATAATCTTGTAATGAAAGTGCTGTCCAGGGAGACGTGAAGTAGGAAAAATTAGAGTCAAAGAGAGCCTGCAACTTAGGTGCCCACCTGCTACCACAAGTAATTTTGTACTAAAGATTATTGGAGGGAAAAAAAAAAAAGAGAACACTACCACACTATTTTTAGCAGTAGTAAAGCAGTTTCGGTTTCTTAAAGTGAAAAAGTGCTGTGAAGGCACTGAAATATTCACATTTGCTTTACAAGCAGTGTCAGTTTGAATTGTTTAAGGCCATACAAATATAAGGCAACACATGTGTTCAGCCTGTTAAATCAAGAGTCCAGACCAATACTCTTTCCCTTATTATGCAGTAGCCTTAGTAAAGTCAATACACTTAATTTTATTCTACACACTTAGTATGAATAATTATTTTGCTGAATCAGGAACTAAATGCCTGAAGACACAGTGAGTCCATGAAGTGCAAAAACACTCAGGTAGCATAAACGATGTGTATCACACAAGCACTAGCATATGTTTAGCTTTTAATTGCTACTATGGTTCTCAGCAAGGCTATCAGCACACTATTCCTTGAAAAATAGGAAGCTTACAAAAAAGAAAAGCTATAATATGAAAACTTCTTTTGCTTTTCTCTAGTAGTAGATTCCCACTGTTTAGTTTTTCAAGATAAATAAAGATACTGGTAGGAAGTAGCAGCAACAGAAATTATCTCCAACAAAGACAATGTGTGCTTTATAAGTTGGTGAAAATTGCACTTTAAAATTTAATCTTAGTAATGCAATCAATTTTTGCTAAGAAAATGGTAAACATGGGTCTTTGCTGAAGGTCTCTTTATGCTGAAAATTACTCTGTAGTCTTTGTTTCTGCAATAGAAATACATGATTAAGAGAGGGATAGAGGAATAAGAAGCAGTAGAAGGAAATGCAGAGAAATATACATTGCCACTTGGGTGTCTACATTACAACAGAATGTGATGAGCTGAAGAGAAGGAACTGCTAATTAAATAATTGAAAATTACTAGAGAGGAAACAGAGGAAACAAAGGAAGGAGAGAAAAATCAAACAGACAGGAACAGTTAATGCCTAATCCTGTTCATAAACCATTATACAGATTAATTGCATTCAATACAATTTTTCACAAAGTTGTATGCAAAGGTACTACCATGGTCAGAATTGTCTGACCAACATATATAGACTCAAACAATAGTGTAAACAAGGAAGATGTCAGGGGAAGGCTAAATTCCCTCACACAGAAAGAGACCTAAATGCTACTTTAGATTTCTTCCAATAAATCTTCCCATCATAAGCCTCTAGTTGATTCTCCCAAGAGGAGCAGAAATGTCTGATGCCATGTCTACATCCCTGGGCCAATGTTTCAGGCACTTTCATGGTCTCCTCTGGACCCACTCCAACACGTTCTTGTCTTTCTTGTGCTGGAGATCCAGAGCTGGAGGTAGCACTCCAAGTGGGGGTCTCATAAGGGTGGAGAAGAGGGGAAGAATCATCTCCCTTGACCTGCTGGTGATGCTTCTTTTGATGCAGCACAAGATAAAGTCCTAACATATAGAGGCAAATCTGTAGAGTGAAACAGTGGGTGGTGAGCACACATTTCAGATTTCTATAATCTGGTCTGGAGATAAAATTCACATTTGTGGCTAAAAAGCTTCAAATACATTTACTGAAGCTACATTCTGGTTAAATTTAATGCAAAAGAAAACATACTTTATGTAATCTAGGTCAGTTTCATAATACAAAGCCAAATACGGAAGATGAGAACAACGAGAAGGCACATTCCAAAAGTGCATTACTGATCTAAGCTAAGACTTTTGAATAAGTTTACCCAAAATGAACAAAAATGAAAAACAGGCCTCTCTCATAGGCCACTTTCTAAAACGACTACTGAAGCGTAGCTAGGACACACTGGAATATCTCAAAGGATATACCAGGATGTTGTCAGTCACTCTGCAAATTCTTCGACAGATGTTAGGTTTTCTGGATGTCCCAATACAGGTGTCTGCCTATCAGCCACAGCACTTAAACTTCTACTACAGACAGTGGAGATCAAGTGGTTCCTGTTAATTCAGACTGCTGAGCTCCTTAGCCCACCTGAACACAGATACCCAGATTTGGTCAGGTCTCCAGCTCTCCACACATCATTGGCTATTCTAAACAACCTCAATTCGTCTTTCCAGAGGGTCTCTGAGTAATATTTTATGTGTGTAGCCTCAAACATCTACTGTTGTACAACACGGATCTCCAGTGGGTACTGATGGTTAGGTGTGGATTTTACATGTGCTGCAACCCTCCTGTCATGGATGGAAGTGGCTGAATGAATACATATTACCAGAAGGACAGCAACTGTCATTACACAGATTTCTTTAAGAAATGTTAAAGTCACTTCAAAATTCCCAATATCTCCTCAAGTCTGAAAATGCAACACTTTGAGAGCTAAGACTCTTAGAAATCACTCCATCCCACCTGCAAAGATGGATTTAATTTTGCAATGGGAAAATGCTGCAATGCTTGATGCAAGAACGACATCACAAAAGCTCAATCTCACTTTGAAAATGATAAAACGTTCTGGTACTTTCATACCCTCGGTCCAGCTAATTTTGGACATCTTCCAAGTCACAGTATGCATAAGACAATTGTTTTTCCAGTGTTCATAGAAGATATAAACAATGTGCTCTTGCTCTTATATTAAAAAATATTAACAGAAAGGTAACTTCTGAAAGTTACCTTGGGATAATAAAGATAATAAATAATAATTTCTTGCATGGAATAGATGTTGCATAAACAGAGTTGGATGAGCTCAAAAGCATATGACAGTGTCTTCTGGGAGCCACATGAATGGCATTTTGCAATTTCTATAGTAGATTATAAAACAGATTAGTGAAAATGTATTGAATGTTTCAGTGTCATTCCTATTTTTGCCTTTTTCAGCAATGAACATATCCTGAAGATTCCCTCCCTCCACTAGACTGGAATGCCTTTTTTAAACCAAATTATTTAGAATTCTGTGTTGTACATCTTCTTTCGTTTCTTTGAGTTTCTTTCTATTTTTGAGCCATACAACTATTTTGTTGCCTAACACCAGATAACAAGATTTGAGGATTCTTCAGCTTTCCAGGCTTTTACCTAGCTTTCAGTTCTTTTTCTGATTTTCAGAAAAAGATTTTCATTTCTCTGGTTTCTCTTACCAGAGAAATGAGAGAAGTTTTTCTTCTTACCAGAATTGTACCATTCTCCTAATAAAAGTTCATTTTTATTTTTTTTCCCCAAAGGATTATAATCTCTTTCAGCACCACCTCAAACAACTTCCTACCTAGCTACTCATAAACTTTCCTACTGTGCACCCATTCCTTTAACCTCCATACCTTACTCTAGGTCTCACATCCTCTCTTTACATCAATCCATGTCTTTTGTCCTTTGAATTCATATCTGTCCCTTCAGGCATCCAGCATTGCCCATGGATATAATGGATTTGTCTTTCTCTGCCAGCCTGTTCTCAGACAACAAGGGTCAATTTCCTTTTCTCTTCTTTGCCAAGAGCTTTTACTTTTTGCTTCCCCTTTGCCAGCCTTACCTTCAGAGTTCTATTTGCTACTGTCAATACTTTTTTTCATTGCCTAATACATTAATTTCCTTAGGAACATGTCTAATTTTCCCTTTTCTTTCTTTCTGTCTCTATCTCTATTTTACTCTCTCTCTATCCATTTGAAGGTTATTGCTGTCTAATCTTCCCATTCTTCTGCCAATGGCTTTTTTTTTGATTTCTTCCTTGAGACCTTTTGGTTACCACAGTTCAAAACACTTCCAGAAGGAGTAAGAAAAATTATTTATTTATTTCTAATTCTTTAAAAGGTTTTATTATTACATATTCTGTCACATGTCTCTTCCACACCAGCCACTTGTTCAGCTATTTTGTTTTCTACAGGAAATATATGTCTTAAGAATGAAATTATTTAAAAGCTGACAATCTCAGTTCAAGTAGTGATTACACCAATGGATATGATTTACTTATCTCTTTTCATATGGAGACCCAAAATGTGTTGAAACGATGCATGTCATATCATATCTAGCAGCACAAGAAAATGATTGTCTTTATTTTTTTACAAACTGAGAATATAAGGTACCCCATTATCTCTGTGAAGCCACAAAAAAATCCCAAAAACTGCTTCAGTGGAATTTTGGGTCTTGTTCATAATAGAACAAGAAAAACACTTTCATAGTAACTCATATGAATTGAGACATAGACTTGAATACACATTCCTGTTTTTAATACTTTTGTTAACTACCAAATATATGTGCATTGTTTATAAACTCATCTGAATTCTCATCTCTGCTCTTTCTCCCTGTCTTCTTAGCCACCACTTCAAAACCTGGGAAAAGGTTATATCTAATGTTGGAGCAGTAGGGTATTTACAAATAAGCATTCTCAAAAGAGATATTTGCCAGTCAAACTATAAAAGGGAAAATTCTACATTCTTTCATTAAACAAAACCACACCAAATGTTATTACTTAATTCCATCAGGAAGAAGAAAAAGTCATGTCAATAGCTTCCAAAAATGTAATTTTGAATATCAAGGAAATAAATGGACAGAAAGATACCAAAATAATCTGTGAAAGAGTCCAATTTTAACAGGAGAAATAAAAGTATTGGATTTGTCTAATGAAAAATAGATGTCTTCAATATTAATATCTTCTAGTTTTTGTCTGAGACCAATACAACTCTGCTGTACTTTTCCCCTCACCTAAATTTAACTATTCTAAAAAATTTGGCTATTATCTTTTTCTTTCCTGCTTCTCTTTCTTTTCTCCTGTATCTCTGCAGGGTTGTCTGGAGAGATCCCAATTTAGTTACAAAATTATTACTCTAGTAATACCATCTTGAGCATGTCCCTGGCATGCTGTCATTGATGCCTGCTTTTTTTATATGATTATAATTTGTCATTTCAAAGCCAAATGTAAATCCACAAAAGTGCTGATAAATTATCAGAATCTTCTTTCATCCTAATCCTGTTTTCAGTTCTACATCTGCTGTCAAGAGTTCTCCTGTCTTTCAACTTCTGCTTGCTCTTTGTTATTTTCTTGAATAAGTGCTTCCAGCAGGGAACTAGAAAGCTGTTCTTTTTCACCTAGGCCTGGTTGAAATATAGTGAGAGTATTTCATTACAGAAGAGTCATAAAGTTTGACAAGATGCACAAATTTTTATAATATAAAAAATAAAAAATTATCTGGTTTAAATATGTAAAACTTAAATTGCATTATGTAAAATTAACAACCTAGAAGAAGATTAAATTGGTAGAGGGAGGTAAATATTTGTTTCACAGAAAATGAAATAAAATACTTTGGGCATCCAAATCCTAAAGTCTTTTAGCCTTGCAAACATTTGAATCATTTGGGAAAGAATTGCTGGCATATTGTTTCTTACCTCTGAATTCTAGAAAGGTGACCAAGAAAGTTTTATCTCTTATATATTAAAGAACTTCCCACCTTATTTTTTTAATTGGTCCTTAAAATTGTTCAATATTTCCTCTATTCAGAGTTGTTTTTCTTACCCCATATCTGTTCCTGTTTTTCCATTTTACCATTTCAAGACAAAAAAATATATAGCATAGAGGACAGTACTTTAGAAATAAATTACTTAAGAAACAGGTATTTGTGGAAACTAAGTAGCTCACAGTGATGAGCTCTTACTTTAATATGACATTTGGATAAGCAGCTATGTTCCTTGTGTGCATAAATAAAGAAATATTAAGTAGAGATAGAAAGCTGATCTACAGTACTAGTAAAGTTATTACTAGATTATTATGTGTGAGTCTAATGTCCAAATTACAAAGGAAAATAGAAAAGAAACTGAAGTTGAAAATTAGGGGTTAGACAAAAATGTATTGGGTCAGAAAAATATTTTTTAATTAGTTATTAAAACTGAGTTTGATTTGGTTAAATTACCTAAAAAGGACAAAAAGCCAGATTTGATCAGTGTCAGCAGAACTGCAACATTACTGTGTAATGTAAGTGCAGACAATCTATTCAGACACAAACAGATTCTGAAAGACATAGGGCAAATGTTGAAATTATGATTCCGTCCATATTAGGATATTTTACAGTACAATGATTTTGGATCATCTCAAAAGAAGGAGCCCACAGCAAGCCATTTTATGGCACTGGGAACAATGATGGTTAAAGTATGATGGCACAGAGATTAGTATCTGCTAGCAACTCTTATTGTTATGAATAATGTCATAGAATCAAAACTTTAGCATCATCAAGTCCAACTGTTAACCCAGCACTGCCAAATCTTTTACTAAACCATGCTTCCCCGTGCTCCATCTAGTCTTTTAAATAGCTGCAGGGATGGTGACTCAACCACTTCCCTGAGGAGCCTGCTCCAATGCTTGATAACCCTTTCAATGAAGATTTCTTTCCCCTGGCACTACTTGAGGCTGCTCCCTCTTGTCTTATGGCTTGTTGGTTGCATCAAAGAAGATTTCAGTCAGTAAAGGTGTGATGATGTAAAAGTGTTAACAAGATCTAGAGACTGAAAGTGGGATCTACTATGAATCCGCTACAAAGGCAAATAGACACTAAAATAATATACCTAGAAATAATTTACCTTGATGTCTTGATGCTTGCATTCAATGTTTTTTTAAAGAGCAATCTCTAGATCAGCCATGAAATACTGATTTAATATAGCATCACTGAAGAAATTTTATGGTCAGGATACATGTTAGTTAATCATTAATGTGCATAAAGATCTCTTGGATTATCTGAATCTATGAAAAGAGAAAAAAACCCTACTGATACAGACCTGCAGAACAAAAGAAAATTATTTTTCATTAAAAGAATATTACTAAAATTTCCTGAAAATTCACTGACCCTGTACTAGTGGTGAGGTGGCCTCAGAAAGTGATCTGCTTTACCTTTCATCCAATTTTGAGAATCAACACACAGAGTACAGGGATAACAGAAGTTCCCCTGGCCATGCTGAAGGCAATATTTACAGAGCCACTGGAGACCCTTCCATTCCTGAAGCCTGCTAATATTTCTGCCAGCTTCAAGAGGCCTCTCATTGTTTGAGGTTCTGCAGCTCTGAGGCATTGTTTAAATGATTTGCTCAGACTCACTTCTGGCCAGTTTTTGAGCAATAGTGATCAATCACAATTGAGTTCCTGGTACTGTGTCACAACAAACTGATTAAACTCTCCCTAAAGAAATCACAGCTGTTATTGGGCCTAACAATATCACCGGGACTTTAAATTACAAAGGAGATTATATTTGTGTCTCGGAGAAAACATTTTAATTTGAAAGCTCAGCAAAGAAAAAGATAAAAAATTTGTTCCAGCAATGCCCAGCGATCTTTCTAGGTATTTAAGAATAGTATATTTTCTTTCAGAACTGTAGTGTAAGTAAAAATTCTTCTTGTGATACTGGCTTGTAAGGTATACTGGCATGTTACTGTTTAACTGCCCACAAGCAAATAATCCTTGTTTTGCAGGCAAGCAAGCACAAGGATAACATTGGCTGCTTTAGCCAGTCCAGAGCTGCTGCTGAAGGGCTGCCAGGACCCACTGCAGTGATGACTCAAGCTGATAGCAGACATCCTAGCCTGGAGGAATCCCGCTGATTGCTAAGGGAGAGACTCTTAGGAAAGTAATTACCATTGCACAACCTATGATCTAAAAGTTCTGGCTTTAAATCTGTGAATTCAAAATACCTTATTATGGAAAGTAATGACTAAATTTAGGCCTAGAAATGTTTTACACAGAAGTACTGAAAGTCACAGCCAACACATGTGCTTAGGGATTACATGCAATGCAACTACATCCTTTAAGTGTCTCATAAAATTAACTGCATTGACTTATACTGTGTTCAGATTTCATACTACTGCTCTGTGGCTCAAAATAAAACTTGATGGATCAATCAAGAAAAGTGTCCATCATCTCCAAGCACAAAAGAAGCAAATTATATTAGCTATATTTATTTAAAAACAAACAAACACCCAAAAAAAAAACAAAAACAAAAGTGAAAATAAAAACAAAATTAAAAAAAAAACATAGAAAATCCTCCTAAAAGCTCAGAAGACCATTTGGATTAACTATTTAGCTGAGTCTGTACTCAGGAGATCATATTGAGATGAGTTCCCTTTACAGCGATAGAGTCTAGGCCTGCCTGACCTGTGCTAAGATAGTATCTTGGACGAAGAGGCAGAATAGGCCTCCAGCAATATCTAACAAATGTGTGTAATTTAGAGCATAATTTAACACATAATTTGAAGCAGCTTTTCCCTACACTCACAAGATGCTTTCGTTTTGCTCAGGGCAAAGGAGCAATGGCAAGGAGTGTGCTGGTGCCGTCTTTGCATCGTACATCACTACTTGCCCATGAATAGATGTCCTGATTCCCTTTTCCAGAGAGCTTGCCTTACCATTTTTATATTTAAAGCAGCCACAAACACAAAGGAAAGAGGGACAAGAGCTAAGCAAAACTCAGAGGCATGATGAACAAAATCTGATTGGAATCTGCCTGCCAGCTGAGCAAAGCTGCAATTTCCCAAAACATCTGCCTATAACACCCCCAATTACACAGAACAAGGTCAGACAGAAAGACTTGATAGATCAGGCTTGCAAACACAATATTCAGACACATCAAAACTATTAAAAAAATGAATTCAACAAGCCATGTAGCCACACACAGGGGAAGAACTTTTTCAGTTGAATTTTGCAGAAGTTTGAAAATTCAGTGTATTTTAAGCAGATGCAGAAGTGGTTCAACTTCAACCTGATTTCTTCAGAAATGATGATTTTTGGTTTTTTGACAACTTAGATCCCAAGTGTGCCTAAAGATAAGAGAGGCTAAGAATGCTGGAAGAGGCCAAGCTCTCATCTCAGATGCTCTTTCCTTTCCCCATGCCTGTTGCACTGCCCCTACCCACAGAATTCAGGGTGCAGGCCAGTGGCTCCTCATTCAGGCCATAACTCTAAGCCAGGACTTTCAGACGGGAGCACAAAATAAAATATAGAAAATGTGCTCTCTTTGCACATGCTGAGGTCCAAACCAATTATGTTTCTATCGTTTACACTCAGAGCTTTGAACCCAAATGTTATGTCTTCTGTATTTGCCACATCTTCAGCTTTGGATGTAATTGCTGATGCCTGCTGTAACTGATCTCAGGTTCACTGACCATCCAGAGCAGACAGAGTACATGTGCAATAGTAAATAAAAGCAAGCTGGGGGGTGAACCTGAGACATAAATCCTTGTTCATCCACACCATGAATTGCTGGATTGCTCTTCTTTTTTTTTTTTTTTTTTTTTTTTTT